>JAECYV010000014.1:511576-522168 GCA_023014305.1 Lepiota subincarnata | reverse complement strand
GATTCAATCACTGTTTGACCCTCCGATCTTGTTTCACTGCCAAGAGCGCAGCTGGCGGACACATATGCTTTGTGACGGAGGCCTTGAGTTCAAGCGTAGCAAAACTTCGAGTGCCTGGGAGAAACCGGTCCACTCTTCCCATTGTGCAGCGTGTAATAAAACAGGTCCTTCTCGCTCTGGACTACTTGCATTGGGAATGTGGGTATATTCACACCGGTGAGTCTGACCTTACGTCCATTCTTCTCCATTCTGATAATCATATATTCGGGTATCAAATCTGATAACATTCTTGTGTCAATACCTCAACCAGCGGCCTCTCGAATAGACGAATATATCCAAGCGAATCCTCCATCTGTCTACGGCCCTCCTCTGAGCCTGAAATCATTACACTTACCACTTGTCTTTTCACATTCACAACCTATACCATATCTCAGCCTTTGTAGATCTATTGAGGATATCTCGGTGCGCCTGGTGGATTACAGTGAAGGTGAGCACATCCTGCCTTTAACTCACTCTTACCGATGATGCATCAACAGCTACTCCGGTTGACGAGCCTGTGAGAGAGAATTTTTGTCAACCATCTATCATCCGCGCCCCCGAAGTGACCCTCAGGTATCCTTGGACATCTGCCATCGATATCTGGACAGTCGGCTGTCTTGTACGTTGGCTGGCTCCMTCGCTYCCGAGCTGATACTGAATGCAACRTAGTYGTTCGAGCTTCTCACRRGRCRCCAGCTCTTCGGCCTGGACACTGATAATTATACACATGAACTTCATTTRCAGTGCATAGTAGAGTGCTTAGGGCCGTTTCCACCTGAATTCCTCAAAGATTGCGCGGATCGGGGGAAATATTTTGATGAGAGAGGTGGGTGCACCTCATCAACTGTGCTCCCCTCGACTAATGTCTTCACTTAAGGCACGCTTCTCCATACAAACAGCGATTTTACACCAACAACCCTTGAAGACATTTTGCGATGCCTTGAGGCTGTGGAGGAAAATGAGATTCCAGGTACTGCTGCATTTCTGCGCAGATGCTTGATGTTAGATCCGAAGCTGCGACCGAGTGCGCAAGAGCTACTAAAAGATAGTTGGCTGCTGTAATTTTGGAGCTGGCTTTGTAACATTATTTCTGTCTTGCATGTGAATTTCGGTTACGCGGGAATTTTTACTAATCCTGAGCGCTACGGCACACCATCGTGGAATGGATTGAAAGTACCTAACTCCAGGAACCAATAAATATTTGTGCGAGAAACACTTTTGTCCATGAAAGACTTTTTTTAGGTACGCATAAAGCAGCATTTCTTTCATAGAAACTAATATTATTTTTGGCGCCAATAGCACTATATTGATTGTTCACAAGTCTGAAGGAATAAATCACTAAGCAATGAGTGCGTGTATCTTAAATCAAAGGCATTTGACTGATTTTTCCACCACCAGAGAAATGGACAAAGTTCAATTGCACGCAAGCCGCTTTCGCAGTTTCGCAGAAGGGGCAAAGAGTCGGTTTATGTGAGTGTTCCTGAAGGCCTTCCCGTCGACGTCGGAAATCTACAAGTGGCGAGTAACGTTATCATCGGGAACAACAACACGGGGGGGTTGGAGATTGATGGGGCCCAGGAGATACAGTGCTGTAAGTACCGTTATTAGAGTAAACGGTGTCGATGACCGCGATCGCGAGCGTGTTGGAGGATGGACATGGGGGTGATCCAGGCTTTTTCTCTGCAAATCGGGCGGGGGGATGTGTGTACGTCCATTCCTGTTCGAGCCTGGGATGCACGCAAAGGTGTCTATAAGGGTCGTTTTCAGGAATACCGTACAAGGCAAGGGGAGTTCAATGGGTTGCAAAATTAATGCATCGCTTGGACGACCTGGTCGGGCTCGAGATTCCAAGCCGAGGGAATCGTGGCATGTCTACACGACCAATCGCCTGGAGCTGGGAGTGATGTTGAACCAATCTAGTCGTCCAAAGTCAAGCTGTAGTATACGCATCCGACCCTTTGCTTTGTCCTTTTCCGAGGATGCTGCACATTAAAGATGTGTGTGCGTGTCCATATGGGACGCTGTGACCCTTGCTGAATGGTTGGCGATAAGGATTCCCACTTTACCTTGCCTCGGCGTCATTCATACGGCATACACTCCAATTTAGCGGTGACACTTGTCAAGGTCAAGGCTGCGCTAGAGACTCCAGCTGGTAAGAAAGATACAACCCGGGTAGATCACCGGAAGAATCATCCGGGCGGGAAGAAGCCGCCGCCGAGAGAGAAGAGTCTACTTGTGAGGTTGATTGTCACAGCCACTACGAGAATTAGTGGAAGTCCGAGGGAGTGAAAAGTGTAAGTATTCTTCCCATCCCCTCCATTTACCACCTGTCCTCATGTATATATATTAGAGAATCGACATACATATTTCCTTTAGCGTCTGGCCTCATACACAAGCAGATCATCAACTCGATGCACCCCGCACCCCACCGGGCTGTCAACGACTCACTGTGCAAGATGTTTGGTTCTGAATGGAACCATACTCACCACAGCCCATGAGAGGGGCTGTTGGTGGTGTGAGCACTATCCTTTGGACAGTTTGGCTCGAACCTTGACCCTGCCATATTTAATGATTTGATACTTTTCCTGCCCCTGGTGTTGACGCACACGCTGCGTGCATGGTTGACAATGGTACCGGTTGCACTGCTGAACAGGCGACAAGGGGGTGCGATTTTGGGTGGTGCACCCGTTGAGGGCGAAATTGTCGCCACCGGGGATGTCTGGGTCCGAACGCCCTGGGTTTAAACGTAGAGCGGAATAGAGCTGTGAGCTGACAATGTAGAGGTTACCGGTGGTGTTGGTGGCAATTTGGGCCTAGTCATTCGCTGAAACCTAGAGGTGAGGGACGGGGGGCATGGCACGAAGGGAGGAAGCATGTACCCAACCCAAGTCTGTTTTGTATTGAAACGCCTGCATGGATTTAATTTTGATCACTCTGCTGTATCTCCTAACAATGCCATAAGGTTGCACGAACGATTGGAAGATCGAGTTCAGGAAACGTGGACATGTAAAGTCGCTGTCGGGGACGACTTTTCTCAGCGAACTGTATGAGCTTCCCTTCCAGTCCTTTGAACATGCACGAGCTTGAGCCAAGAATCCCCCCTGGGGCCTCGTGCAACACTTCTGTGTTGTCCAGGGAGCTCAAATTTTGATCCCTGCCCAACTGAGGAGTAGGTGCTTGCGGGTGGGGGCTCTGTCCAGCTCGCCCGCTGAGCCTGACCCTTCCGTGGTATATCCATTGTACAAGATGACACGAAATGTGAACATAATCTCTACAGGTGCATATCGGGAGTGTAAGGAGGATAAATGGTGATGGAAGCTTCAACTGTTGACATCAATATCTAGTGGTGATACGGCAGGAGTCGTGTAACACAGCGCACATCATGCACCATAATGTACAAAAGGCACCCAGCGATGAAATGAATCTTGACTCGACCCTCGTACCTCTCTCACAGCTTCATGCAGCGCTTGCGCCGCTCGATCACTGTCTGGTTCTCCTTCGGACAGGAGTACCTCGTACACCTTTGTAGCAATTTCGGTAGCCACCTCGTCGCCGATTGCCCACATCGTCCCAATCACATTTCGATATCCTGCCCCAAACATTGCACCAGTAATGTGCACCCCCTCATCCGACACCTTCGCATCGCCGGCCGCCGTCTCGCACGCTGACAAAAATGCAAAGTCCGCGTGGGCAAACGGTTTGGCGACAATGTCCATGATCGTCAGGCGCCCGTCCTGGAGATAAAATCCACTTCGTGTCGGCTCTTCCTCGTCCTGGGTAGCATGACACACAAGGTGAATCCAGTTGCTGTTTTCCATGTGTGTTAACACCTCCTCTCCTGTCGCCTGCTCGTTTCGAAGTATTTCAAACCTCCGCCTCGTGTCGCTGGAGAAGAGCTCTGTTATATTTGCGACCTCTGTCTCGGCACCTGGAAGCGGAGGGTATTCCGGGGTGTTTGTCATTGCGATGGCGACAATTTGGTTGAATGGCTGTCGTTTAATGGCTCTTGCCTCAAGCAAAGCATTGACCGTGAATGTGTATGACGAGATAACGTGAGTAAATGTCCCATCAAGCTCGGCCCCAATTCTGCGAAACGCGGCATGAAGCGGGAGGAAGGTGAGGGGACCAGTCGGACACCACCAAATCCGTGGAAGGCTCAAAGCGTCAGATCCGGCGCCCACCTACGAATAATGTCAATGAGTGCACTGTGATACCACGGATAAGCTTTACCTTCAAGCCTAGACCTGTCAAAATTGGATCGACAACATGCAAGTAGAGCTTCAACAAAATCTCCGATAGACGTGGACTGTCTCCTCTGGCCGTACTGCCGCGATAGCCATGATCGATGAGGTCCTCCTTCAAAGACTCCCACATTTTGACTACATTCTCATACGAGAGTTTCTCCAGTGGGATATGAAGCACATGGTCGGCATCACGGGTGAGTATTAATGCATCACAGCGGCGCTGATGAACGTTGATGACAACCACAGGACCTGAGTTAGCTGCTTTCCTGAGAGCGGAGATTTGTCTTGGAAGAAGGAAGTCGTGAAAGTTTGGAAGGGATCGAATCTTGTCCACAAGTGAATCCCATGTAGCTACGAGGTGATGATGGCGTTGAGTCTCTTCTTCAAGGGGAATGATGTCCCGAACTTGGGTGCTCACGGTGTGCCCGGGAGTGGATGCACTTTGGAGCTCACGCGAGACTTGTATGAATTCGGTAGCGATATCCGGATGAGCTTGGTAGAGATGTTCAGCTGACGTTCGGAAATGGAGTAACTGATTCCAGACAACTGAGCGGCCTTGCTCAAGCCACTCGAGGGCAAGATCGGGATGACCAGTGTCAAGGGCAAATGCGGCGGCCTCTCTGGAAAGATCCTCGAGGCCAGCGAGTTGTGAATGGCGTGTAGCAATGGGGTCTCCAATCCAAGCAACTTGTGAAAGGAGATTGATAGCTCGACGGTATGCCGCTAAGGCAAAAGATGGATTGTGATTGGTTTCCAAGCGAGCCCACCGTCGGGATGCATGGCATCGGTGCAATATTGAACCAAGGTCGAAAGTCGCAGCCAAACGAAAATTGGAAATAGCATCGGCCAAATCATTCGGCGACCCAAACTGATGAAGCCGGCTTTCGAGGGAAAGCCCGAGGCTGGTGAAGTATATTGGTTTATCGGAATGACCGTCTGGAGTGAGTGAGACAGTGTGCTGTAGATTATTGATGGCGTTCTCGAGGTCGCTCATTATCCCTGTGCGATCAAACCGAATCTTGAAGTAAGTCCCCAAGGTTGTGGAAGTACAGTGGTTTGTTGGGATGACCGTCTGGAGTGAGCAAGACAGCCTGCTGTAGATACTTGATGGCATCATCGAGGTCGCTCATCGTTCCTGTGCGATCGAACCGACTCCCAAGGGAAACCCCGAGGCTGTTGAAGTACAGCGGTTTGTCAGGATGACCGTCTGGAGAGAGCGAGACAGTCTGCTGTTGATAATTGATGGCATCGTCGAGGTCACTCAGCATCCCTGTGCGATCAAACCGACTCCTGAGGGAAGCCCCGAGGTTTTTGAAGCATATTGGTTTATCGGAATGACTGTCTGGAGTGAGTAAGACAGCCTGTTGTAGATAATTGATTGCATCCTCGAGGTCGCTCCTCATCCCTGTGCGATAGAACCGACTCATGAGGGAAGCCCCGAGGCTGGTGAAGTATATTGATTTGTCGGAATGGCCGTCCGGAGCGAGCGAGACAGTCTGCTGTAGATTATTGATGGCGTCGTCGAGGTCACTCATCATCCCTGTGCGATCAAACCGACTCATGAGGGAAGCCCCAAGGTTATTGAAGTGGGCTGGTTTGGACGGATGACCTTCTGGCGTGAGCAAGGCCGCCTGCTGATGATAATTGATGGCGTCGTCGAGGTCGCTCAGCATCCCTGTGCGATTAAATCGACTCTTGAGGGATCGCCCGAGGTTGTTGTAGCACATTGGTTTGCCCAAATGACTGTCTGGGGTGAGCGAGAGAGCCTGCTGCTGATAATTGATGGCGTCCTCGAGGTCGCTGACCATCCCAGTGCGACCAAACCGACTCGCAAGGCAATACCCGAGGTTGCCGAAGTACGCTGGCTTGTCGGGATGACCGTCTGGGGTGAGCGAGAGAGCCTGCTGATGATAATTGATGGCGTCCTCGAGGTCATTGAGCATCCCTGTGCGATTAAATCGACTCTTGAGGGATCGCCCGAGGTTGTTGTAGCACACTGGTTTGCCCGGATGACCGTCTGGGGTGAGCGAGAGAGCCTGCTGGTGAAAATTGACGGCGTCCTCGAGGTCACTGAGCATCCCAGTGCGACCAAACCGACTCGCAAGGCAATCTCCGAGGTAGTTGTAGCACACTGGTTTGCCCGGATGACCGTCGTGAGTGAGCGAGAGAGCCTGCTGATGATAATTGATAGCGTCCTCGAGGTCGCTGAGCATCCCAGTGCGACCAAACCGACTCGCAAGGCAATCTCCGAGGTAGTTGTAGCACACTGGTTTGCGGGGATGACCGTCGGGAGTGAGCGAGAGAGCCTGCTGATGATAATTGATAGCGTCCTCGAGGTCGCTGACCATCCCAGTGCGACCAAACCGACTCGCAAGGCAATACCCGAGGTTGCCGAAGTACGCTGGTTTGTCGGGATGATCGTCTGGAGTGAGTGAGAGAGCCTGCTGATAATAATTGATGGCATCCTTGATGTCGCTCAGCATCCCCGTGCGATCAAACCGACTCCTGAGGGATTTCCCGAGGTTGTTCAAGTACCGCGGTTTGTTGTGATGACTCTCTGGAGTGAGCGATACCGCCTGCTGTAGTTCCCTAATCGCCTTCTCCAGATCGCGAAGTGCACCCGTGCGCACGAATTCCTCATACCAGGCCTTTCCATCTCTGAAGAATCTCCTCGCTCTAGCTGATGTTTGCTTTTCCTCGAGCTTTGGAGAGAATATGGTTATAAATGTTCATGTGTTTCAAGCGAGGCGGAACTACCGTGACACACAAAGCACAATCAGTCCGATATACAACAGATTGAGACAGATTTGAGGTACCTATGATGAATCAGACACGGGAACTAGGTGCACGATAAGCAGGAGATCAAAGTGGGAGGAGGGGATGGCTTGCGCGTATTCAACTGGTAAAGGAATGAGTAGCTGTAGTGTGGCTATGTACTTGCAGTGCCATCAGAGAAACGTACAATTCAGTTGTGAGCCTAGCGCCAATCAACAAGTCACTCAGAAGCCGCCCAGGTGGGAACGACCGACCATGTCTTTGGTAAATCACCGCTTGATAGATGAATAATGTAGGAGCCAGGGAGTGAGGACAGAGAGAAGCATGGCCCTTGCTTCAGGAGCAGGGAAGAGAGCCGCACCCTGAGCGACAAACCAGGTCATGGCCGTGTTATAGCAGAGTGACAGGAAAGGGTCAAGGGGGATTAGCAGTGTGCGGAGATCGAGTATGAGCGGGCGGTCATCGTCCCAGCTTGTGCCAGATGTTGTGCTGGTGAGCCTTGGTATGGCTTATAACCAGCTGGTGCCAGGTTCATAGCTAAGTAAACAAAGAGAAAGCAAGCGTAGTGCCGGACCTAGGGAGGCACGAGTGACCGTCACGGGCGCACTGGTGCCAGCATCTGTTGTCTCCTTCACACAGCTTCGAGCCCTTCTGCCTTTATTAAATACATCTTCATGCTATTTATTTGCTGGTTTTTTGCCTTTCCTGAGCCAAACACACGAACCTTCATACCTGAGTTCCCACCGGTGATACAATGACACAATGTCAATCCTTTTCTCACTCCTCCCCTTCCCCTTTTTTACATGCGCGCGACCACGTAGTGACCGACTGGTAGAAGCACGATGGGGTGACCCATCCTCATTCTCTTTCCGGGCCCGAGATCCACCACCCCCCACACCCATATACGTGGTCATATGTGTTTAGGACATTTCGCCTTGCTCGTCACGCCCGGTGCTAGATCATCCTTCTCAGCAGGCTGGAATGACGATGTCCTCGACGTCTGGATGCTCGCAAGACATGCACTACACTTGTCCAGGTCCGCCCTCGGACTTGTTGCCTCGACGCTCTCTACCACCCTGACATCGTGGTCCGGCACAACCTCGGACTTGGTACTGGGTTTTGGCAGCGCATATCACCCATCGCCAACACCCGATCCCGATAAGCCTGTAGAGCTTTTGGACGCCTAATAGGAGACGTGGACAGGTACATTTACGTTTGGTTGTCCTGTGAGATTATTAATCCTCCGAAAAGCCGAGCCCTCGAGCCTCTATATGCTGCAAGAAATCCTGCCAGAGCTTATGACCAAGATCGACAAGTCGCGGCAGGAGCCCCTGTGAAATCCACCTCAGTTCTTCCCGCTGTCACTTGGCCCGAGCATCACAAACCTATATGATTTCTACAACCACCCCGAGGAAGGAGACGCGTATGGAGAGCTGGAATATATGTCTCCGACAGTTTTACCTTCTCCCTTCCCGAGAAACCTGCACATTGAAGGTGTGTATGTATGTCCATATGGGGTATTGTTGCCCTTGCTGAATGATTGGCAATAAGGATTCCCGCTTAACTTTGCCTCGGCATCATCCAGGCAACATACCCTGAACGCACTCTCCTCCGATTTGGCAGTGACGCCAGTCAAGGTTGTACTGCATGTCCCAGCTTGCAAGAAGGGTGCTACCCGGGTGGATCACCAGAAGAGAACAGGCGATACAAGAGTCAGTGGACATCCGAGCCAGTGGGAAGTGTGAGTATTATTCCCTTCCCGCCCCTATCCATTTACTGCTCGTCCTCATAGCCATATGTCAGAGAATGAATATATATCTTTTCGCCAGTGTCCGGTCCCATACACAAGCGTATCATCAACTCAATACACCCCGCCCCTCATCGAGCTGTCTATGAATCCTTGAGCCAGTTGTTGTGGTTTGCATGGAATACGGGCTCCGGAGTGGGCAAGATGATGTGTCATAATAGGGAATACATCGGAGAGCCCGCGAATGCATTTTATTCCGGGCGAGGCCTGTGGGTGGGGCGTGCTCGCCACATCCTGTGAGAGGAGCAGTTGGTGGTCGTAATGACGGTGGTGTAGGAAGCATCAGACAAAACTTAATGGGAGTTTGAAGATTCACAAGTCCCAGGAGATGTGAATCAGGCGAGGGAGGGGTGTACGTTCGTTCCCGTTCGAGGTTGATATGTGTCAAAAAGACGTCCGCTGGGAATCATCGTATGGAGTACTTGGAGGCAAAGGGAGCTCAATGGGTCGCAAAGTTGGTGCCTCATTTCGACTCGCAACCCGGTTACGCTCGAGACCCAAACCGAAGGAATCCATGGACGCACGCGCGCTGCGCCTCATGCCTCCCGGCTCTGAGTGTCCTCCCACTCGCACCCTTTATAAAATATCGCGAGCCCTCCACGTTGCAAAATAAATGTGTCTTTATTTTAGGTACCCTTGGCTCCAGTGAGATACACGGACGAAGAAGGAAACATTGATTCCTTTCTCAGAATTATATAATTTCGCAATGCACCACGTGAGCACTCAGTGCAGCCAGACACTCAGGCCCAGTGGATCCCTCTCCGCTCCTTTCAACGTTCCTCCACACACTGTGCGACTCTCCTCTCTCCTTCCCCACGCCCCAGGCCTCGCGCACTCCCTCTTCGCCCCTCATGAAGCTCACTACACTCGTCGTCCCTCTCTTCGCAGCCGCCTATCCCTCTGCTCATGGTATCCTCGCCACGATCGCTGTCAACGGCAAGCCCCTCAAGGACAACTTTCCCTACGGCTGAGGAAAGCCCAGTATTATCCGCAAGGTTTCCACTCAGGACCCGATCAAGGGTGCCAAAAACGCTGCCGGTCAACTGTGGAAGGGACGCCAAACGTGCCACGCTTTCTGCTGATGTCAACCCGGGAGATACTCTCACCTTTGATTGGAAGAAGCCGATAAGCCAATGTGCGTATTTTTTTTTCTGTTATCGTCGGTGCCTTGACTAACTGTGTGTGTGGCAGTGGCCGCATGATATCGGTCCAATGTTGACCTATATGGCTTCTTGTGGCAATACCTCCTGCGAAGATTTTGACACCACCAAGGCAAAATGGTTCAAGATCCAACAAATCAGTGCGAAGAAAGGTAGCAAAGATTGGGCACAAAGGTCACTGAGTATGTTGTTTCTCCCTTCTTCCCATCCCCCCTCTAATCCCTGGCCCACAGTGAGCGGCGGTGTTGCGACCGCTACTATTCCCGATAACATCGCTCCCGGAAACTGCATGATCCGTCACGAGATCATCGCTCTCCACCTCGCCAACGAACAGGGTGGTGCAGAATTCTACCCTGCATGCGCCCAACTCAAGATCGGCGGTAATGGCAATGGCGTACCCAAGAGTTCCGACCTCGTCACTTTGCCTGGTGCATACGATGACAAGGATCCGGGCATCTTTGCGCCTGGTATCTTTGATCCCAACGCCATTGACAAATATGTCTTCCCTGGTCCCCCCATCGCCTCGTTCATCGATGGTGGTAGCGATTCTGGAGACGATGGCGCTTC
>JAECYV010000014.1:474557-495621 GCA_023014305.1 Lepiota subincarnata | reverse complement strand
ACCGCCAGTGTGGGGGGGGTCGGAGGGGGGTATCGCCGGTGTATGGGGCGTAACCCAGGTCGAGTGGGGGCATGGCGTCATGGTGGCGCCGGGTGAAGTGAAACGCCTCTGTCTTAGAGTGTTCCAGTACTAGGCCGAAGTCAGCTAAAAGTTGGAAGATAATGCGATATGATGAAACCAAGGCGGGGCACACGTCGCCCCATTTAGGACCTCGGGCTACTAAGAGTCCGTCGTCTACATAAGAGAGAATGTCTAGTTCGGAAAGAGCGGGGTCATGAGAGAAGTGAAGAGCGGCCAGGGCTCACTATGGATCCCTAACCCGGATAACAGCTTATCTATTGTTGAGGGAATAGAATTGTTTGCGATCCAAATGTGAAGGAATGAATGGTTATTTAATTTTCCCATCTGTTTTTCAAACCAGACTCATGTTAAGACTGGGAAATGGAAGACAGGAGCGAGAGAACGTGCGGGGGGAGTCGAGGTTGGCTTCAGCTTATGTGCTGCGCCCTCCTTGGATCGCGGTCCTCAATTTGGCGACGGGTGACAGAGCGCGCGTGCGCACGACGTTTTCCTTGATGAAGTGTGAGAGAGTGTGTGATGGAACGCAAGCGCCAGCCAAGCGGAGTCGCACTGGATGAGGGAGAGAGACAAGAGCGAAGAAGAAGGAAGCTAAGTTGATTTTCTAACTAAAGAATACAAATGCACGGGTGCTACGATTATATACTGTAGTTAATTTGAAATAATAACAATAAGGGAATGGAGAAGAGGAAGGTGGGTGGGGAGTGATGATGCTACGTACAAACAACAGGGATATTCGCGAAAGGAATAAACTTACTAAGACACGAGCAGGAGGCACCTGGGAATGATGGGAAGCTAAATAATCAAATGGGCACGCAAAAGGGAGTGATGGGAAGTAAATAGAAAAGAGGTTCTTGTCCTGGGAATGCGCAAGCGCGCGTGCGCATGCTTATCGCGCAAGTATGAACCGGCATGTGACAACTCATATATTCGCTCAAGACTAAAATCAATAACATAAATACAGTGTCAAAGCGGCAAATACTCATTGCAAAAACTGTCCGAAAAACAAGCACGTCAATACAGTCATATATAGGTAAATCATGGGTCGTTCTGCAGAGCTAGTCGGGGAAGCGGTCGCAGAGGGAACAGTAGTGCTGCTGTTTGATGTATCAGGTTGCGCAATGGTTCCTTCAAGTGACCAATTTATCCTTGTTTTGTTACTAGTTGTCTTGATAAAAAGTCCTAGCCCTGGGGTCCAGTCCTCCAGAATGAAGGAATAGTCCTGACTGGGGCCAGAACTAATGCCAGTATCGTTACTGCATTCCACAGTCGGCACGTGTCAGGTTCCAATTGCGAGAATAGCAAGCAATATAGAAGAGGTACCTGGTATAGTTCAAACCTCCATTATCAAGGATATATCCACCAAGGGTAGAACCATTGACGATTTTGACATGGACCATGTAGCTAGCACAGTTTGAAAGAACATTTCAGTGGTGAGCAGCGATAAGCATCATATAAATCTACGTACTTTCCTGGGTCAAGATCTCCGAGAGGCGCCAGGAGGAAAGACTGCTTTGCCCCTGACCCGTCGTCAAAAACACCACGATCAACGGCTAGAACACATAATCAGCTATTCGAGAATCGACATTTTCAAATGAAAATCCCTTACTCTCGTTGCCCGATTTTGAGACTTTGTCATCATCTCGGGCATTTATTATGACTCCGGCATCACTCCCAGCCTCATCGTCTCCCATCACCTGAGCATGTTCACTTTCATGGGCTAAAGCCCTCTTACTACGAGCCCCCAAAACCTTGTCACAATCGACGCTTATAACAAACTTGTCTCCGCGCTTAAGATTCTTGCCGAGAGAACTCAACTTTCCACCTTGGTGCGAATTCTGTCGTTCAGGGATACAATTTGCTGTGCGATGGATTTCATCTATGGGTTGTCCACCTTCGAGAGAGGAGGCGGGAGGGTACTGCAGTCGGGGAAGGAGAATATATATATATATAAGATGAAGTGGAATAAGTAAGACGTGAAATGGTCGAACCTCATCACATGAGTTGAAGGTTTTGTCGACGAGCCCCGCAGCTATTTGTTTTGCACAGAACCCACGTACGCACCCGGCGTCTTTACGTGTTTGAGCTCTTTCTTTCTTGTCAGGACCCCGGTATGTGAGGGTGTCTGTGTTCTTTCCACGCATACCTGTTGATAATCAAGAGGGTGAATCAATGGGCGATCAAGGAAACAAATTTGGAAAGAGTACCATTACACATGTTTCGCAATAACTATTGTTAAGAGATGAGCAAGTGAAGTTTTTAGTTCGTAGAAGTAATATACAAACATCTTGGTTGTCCTTTCCGATTTCAAAACGGTATATATTGTTTTTCAAACCTGTATTTCACATAGTTACTCAACCACCAACTGGTTGCGAAAAAAGTGAAATAAACCCACTTGCGTCAATACATTCGTCTCGTTCGCATATGGCGCCGGGAAGGCAACCTGTTATTAGTTTTTGTTAGTAATATAAACACCAGTAAGGAGCTTTGTTCGAGTACATTTGTCGTTACAACATTGATCTGCAACTGGACAGCATCCCGTTGTGATAGACTAGATTCGGGGAAGAAGTCAATGATGATTATGATCATAGAACAACCACCACCCCCACTCACGCATATGGTCATTTCAGCGGGACAACATCTGAGAATCCATGATACACATCAGTGGAATTGCTTAGGAGAAGAATGAACACGAGGATATTCACCCGTTGGTGCCCACACACTGGTCACCGGCCGCACAACAGGTGTCGGGGCTGCACGTAGCTAGAGAGATAGTATGATTGCAAGATAAACAGTTTGTTTTCGAAGAAATGTCAAGTTCAGTACTGACGTCCTCCGGGTCCACCTAAACAGATCTTCTCCTGACGTTTCAGAAGAGCATCCAAGGAACTTCCAGTTGGAGCAGGGATAAATTGATGAGCTGATGAGGACAGAAGACTGGTTTTGTGTATCGTCTGAGGGGTGGAGTACGTAAATTCTGATACAGCTTGAACCGCGATGTGGCAAAACGCGAGGAGCAAAAGGGCGATCATGCGGGAGAGCATAGTTGGAACTTTATTGTGCGTCAGGTCCTTCCGCGGTGAAGATGCTTCTGGGAGTTATACGTACCTGCTAAGTAGGTCGCGTCCGAATTAAGAGGGAAGAAACCGAGGGGGAAGGGTAAGATAGATGATGATGTTGGCGGAAGAGAAAGTGGAATAAATACTACTATTTATGGGCTGGGCAAGAGCATTCTCCTGCATATGCCATGGCAGTGGCGTTTCTTCGTGATGTTAAAATGTTGGGCGCGATGGTGAAGAACGAAGCACGTGAATGCGCTTCCCACTGAATCATGTATCGAGAATAAAAATATTTCATCCCCTTGGCATGTCAAAAACCCCTCGACGATCAGTTGATTGTTAATTTTTGACGTTCAGATGTAGTTGTATCTTGACAAGTGAATATACGTTTTCGTTCGTCGCGTTCTGGCGTGTGGATAGGGGATGTTTTTTCCTGTTATGTTCTCGTGTGGACTTTTCATCGTGGTCCAATGGCGACAATGATAACCTTTATTCGTGATTGTTCGAGTTTGTTGGGGTGGGTTGCCCAAAGGTTCTTGAGGTTAACTGTATCGTGGGTATCATTTGAGGTATTTATCCAAAGACAGCTAAGAACTTCTCTATCACTAGGCGACTATATTTTTGGAAAACAAATACCATCAATTATGTGCATCCCCTTTAGGATAAAACATATACGATGCATGCCATGTCAGGGGTGACGTGTACAGTGCGTGGGTGAAAGACGACGCACTGTGCACGGCGGTGCACGGCCACATCGTCTAGAGTTGGGAGGCAGTGGTAGAGTAGTGGTGTAAAGGTGTCGATCAGATGTCTCGAGACGAGGGCAGGAGAGGGCGGGCATTGTGAAAGGCTGTACAGCGGATTAACCGGAATCCCTATGTCAAGAGATGAACACCACTAAGCCACCAGGTACGACGATTACCTTGGTTATGATCTACAGGTTAGAGTGGGATGGTATCTATCAGTACAATCAGCATCTACTCCACTTGAAAAATGGAGAGCTGAGACGTTAACAATTCACTGTGAAATGGCTGAGTATTCTGGAGATCCGGCAAGTAGGAGTTGACAAATCACATTCATAAGCAGAGAGAGAAAAACACTGTCAAAAACCTACCGCTCCCTGCGCAAATATTCTTCGACCAGAAAACTAAGCAACTCCAAGAACTGGTCACCGGCGCCGAGATCAGCCGTTTCGCCCATGCTCAAAGTTTGATTTCCAGAATGTGAAGTGGATGACTAGACCACATGGCAATCGCAGAAAACTCCAGGGCGTTGATAGGACGTAGGACAGGAGTGTCAATAGTTGAGCATAAGTAATACACAGCGAGCAGTGATGGAGGTGTTGTTGGCAGCTCGGCTCAACGAAACAAACAAAATATTCCGATTTTTGGGTGACTCTTTACTCGTCCCTGCATTGCACCGCCACATTCAGGATGTATGTTCGAAGTTGCCGAGATGGGGCTTCCTTTCTTCTTTACATACTTTAATATAACTCAAACATTTAATAGAAACACGCATCGGATAGAGCGTATTGCCTCTAACATAGTGATTAAATTACGCTGAGCGGAAATGAGGTTCGGGATGGAATGATCAGCGCTATGGTATCCAGGGCATCATGCACCTTCATTTTGTGTGTATGTGTACATATCAACCTCGCTGTACCGGTCTACGCTGACGTGCAATCAAACCGACTCCCGAGGGGAATCCCGAGGTTGTTCAAGTACCGCGGTTTGTTGTGATGACTCTCTGGAGTGAACGACATCGCCTGCTGTAGTTTCCTAATCGCCTTCTCCAGATCGCGAAGTGCACCCGTAAGCTTGAATTCCCCATACCAAGTGTTTCCACCTCCGAAGAATCTCCTCGCTCTAGCTGATGTTTGCTTTTCCTCGAGCTTGGAGAGAATATGTCTATAAATGTTCATGTGTTTCAAGCGAGGCGGTACTACCGTGATAAACAGAGCACAATCAGTCTGATATACAACAGATTGAGACAGATTTGAGGTACCTAAGATGAATCAGACACGGAAGCTAGGTGCACGATAAGCAGGAAATCAAAGTGGGAGGAGGGGATGGCTTGCGCGCATTCAAATGGTAAAGGAAATGAGTGGCTGTGGTGCGACTATGCATTTGCAGCGCCACGAAAGAAACATACGATAGTTGTGAGCCTGGCGCCAATCAACAAGTTTCTCAGAAGTGGGAATGACTGATCATGTCTTTGGTAAATCACCTCTTCATAGATAGATAATGTAGGAGCCGGGGAGTGAGGACAAAGACAAGCATGACCCTTGCTTGAGGAGCAGGGAAGAGAGCCGCACGACTGATGGATGAAAGTCAATGCGGGCGTCTGAGCGACAAACCAGGTCATGGGCGATAAAGCGCACTTGTAACGGACCATGTAGGAAAGAGCGGGCGGTCACCGTGCCACTTTGTGCCAGATGTCGTGTTGATGAGCCTTGGTATGAATTACGACCTGGTGGATTAAAGCCAGGTTCATAGCTAGTAAACAAGAGAAAACAAGCGTCATCATGCGGGCTGTAATGACAATGTCCTCGACACTCGTATGCTCGCAAGACATGCACGGCGCTTGCCCCACCGGCCGCCCTCAGACTTATTGCCTCGATCTCTCTACCACCCTGGCATCGTGGTCCGGCACAACTTCGGACTTTGGTACTTGGTTTGGGCAGCGCATATCACCCTTCCCCAACGCCCGATCCCAATGAGCCTGTAGAGCTTTTGGATGCCTAATAGGAGACTTGGACAGGTATATTCGCGTTTGGCTGCCATGTGAGATCAATAAATAATCCTCCGAAAAGCCGAGCCCTCGAGCCCTCTATATGCTCCAAGAAATTCTGCCAGAGCTTATGAGCAAGGTCGACAAGTCGCGGCAGGAGCCCCTGTGCAATCCACCCCAGTTCTTCCCGCTGTCACTTGGCCCGAGCATCACAAACCTACTTGATTTCTACAACCACCCCGAGGAAGGAGGAGACGTGTATGGAGAGCTGGAGTATATGCGTCCGACAGCTCTACCTTCTCCCTGTCCGAGAATACTGCACATTGAAGGTGTGTGTGTCCGTATGGTGTATTGTTACCCTTGCTAAGTGATTGGCGATAAGGATTCCCGCTTTGCCTTGCCTCGCCGTCATACAGGCAACATACCATGAACGCACTCTACTCCGATTTGGCAGTAGCGCCAGTCAAGGTTGCACTGCATGCCCCAGCTTGCAAGAAGGGTGCTACCCGGGTGGATCACCAGATGAGAACAGGTAATGCGAGAGTCAGTGGATGTCCGAGCCAGTGGGAAGTGTGAGCATTATACCCTCCCCGCCCCCGCCCATATACCGCTTGTCCTCATAGCTATATGTCAGAGAATAGATATATATCCCCCCGCCAGTGTCTAGTCCCATACACAAGCGTACCTACACCCTGTCCCTCATCGAGGTGTCTATGAATCCTTGACCCAGGCGTTTTGGTTTGCATGGAATACGGGCTTCAGGTCAGGAAAATCGAATTCAGGAAACGTGGACATGCAAAGTCGCTGTTGGGGACGACTCTTCTCAGCGGACCGTATGAGCTTCCCTTCCAGTCATTTGAACATGCACGAGCTTGAGCCAAGAATCCCCCCTGGGGCCTCGTGCAACACTTCTGTGTTGTCCAGGGAGCTCAAATTTTGATCCCTGCCCAACTGATGAGTAAGTGATTGCGGGCGGGGGCTCTGTCCAGCTCGCCTGCTGAGCCTGACCCTTCCGTGGTATATACATTGTACAAGATGACATGAGACCTGAATATAATCTCTACAGGTGCATATCGGGAATGCCAGGAGGATAGCTGGTGATGGAAGCTTCAACTGTTGACATCTATATCTAGTGGCAATACGGCAGGAGTCGCGCAACACAACGCACATCATGCACCATAATGTACAAAGGGCACCCAGCGATGAAATGAATCTTGACCCGACCCTCGTACCTCTCTGACAGCTTCATGCAGCGCTTGCGCTGCTCGATCACTGTCCGGTTCTCCTCCGGACAGGAGTACCTCGTACACTTTTGTGGCGATTTGGGTAGCCACCCCATCGCTTATTGCCCACATCGTCCCGATCACATTTCGATATCCTGCCCCAAGCATTGCACCAGAAATGTGTAACACCTCATCCGACACCTTCGCATCTCCGGGCGCCGTCTCGCAAGCTGACAAAAATGCAAAGTCCGCGTGGGCAAACGGTTTGGCTACAATGTCCATGATCTTTATGCGCCCGTCATGGAGAATAAATCCACTTCGTGTCGGCTCTTCCTCGTCCTGGACAGCATGACATGCAAGGTGAATCCAGCTGCTGTTTTCCATGTGTGTTAACACCTCCTCTCCTGTCGCCTGCTCGTTTCTAAGTATTTCAAACCTCCGCCTAGTGTCGCCGGAGAAGAGCTTTGCTATATTTGCGACCTCTGTCTCGGCACCTGGAAGCGGAGGGTAATCTGGGGTGTTTGTCATCGCGATGGCGACAAGTTGGTTGAATGGCTGTCGTTTAATGGCTCTTGCCTCAAGCAAAGCATTGACCGTGAATGTGTACGACGAGACAACGTGAGTAAATGTCCCATCAAGCTCGGCCCCAATTCTGCGAAACGCGGCATGAAGCGGCAGGAAAGTGAGGGGACCAGTTGGACACCACCAGATCCTTGGAAGGTCCAAAGCGTCAGATCCGGCGCCCACCTACGAATAGCGTCAATGAGTGCACTCGGGTACCACGGATAAGCTTTACCTTCAAACCTAGGCCTGTCAAAATTGGATCGACAACATGCAAGTAGAGCTTCAACATTATCCCCGAAAGACGTGGACTGTCTCCTCTGGCTGTGCTGCCGCGATAGCCATGATCGACGAGGTCCTCCTTCAAAGATTCCCACATTTTGATTACATTCTTGTACGAGAGTTTCTCCAGTGGGATATGAAGTACATGGTCGGCATCATGGGTGAGTATTAATGCATCACAGCGGCTCTGATGAACATTGATAACAACCACAGAACCTGAGCTAGCTGCCTCCTTAAGAGTGGAGACTTGTCTAGGAAGGAGAAAGCGTTGAAAGTTTGGAAGAGATCGAATCTTTTCTACAAGTGAATCCCATGTCGCTGCGAGGCGATGATGGCGTTGGGTTTCTTCTTCAAGTGAAATGTTATCCCGAACTTCGGTGGTCGCGGTGTGCCCGCGAGTGGCGGCACTTTGGAGCTCACGCGAGACTTGTGTGAATTCGGCGCAGATATCTGGGTGGGCTTGGTGGAGATGTTCAACCGATGTTCGGAAGTGGAGTAACTGATTCCAGACAACTGAGCGCCCTTGCTCAAGCCACTCGAGGGCAAGATCGGGATGTCCTGTATCAAGGGCAAATGCGGCGGCCTCTCTCGATAGATCATCGAGGCCAGTGAGCTGTGAATGGCGTGTAGCAATGGGATCCCCAATCCAAGCAACTTGTGAAAGGAGATTAATAGCTTGACGGTATGCCACTAAGGCAGAGGGTGGATCCTGCTTGGCTTGTAAGCGAGCCCACTGTTGAGATGCTTTGCATCGGAGCGATACTGAACCAATGTCGGAAGTGGCAGCTAATCGAAAATTGGAAATAGCATCGGCCAAATCATTCGGCGACCCAAACCGATGAAACCGGCTTTCGAGGGAAAGCCCGAGGTTGCTGAGGTATGTTGGTTTGTCGGGATGACTGTCTGGCGTGAGTGAGACAGCTAGCTGTAGATTAATGATGGCGCCCTCGAGGTCGCTCAGCATCCCTGTGCGATCAAACCGACTCCCGAGGGAAAGCCCGAGGTTGTTCAAGTAGGTTGATTTGTTGGGATGACCATCGGGAGTGAGCAAGAGAGCCTGCTGTTGATTGTTGATGGCGTCCTTGAGGTCGCTCAGCATTCCTGTGCGATCAAACCGGTTCATGAGGGAGAGCCCGAGGTTGCTGAAGTACCCTGGTTTGTCGGGATGATTGTCTGGGGCGAGCGAGAGAGCTAGCTGTAGATTAACGATGGCATCCTCAACGTCGCTCAACATCCCTGTGTGGCGAAAGCGACTCCTGAAGGAAAGCCCGAGGTTGTTGAAGTAGGAGGGTTTGTCGGGATGGCCGTCTGGAGTGAGCAAGATAGCGTGTTGTTGTTTATTGATGGCGTCCTCGAGGTCACTCAGCATCCCTGTGCGATTAAACCGACTCCCGAGCGAAAGCCCAAGGTTGTTGAAGTACGTTGGTTTGTCCGGATGTCCGTCTGGAGTGAGCGAGACAGCCTGCTGTTGATTATTGATGGCATCCTCAAGGTCGCTCAGGATCCCTGTACGGCCAAACCGTCTCCCAAGTGAAACCCCGAGGTTGTCGTAGTGCATTGGTTTATTTGGATGACCTTCTGCAGTGAGCGAGACAGCCTGCTGGTGATTATTGATGGCGTCCTCGAGGTCGTTCACCATCCCTGTGTGATCGAATCGACGCCTGAGGGAATGCCCAAGGTTGCTGAAGTACATTGATTTGAGGGGATGGCTGTCCGGAGCGAGCGAAACAGCTTGCTGTTGATTGTTGATGGCGTCTTCGAGATCGCTCAACACCCCTGTACAACCAAAGCGACTCCTGAGGGAAACTCCGAGGTTGTTGAAGTGCATTGGTTTGTTGGGATGACCATCTGGAGTGAGCGCGAGAGCTAGCTGTATATTAGTGATGGCATTCTTGACGTCGCTCAGCATCCCTGTGCGATGAAACCGACTGTCGAGGGAAAGCCCAAGGTTACTGAAGTACCCTGGTTTGTGGGGATGACTGTCCGGGGTGAGCGAGACAGCTAGCTGTAGATTAATGATGGCGCCCTCGAGGTCGCTCAGCATCCCTGTGCGATGAAACCGACTCCGGAGGGAAAGCCCGAGATTGTTGAAGTATGTTGGTTTGTCTGGATGACCATCTGGAGTGAGTGAGACAGTCCGCTGTTGCTTATTGATGGCGTCTTCGAGGTCGCTCAACATCCCTGTGCGAAGAAAGCGACTCCTGAGGGAAATCCCGAGGTTGTTCAAGTACGTTATTTTGTCGGGATGACCGCCTGGAGTGAGTGAGAAAGCCTGTTGTTGATTATTGATGGCATCCTCGAGGTCGTTCAGCATCCCTGTGCGATTGAACCGACTCTCGAAAAAATCCCCGAGCTTGTTGAAGTACGTCGGTTTGTTGGGATGATCTTCAGGAGTGAGCGACACGGCGTGCTGGAGTTCCCTGATTGCATTCTCCAGGTCGCGAAGGGCGTCCGTACGCTTGAATTGCTCGTATGAGGCGTTTCCGATTCTGACCGATCTCTTTGCCCTAGCTAATTTTTGCTTTTCCTCGAGCTTAGAGAGAAAATGGGTGTAGATGTTCATGCGTTGGAAGCGAGGCGGTACTATCGTAAACACAGAACACAATCAGTCCGATATCCAACAGATTGAGAGAAATTTGAGGTACCTATGATGAATAAAACACGGCCACCGGGTGCACGATAAACAGGAAGTCAAAGTGGGAGGAGGGGGTGCGTTGCGCCCATTCAGATGGTAAGTAAAATGAGTGGCTGTGGTGTGGCTATGTAAGAACAGCCCCAGACATAGGCCTGGAAGCCACAGTACTTGCAGTGCCAGGAGAGAAACGTACGATCCAGTTGTCAGCCCGGCGCCAATCAAGTTACCCAGAAGCCACCCAGATGGGAAGGACTGATCATGTCTTTGGTGAATCACCGCTTAACAGATGAATAATGTGGGACTGGGGAGTGAGGATGGAAAAAAAGCACGGCCCTTATTTCACGAGCGGGGTGGGGAGAGAGCCGCACGAATGAGGACGAAAGTCGATGCGAGCGCCTGAGAGACAAACCAGGTCATGGGCGATAAAGCGCAAATCATAACGGATCGTGTTGTGGGTGGCAGAGTGGCAGAAAAGGACAACGTGGGATTAGCTGTGTACAGAGATCGACTAGGAAAGGGCAGCGGGCGGTCACCGTGTCAGTTTGCGCCAGATATTGTGCCGGCGAGCCTTGGTATGAATGACAACGAGCTGGTGGATTAATGCCGGGTTCATAGCTAACAAGAGAAAACAAGAGTCATCATCCTTCCCGGCTGGCTYGAATGACGTTGTCCTCRACACTCGCAAGAAMTACACGGCACTTGCCMACATCCGCCCTCAGACTTGTCTCCTCGACGCTCTCTACYACCGTGACGTCGTGGTCCGGCACAGCCTCGAACTAACTACTGGCTTTGGGCAGCACGTATAACCCTCCAGCACAAATCTCGGCGGCAAAACATCCCCACCACCCGATCCCAATGGCCCTGTAGAGGTTTCGGATGCCTAATAGGAGATTTAAACAGGTACAGTACATTTACGTTTGGCTGTTATATGAAACTAAATACATTATCCTCCGAAAGTCCGAGCCCTCCATGTGCYCCAAGAACCGCTGCCAGATTTTTTCAAGGTTRGGCTTATAACCAAAATCRCCAAGTCGACAGGAGCTCCCGTRGAATCCACCTCGGTTCTGCCCGTTGTCGCTTGGCCAGAGCATCACGAACCCCTCGATTTCTACAACCGCCCCGAAAAGAGGAGGAGACACGTATGGAGAGATGGAGTATATGCCTCCGATAGCYTTACCTTCKTTTTTTCAAAGAACATTGCAGATTGAGGGTGTGTGTGTGCCCAYATAGGGCGTTGTTGCCTCGGTTCTTACTGAATGGTTGTCGATGAGGATTCCCGCTTTCCTTTTCCCCCAGCGYCATCCATACGGCATACMATGAACACGCTYTACTCCGATTTGGCAGTGATGCTTGTCAAGGTTGCACTGGATGTTACCCGGGTAGATCACTAGAAGAGCCATCTGGGCGAAAGGAAGCTATCGCTGAGAGAGAGAAGAGTTTAGGGTCAGGTTTATCGTCACAGGCAATATGCGAGTGAGTGAATGTCCGAACRAGTGGAAAGTTCTGTGTATTATTCCCCCCCTCTCTCCATTTACCACTTGTTCTCWTGGATATATTATCAGAGAGTCGACGCAGATCCTTCTCCCAGCGCCTCGCCTCATAYACAAACAGACCATCAACTCCATACACYCCTCACCCCACGACGCTGCCTACGACTCCATGAGTAAGATGTTTGGGTTTGGATGCAACACGATCACCGGGGTGTGCAAGGCGATATGTAATAAAAGGGAATAGCTCACGAACGCCTTTGATTCCAAACAAGGCGTAGCTTGGCTGTGAAGTCACCGCTGCAATGTCTCGCTACTATTGGTGGGTGKTGTGTAGTCGCCATTCTTATAATGAGAGGCTAGCGGTGAGTCCTCCACATGAGACCAATCCTCGCCGCTATCTGTAGGTGGTCTATACCCTCCACAGCGCATGAGAGGAGCCGTTGGTGATGATGGTAACGGTAGACAATATTCACTGTGCTACAAGGAATTATTGAATCAACTGTATTGGCTGGTACAGGAGTAGCGAATACATGGCATATATTTGAAGGAGGGTGCAACTGCGCCGTCYGTATTTGACATAGTRGCTAGCTTGGAGCTTGTAAACACAAGGAGAAACCAGCAGCCAAACAGCCAACAGGTTTTTACTGCTATTCGATGAAGAATTCGTCGTTTGAGTGTGGAGATCGGCCGCTCGCTAAGGCTCAAAAGCCAGCTCGCGACCTCCTCACACTACACCGACACACCCAAACGTGCTCCGCCTCGATACAACTCGGCGCGACCCGATGCRAAGGCTCCACATCAAAACYACCCACATGGACCCACATCACGTATGTACTCACCCCGTTCCCTTTCCTTTTTTTCCTCTTTCTTTTATTCTCGTTTTTTACTTCTTTCATTTCATACTGCATACCATTCTCGCTACACCCATTACACCCGGGTTTTACGGGCTTCAACGCCTCTGGGTGAGGACTAGCCATTCAACTAGCACAAGTCCACCTAAAATTYTATTTTGTTATTTCGCGCTAAAACTACATTTTCCTACCCGGCCTCCAGAGCAGAGGATTCGYTTTACTCGTCCCCTGCACTAGATACGCGTAGGACATTTTAGAAATAAATAGAGACTTGTATCTACAGCTGAGAGTAGTGAATACACCACTCCCCGAAAGCTCATATTTTTATCTCAAATTTCTATCTGCTGGCCCACGGGCTTCTTATCTCTCAATAACCCGCTCTCAGTCATCTCTCGGCYACCCTRCAACGTGTACAGACTCGCGCGAACGCTGAGTCTTACAAATAAAACCTTTATAACAAATTATCTACCTACTAAAACTTCTGAGTCAGGTCCCTGAAACGACATAAGGACGATGTCGTACTCGCATACCTACCCCAYACCCCATCTCTTCATGAGCCTGGGCAATGATGATGGCGGCGTGTAGCATGCATATTATTAGTAGGAAGCATCAGACAAAACTCAACAGTATTTCCATTGTTTTGTCGTAGCGCAACGCTTAAATGTGTATGCAGAGGCCGCGAAAACAAAGTTCATTTCCCCGTAGGAGAGAAGATACACAAGGCCTAAGTAGAGACGGGGGTGAAATGGATCAACGCATATTCTGAAGGTYGAAGTAAAGATACTTCGATGTGAGGGCYTGTGCACGGGTATAGCCGAAGGTGGCGCTACTTGGTGCTCGTGGGGGGCCAGCGAACCTCCGGCCTCCTCCAGTATGACACCATGGGAAGATATATATAATATGCACTGCCATGAGSAGTATGAGATGATGCGCTGTAGCCGGAAGCGATGACTCCCACTCRRCGCACCATCGCACAGACCTCAACGCCGACCATGGCAGCTCATGTACATGGGTTACCYGTCACTATTCCAACGAAAAAATCCGAATATATTGCCTCCACCGCTACCAACCTAATTGAAACCGTATCAAAGGTTGCGGGTGAAGTTGGCGAGCTACTCAAGGATGTGCCATATGTCAAGGTTTTCACGGGAATTTTACTCCACATCATCAAGATCAGAGAGGTACACGTTTGTTTGAATGCCCAAGGCCTGTCTGACCACACTGCAGGAAATTCAAACCGAAAAAGATCGGTCACAGGAGCTTATCGATAAAATATTGCGCAGGTCTAAGGTTGTCCTTGATGGCCTGGTCCAAGTCGCTGCATCACCAAGTAGGGACCAGTTGAGGGACACAGAGGAGAAACTGGGAGAGTACAATCGGTATGAATTTCAATCCGATCTCTGTTTCTCCGCGTATTAGCTCATATACCATTCCAGCCTCCTTGAGCAGATTCTCAGCGCACTCACAACAATGGCTCCAAGGGGCGTGCGGGCTAAATTTGATCAGTTTATAAACCGAAATTCGAAGGTCGAGACTCTGGCCAAGTGCGACCGTCTTATTGATGATTTCAATACGGATTTCATTGTAAGTTCAGCATCCAGACTGCCACGGCTTGGTCTCATTCAGCCTCTATAGACCRATCTTCTACTGAAGCTCCGTCTCACTGGCCCACCTCAAGTGACTCAGATGCCTTTAGGCCCTGCCAGGTACGATAACCCTGGCCTTGCTCGTCTGCGGGGCCCTGAATTTTGACTGGCTTTTTCAGTATTCTGTATAAACCCATCCCACGTCCTGGACAGATGATCGGGAGAAACAAAGAAAAGTCTCAGATCATTGAAACCTTACTCAACCACACGTTACCGCGAGTGACAATTATGGGAGCAGGTGGAATGGGGAAAACGACACTTGCACTCACCGTTCTACATGACCGGGCGGTGATTGAGCGATACCCTTTGCGGTACTTTGTCTCCTGCGAGGCAACCACATCGTTATCTGGTTTAATTTGGGAAATTGCCAATTCCCTACGCATCCCAGTTACCGAACGCAATGAAAATTTAATTGACAGTGTCCTCTCCTCGTTTCATGGRCGCAGTGTTCTATGCTTGGACAATTTTGAGACTGTTTGGGAGGACGAAGAAAACCGACAGGAACTGGAGGACTTTCTATCTCACCTTGATCACCTGCCCCAGCTTGCCATCATTATGACTATGCGAGGTGCTCAGCGCCCGTATGGAGTTTCCTGGTCAGAGCCGCTGCTCCCCCTCCTAAACAAACTAAACAATGCTGACTCGAAATCGATATTCGAGAGGACTAGTGTACCAGTGGATGAGTTCGCCGACAAATTGCTTCGAGTAGCTGATGGAATACCCCTGGCTATCAAACTCGT
The DNA here is from genome assembly GCA_023014305.1 of Lepiota subincarnata. Lineage (NCBI taxonomy): Eukaryota > Fungi > Basidiomycota > Agaricomycetes > Agaricales > Agaricaceae > Lepiota > Lepiota subincarnata. The sequence goes on along the minus strand of JAECYV010000014.1, from coordinate 480,326 downwards.
CATTGCTCAATTACGAGAGGAGGGTGTGACGACTGAATCATTGTGGGCCCGATGGGAGCAGACCCAGTCAAAGGCCATAGGCACAGGCCGCAAMCACCGACTATCCAACCTCGATGCGTCCATTCATTTGTCAGTGTACAGCCCACGTATGGAGGCAGATCCAAACACAATTCCGGTGTTTGCCATGTTATCGAGCCTTCCAGATGGGTTCCCTTGTCGACAAGAGGCCGTTGACAAACTGCAAGCCCACCTATCAAGCGGTATCCATCTTCAGGAGATATTGACGACTCTGCAGCGAGTTTCACTTGTCCACGTTGATGGGGCCGAGGGATCTCTCAGATACCGGATGTTTGTGCCGATCCGTGAATTCGGCATGAAGCTGCAGGTGGAACACTCCCTCGATCACTGCTTGGCTGTTTTCTATGCCGAGATGATGACTCATTTCAACTATTACGCGAATCCTGCTAGTCATCTGATAGTCACACCGGAACTTTCCAATGTACGCTCAGTCTTCGCGAAGGCGCTTGGCCAGGAGCGAGTGGACAGGAGGATTGTGGGTGCTTCCGTCCATTACACCCTCTGGTGTATATATATCGGCAACCCCACCTTAGAGATTATAAACCTGGCGAAAAAGAAAACCCATGAATCATCGAGCTTATATGCACGATGTATTTCAGCCTTGTCGCGCGTGTACTTCGCCCAATACGAGCTAGGCAAAGCGGAGTCGTCTTTCGAAAAAGCCATCGAGCTCCACCGGCGGTTGCATGATGTCGTCAGGGAGGCAAATGATATCCAGAGGCTGGGACAAGTGTATTATCGATGCAATAGGCTGAGCAAAGCCGAGTCGGCTTTCAAGAAGGCTTTGGAGCTTCATCGACAGTCGCATGATGTGCCCGGCGAGGCTAATGATGTCCGGAGGTTAGGGGAGGTGTATTTTCAACTGTACAAGTATGATGAAGCCGAGCTGTTTTGCAAGCAAGCCATTGAGCTTCATCGGCAGTCGCATGATGTGGTCGGCGAGGCTAATGATGTTCAGAGGCTGGGGCAAGTGTACTTTCGACGTGATCAGCTAGACGAAGCAGAGTCATCTTTCAGGGAGGCCATGAAGCTTCACCACCAGTTCCACGACGTGCGGGGTGAAGCCAACGATCTCCGGAGGCTGGGAGAAGTGTATTTTCGGCGGGGCAAGTTGGACGAGGCGGAGTCGTTTTTCCAGAAGGCCCTTCCGCTTCATCAGGAGTCACACGATGCGATGGGCGAAGCAAATGACATTCAAAAGCTGGGAGAAGTGCATTTCCGACGCGATGACAACGATAAAGCCCAATCATTTTTCAAGAAAGCAATAGAGCTTCATCGGCAGGTACATGACTTGCGTGGTGAAGGAAATGACCTCCGGAAGCTGGGAGAAGTCTATGTCAGACAGGGCAGGCTAGATGATGCCGAGTCATCTTTCAAGACAGCTATTGAACTCCATCAGCAGTCGAATGATATGCTTGGTGAGGCCAATGACATCCAGGGGCTGGGACAAGTGTACTTTCGACGGGATAGGCTATCTGAAGCCGAGGAATCATTCAAGAGAGCCATGGGACTTCATCGGCAGTCCCGTAGTGTAGGTGGTGAAGCCAATGATGCTCAGAAGCTAGGAGAAGTGTATCTTCGGTGGCTTAGGCTAGMTGAAGCTGAGCCATGTTTAACCGAGGCCCTACTTCTTCATCGCCAATGCCTATCGGAGAAGGGTGAAGTGGTGGATTTGCGGTTACTTGGGCAAGTTCGGAAACGCAGAGAGGTGGCGCCAACAGCGTAAGTTTGTAGTGCTGCATGTATTACTTAGCCGATGCGCCCTTTCAATTCTTTCGTAGATCAATCGTTTCCTACATTCGAGTTCTCCGATAGCAACCGTGTATGAATCATGTCACAAATTTCAAGAAAAAGAGTGTGCACTGGACCGAACCAGAGTGAAGAGAGACCACAAGCAAGAAACTAATATCACTGGTGGAGAAGATAACCGATGGTATTGTAACGTAGGGCGACTTAAAGTTGTTTAATTGATTCAAGAAATCTAGGGGACGACAGGAAGTCAACTTCAAGCAGCGCACTAAGATYCGCTCCAGGCTCCCTGTTGTCAATTTCCTACTACAAGCGTAACCAACTAGTTCCCCAGCTTCCATTTTCCATCGACATAAGACAGTGCGATCTCCGTCTGGCCCGATAAGTCAAACGAAAAAGGGGGAGTCGAAGTCCTCTTATCTCCAATCATATCATTGGTAACCAAGTCCATGTCAAAGAAAACTGAGTATTTCTGGGTCGGCAGAAACCCGAACGTCGATTGTATTGGAACTCCAGGAGAAGCAAAAATAGAAGAGAATTTTTTGTCGACGACGTCGTACATCTTGACTCCAATTCTAGCCCACTTCTTCCATTGGTTGTGAACCATAAATGGCCCGCCGAGGGTAGAGGAGTTAGAGACAGCAACAACGTGATGCGAAGTGAGTGTGACTTCTTGGCCWGCCTCAATATYGATGTCGTCGGTTCTGACTATGGCGGCCCAGGGCACACGCTCYTGCATGGTTGTATCTATCTCCGCAGGCTGATGATAATGAAAAGGTATCGGTTTACTTACCAGAGGCTCTAGCTCTCCGATCTCTTCATCAAGATTTTCAGTGCCGACCACGGCAGCTGCAGGTTCCTGTATAGTTATTGTATCCCTGTGGAGCGTTCAATGAGGTTTCCTCTGCTTACTCKAGGCTCTAGTTCTCCTGCCTCAACCCCGATATTTTCGATCATAACACCAGCAAGTTCCTCCRTGGTTGGAAATTTCTATCTGTTGACAATGAATGGATATTCAAATGCTCACCCCAGACCCCGGCTCCCCTGCCTCAATATCCACACTCGCGGTTCTGATTAGAAATGCCTCGGTGTTCTATATCGTTATGAATCTTTGTGGGTTGGTGATGATGGCGAAGGAGGGTTAAATGCCTACCCTAKGCAACAACTCCTCCGCATCAGCATTCACACTGCCGATCCCAACCATGGTGACCGCAGGTTCCTATACGATTGTATATCTTTGTAGAGCGAGGATGAYAAAAGAATAATTACGTGCTTACGACTAGTTCCAGTTCCTCTGCTTCAAAACGGAAGTGGGTGGCTTCGACCATGGCGGCTGCAGGCTCCTATAYGGTTTCATATCGCTGTAGAGCGGCGGTGATGAGCGAGTATCCGATTACTTACCCCAAACTCTGGCTCTTCAAGGCCGGTGATACCATAGACTTGGTACATATCTTTCCACTGGAAGGTGATATGACGCCCGATGTCCTCGAAAAGGACGGTAGAGAAGACCATGTTCCCCCTTTTGACGGTCCCGTTAAATTCTACATCCCTGGTAAGGCAGAGGTTGTAGTTGGCATTTGAAAGGATTTCCTGGTCGTCATAGCCGATGGTGATTTCGAGAGTATAATCAGGAGCCATATCACGGATCTATACAGGGTGTGAGTGAAATAGCAATCACAGCTGAGCTGGCATRCAATAGACTTGAAACCCAGGGATAGGGGTGAGTGGTTTAGCCTGTTGAGAATCTGATACAAAGGTAAGAACGCCAATGGCGGACGACGTTTTGAACGATGAATTTCGGCTCCGAAGCGATTGTTGATAAGGGGCTRATAATGCGGCCTTGATTATCGTCTCCGTCGAGCGCCAGAGTTGCCGGTACTTCTGTGCGGGACTGGGTCCAGGGCAGTGTGTCACAACGCCATTCATTATTCTCCAGGTAACAGGTGACCAACTTCGGTATAGGTTAATAGTATTTAGGGACTGTGCTAATGTRTTTGATTCTATTGACCTTCATCGGTGGACTTGGGTGAGATATAGATCTGTGTGTGTCGGGAACAGCTGGACCATGGAATGGTTGTGACATCTCGAGATACGAAATACATCCAAGAATGGCTCGGATGACCGAAGAAGTCATCTATCGTCTAATCATTAGATGAGTTTATCAAGCTGATAACAAAATTGATTAAAATTTGGACCATTGGACAAAAAATAAGAGGCTCTAACGCATGCGGACCTCACCCTCGTGCACGCGGCAACGAGCCCCCATCCTGGGCAACTTGCTACCCCTCTTTTCCCACTCACCCATCCCCATCTCTACGAGAACCCAGTCCTGCGGTGACGGGGAGCAGTCCCATACACAGCTCGCCTTCGCAGGAATGGACGCGTAGCACTGATTCATTTYTCCCAAAACTTTGACAAAAATACTGATTGAGGGGGTGACAATTTGAGTGCTGAGTATATACCTGCCAAGGCCTGGGCTTGGGTGTGAAGATCAAAGGGCCTATATCCAACTGGACAGCAGCCGTTATGCTCACGTCCGCCGGCTGTCGCGTGTGCTAGGCTCTATGATAGAGAAAATCATAACTGTCAGTACATAGTATGCCAATCGAGTTAAGCGAGGACAAACCTTGAATATACGATCAGTAGTAGTCCTACAGCCAATACAAGAACAGATCACYTAGCYTCCCATGAAGGCGAATCAACAGAGCTGGTAATTACCCAGAAACTCGGTGTGTGGCTGATGCTGTGAGGTAGGATCGGCGCTGCATCGCAGTAGGCCAAATCAAGTTTCYCAGCAGTTTTCACACTGTCAAAAGCTTTGACTGACGGGATCCCTATCACAAGGTGGGGAAAAACGCGATCAGAATGGCAGGTGCAAAGGCTGATGCACAGTCTTTGTGGAGGCCACTACGCCGATGGTCCTCGGAAATAGCTCATYCAGCTCCCTTCGAATTAAATTCGGGACATTTACTCGGACCAGAGGCAAGGTAGCCCTGACAGGTTGAATGATTAAGGAGCTTTACTTCGGCATCACCAAAGCGGACATAAAATTAATGACAGCTGCAGAGGATGACCGGTGATGATGCCATCACAAGCTAACGAAGCTGAGCCATTGGTCAAGAATCTCCATCGAATTTTATCAGCAATAGAAATATACGCTTGGCGAGACAATCTGTATCCAGGACTTGGRCGAAGTGTACATCCGATGAGGCAAACGCCAAGTCATGTTTCGGGAAAACCGTCGAGCTTCATCGCTAGTCTCATTCCGCGTGTGTGTCGAAAATGCTGGTCTCTCCAGCTCGATGTCCGTACCGTTACCCGAGTATTTGATTATTCTATTTCATATTTTTCATGATCTCTGTAGGTACACATTATGGACTTTATTGTTTTCTTTTTTTGCGGCGATCGATCTACATTACTAGGTAAACATATGTACATAGTATCTCGTCGTACTTAGGTAGCGTCCGTACTTCCTAGGACTCCAGCTTGTCTTACTGGATCCTAGGTGTGTAGTTACTACCGTCATGTTCTCTTCTAGCTTGTCTTACTGGATTCTAGTGTTAAAAATAACATGTAGCGCTCATCTAGCGCTTACACATTAGCGCTCACAACAGCGCTTAGTAACACGCATTATACATATGCTATTATATTACAGCATTACGCAGCCTTGAGCTTGAATAGCTATTCGCTCTACATGACTGCGTATGACTCCATGCCTTATGCACAACTCATTATGATACATGCGTAGCCTTACTCTTTACTATATGTGTAGTGTGGCTGTGAACTCTGTAGCAGTATATACAGTGAGGGACAAAACTGTTCCAATGTTTCACCACACTTCACAACATCTTTAATAACTTACCAACCACTGAAGATATGAGCTTCATGTTTTGATTGTAGATAGTGCCCTGACATAGCTACAAATAAATGTAAACATAATTA
>JAECYV010000014.1:447829-473503 GCA_023014305.1 Lepiota subincarnata | reverse complement strand
GATAGGATGCAGTTGATTTAGATAGGGGAGAGAAATCTTATGGAAATGAAATGCAAGTTGGGGGTTTGATTTTATTGGGAAGTAAGCCTGTGTACTTCTACATTATTTGACATAATTATATGAATTTTTATTTGGACTTAGTTGGTTGAAATAAACAAAGCCATGTAATTGACTATCTGAGGGACAAAACTGTTCCAATGAGTGAGAATTATTAATTAATTCATAGCCAGCCTTAAAATTAATATTACATAATTATGTTTACAGTTATTTGTAGCTACGTCAGGGCACTATCTACATTAAAAAAATGAAGCTTATACCTTCAATGGTTGGTAAGTTATTAAGGATTTTGTGAAGTGTAGTGAAACATTGGAACAGTTTTGTCCCTCACTGTATACGGCCCCTCGTCTAGTAGTAATATAAGACTTTTGATACTCTCTATCATCTACTCAACTAAGCTCTCACTCTACCACCACACACAACAGTGAGTACTGATATTATCACTGTGCTCGCAGTGTTGCTGCTTCAACATCTAGGTGTTGATCCAAGATATATTATCGTGATGTTTATACTGCGTGTTTCTACTCTCGTTAGTGTGGTGAAGCCCACTGTCTCGGCCGCCTCTGGGAGATGTGGACTATGATAAGTTGGATGGCACTGAGTCGTTGATTCAAGCAATCCCTTGCGAACGCTTGTAGTACTGCATGCATTACTTAGCCGACGTGCCCTTTCGATCGTTCCCCATATCAATYGTTTCCTAGATTTGAGTTTCTCTGATTACACCCTACACGCATTATGTCACAAATTTCAAAAAAAGCATTTTTCGTTCACCCCACTAGTGGATTATAGAACCCAGACATCCAATGGGTATGTGCTGGAGCGTGTCAGAGCGAAGGGARACCACAAGCAAGAAACTAATAACACCGGCAGAAGAGAATGCAAAAATCGGTGCCTCCAGGGGCTACATGCATGTGGATCGTCAAGGCGGTGCCAGAATGTGAGTCGAAGGTGCAGAAAAGCATTGCAGGAATGGCCCAAGGAGGCAAAGAGTTACCGGCTCACTCAGCTGATTTTGGTTATAGCAGATTTTAGCACAGTTCAAGTATGACAGTCCCACTGGCCGGGAGTAGTTATCGCCCTCCGTACAAACATGTTTTTGAGATAATCTCGAAAGTCAGGGTATCGCTATGGCCTATCATTCATTCAGCGCTGGAGTGAGGTCGTTGCCACCTAACCAATACTACTGAGTACCAGGTTCCGAAGGTACATAGGATTGTACACTTCCAGCGTAGAGTCACTCCAAACATCCGACTATGCGGGGGTATAATGCTCTTGCGTTTCCATCTCCATGATAAATTGGCAAGGATATAACCCACTAATTACGCTCAAGCTTCATTCAATATGAGAAACCCCACTTGATTGGAACTATGGTAGGGAAAGGGGAAGGAGTTCCAGTGGTGCGGTGAGGGYCATGCAAGGAATACGACTGGTGGAATAGTAACGTAGGGCGCCATGAAGATGTTCAATTGGCTCAGGAATTCTAGGGAACAACAAGAGGTCAACTTCAGGTAGCACATTAAGATCCAATTGTTGTCAATTCCTCCTACTAGCGTAACCAACTAGTTCCCCAACTTCCATTTTCCATCGACGTACGAGAGCGCGATCGTCGTCCGGCCTGAGAAATCAAATGAGAAAGGCGGAGTCGAAGTCCTCCTATCTCCAAGCATATCATTGGCAACTAAATCCATGTCAAAGAAAACTGAGTATTTCTGGGTCGGCAGAAACCCGATCGTCGAATTCATCGGGACTTCGGGGGAAGCGAAAATAGAAGCGAATTCTTTGTCGACAGCATCGTACATCTTGACTCCAATCCTAGCCCAGTTCTTCCATTGGTTGCGAACTTTAAATGGACCGCCGATGACAGAGGAGTTAGAGACGGCAACAACGTGATGCGAGGTCAGAGTGACTTCCTGGCCTGCCTCGATGTCGATGTTGTCGGTCCTGACTATAGCGCTTCGGAACACTGGTCCCTGTATGGGTATCTCTATCTCTGCGGACGATGATAACGAAAAAGCATTCATTCGCTCACCCAATGCTTTAGCTCTTCRACATCTTCAATATCATCGTCAGAGTCGAATATGTCAGCCACAGGCTCCTATATGGTTATCAGATCTCTATGGGGTGGTAGTGGTCCATGAGGATTATTTTGCTCACCCCGGACTCTGGCCCCACTTCCTCAGTACTGACGGTTCCGATCGTAATATCTGCGGGTTCCTCTATGGTTGTAAATTTCTATGGGTTGGTGATGAATGAATATCCGTATGCTCACTCCAGGGCTCGGCTCTTCTGCCTCAATATCCACGCTGGTGGYTCCGATCATAGGAGCTGCGGGTTTCTATATCGTTGTGAATCACGTCGGGTTGCTGATGAGAGTATTCAAGTGCTTACCCCAAACTCGGGCTCTCCTAGCTCGACGCTAATGTTATCGTTTCCGATCTTATTGGCTGCAAACTCCTATATGATTGTGTATCTCTGCCGAGTGACGAWGATGAAAAAGAATTCATATGCTTACCCGGTGCACCAGCTCTTCCGCATCAACACTCATGTTATGGATCCCGGCCATGGTAATCGCATGTTCCTATATGATTGTATATCCGTATTGCGTGACGATAATGAGAGAGYATTTGCATATTTACCCCCAGTCCCAGCTTTCCTGTGTTGGCACTGACGCGGGCGACTGCGAATGTTGTGGCTGCAGGTTCCTATATGATTTTATATCGCTGTAGAGCGGCGGTGGTGAGCGAAGATCCGATTGCTTACCCCAGACTCTGGCTCCTCAAGGCCAGTGATGCCATAGACTTGGTACMTATCCTTCCACTTGAAAGTGATATGGCGCCCCAGATCACCGAAAAGGACGGCAGAGAAGACCATGTTTCCATTTTTGATTCTCCCGTTAAGCTCCACGTCCCTAGTAAGGCAGAGATTGTAGTTGGCATTTGCAAGGATTTCCTGGTCGTCATAGCCGATGGTGATTTCGAGAGTATAATCACGAGCCATATCACGGATCTATACAGGGTGTGGGTGGAATTGCAATCAAAGATGAGCTGGCGTACAGTGTTGAGACTTGAAAGCCAGAGATAGGGGACAGGTGGTTTAGCTTTGTTGAGAATCTGATGCCAACGTATGAGCGCCAATRGCGGGTGACACTCTGAACGATGAACTTCGGCTCCGGATACGATTCGCTGATAAGGAGTTGATAACGCGGCGTTTTCTATGTCCGAGCGCCAAAGTTATTGGTGCTTATGTCCGGAAATTGACCCAGGGCACATTCGTGTGCCACTGCCGTTCGTTATTCTCCAGGGTGAGGGTGGMCGGCTTGGCTTCGTATTATTCCAGAATGATTGGCACAGGTCGTTATTTGAAACACATTGACGCTCATTGGTGGTCTCGGGTGAGATGTAGCTCTGTTTGTGTCGTAAATGGTTGGATTTTTACCGGACCTGTGGAATTATGTCGATCAATCCAGTAAATACATGTCCATCTATTCATCAGATGAGCACATCAAGATAATGAATAGATTGAATAGACGACGTTGAGCCATTGATGAGTGAGATATACACGCCTTGGATGTTCTCTGGACGTCAACTCAACCGGTCAGTAGGCTGTGACTTGCACGATCGTTTCTTCCCCGAGCGCATCTCTCTCAAAGCGCCACAACCACGAGCAACCCCGCATTGCCAGCCACTGGGCATCCTCTATTCTTCGCCTTAACAGTGCTCGGATGTCCCCAAGCCCAAGCCCCCCCTGACTGCATTGACCCTTAGTGAGAAAGCCTTGGAGCTTCAGCGGGAAGCCACATGACACCGCTGGTTCCCAGGACCTGAGGGGGTGTATTTACAACAGGCCAGGCTGAATGAAGCTTTTCGCCTTCACCGACAGCGCCAGCTATTAGTAGTCGAAAATTCTGGATTTGGATTGACTTCCAATGTTTTGTAGATGCAGGGCGGTATCAACGGCACGGGGAAACAAGCAAACACCACTAGCCTTTGTACTCGAAAATATCTGGTACCTCCAGGGGTTGAGCTCGTTATTGAGGCTACATGTTACTGCGGCCCGTGGAGGGGATGTTCGACGTGATCATGACCATAAGATATACATCGAACGCGGCTTTCAAACAAAACTCGAAGAAAATGCCTGATGTGTTTCTGATAGCGTTCGATAAGCTATGAGAAAAAGAGGCGTCGGTAGACATTCACCGCCGCTAGAACAATATACTAGCAAGCAACCCTAACAGTGTCCGCCAAATGGCAGTGCAAAGTATCATGGGCGGTGGAAGCGTGGGCGGTGATCCCCGCACCTCATTTGAAACGGGCCTTGTGGCTGTGCTGACGACGGTTTACGAACGTTGTTGCAAAGCTGATTTAAGCCTCCCCAAACCCCCCACCTTCACCCACTCAGCTCCCCCCCACACGTTTCCCTATCTCCAGCCATGTCTACCATCCCCGACACCGAATTCCCCAAGTGGACTCCAGACCACGAACTCTGCCTCTTGTTCAACCCCGATACCATCCCCATTCAAGTCAGACGCGAACTCCACCCGGACCTCCACGTACGTGTGGTTGCCAACCCCCCTATCCAACCTCTCCCTCCCTGGTTTGCTCACCGGGAGCTTTTTTCAAACAGATTCGTCCTCTCGCGCGAACAGATTATAACCGCTCACACCTCTCCGTCCTCTCTGTCCTAACCGTCGTCACCGATCCCGGCCTCGCAGCCTACCAAGCGCGCTTCGACCTCCTCCGCTCCTGTCCCCGCACCAACTACACCCTCGTCATCGTCGACAAACACACTGATCAGATCGTCGCTGTCGGTGGTGTCTTTATTGARCACAAGTTCCTTCGCGGGTTGGGGAGTGTCGGCCACATTGAGGATATTGCGGTGGATGAGAAGGTGCAGGGGAAGAAGCTTGGATTGAGGATTATTCAGGCGTTGACGGGGATTAGTGAGCGGGAGGGGTGTTATAAGACGATTTTGAATTGCAGTGATAAGAATATTCGTGAGTGTTTTTGAGTTTTTTTTTTTTGAAAAGGTTACCTTGAGGCTGACGGCTGTCACTTAGCTTTCTATGAGAAGTGTGGTTACGTGAAGAAAGAGAATGAGATGGTGAGTTCTGCCCCTCAACTCCTTTCCCCTACATCTGTTTCGTTGGCTCACCCCTTTTCTGCTTCTCCCTCCTAAAGGCCAAGTATAGTGAAGCGGCAGGAACTTCTAARCTATGATTTCTCCCTTGGAGCTGGTTTGTTGTGTTCGAATTTTTTTAGGATCAGAAGACTGCTTTTCCGGACATTGAGCATTTCTCGTAATATAGCTTCTGCATTTATACTGCCTGGCCTTTTGTACCTAGAGTTGTTGGTAGACCTACGACTATTTATAATCGGGGCCTCGGGCTTCGCTGTTCTCTCCATATGTCCTTGACACAGAAGCTATTCCACGTTAAGYAGATGATCACTCCCGGCTTGAACTAGATGGCATGATAACATCTACTCTARAGATCTATTGTGCTGAATAAGATACAAGGGGAACTCGGAGGYGTATCGCKTTCAAGTGAAGCTTTTCCGCCCCGACRYCACGGCGGCAATTGGAAGATTGATAGAGAAACTCCTGCACAACACCGCTTGTTARATGCGGCCCCCTCACTCCTCCACCTCCACACCRCGCCTGACAATACCCATCCGATRGCAACGCCTTACCAAGTCCAGSTCTAAGAGGYAACCCCACAACCCTCACCGCGATTACCGACCACGTGCTACTAATCGTTCGATCTCGGTGGTATCGGAAAGCGTTTCCTTCATTTTTCGGGTCAGTGCAGGTGTTAGCTGCATGAAACCGTCAGAGGTGAGCAGGCGGTACGCTGGCATAGGTTGATAGGTTTCGGGTATAATCTACATGGGTATCATCAGATGAGGGGGGGAGTCAAAAAAAAAAAAAAAAAAAGATCCCTTACACTGCCATTCTCAACAAATACCGTCCCGATGATATCTTCCGGATCACCTATCCTATTCAAAGCAGGGATATTTCGCTGATCTGGACTGACTGAACTCAATTTCGGGGGGTACCAAAAAATAGGTAAATGGAGGTTTGGGTACTTTACCATTGATGTGCATCCACCCATTCATCGTTTGGATTGCGGTAGCGTTTAATATGTCATCCACGCCTTCGTCCAAGGTGGCCCTTATGACGCCATGGAGCAGGTGAAGAAACGTAGCTGGTTTGAACAGCTTTTTTTTAGAAAAGTGGGGGACCAGAAACGAGTGAAAAAGCGTTACGATTAGGCACGAAAACCCCGTGACCGCGCTTTGAATCGCCAGGCCCGTCCGGTGTAGTCAGCCATCCAATCTCAGTTGCAGCAGAAGTGGTCTGCGGCGGGCCGTCAGTTTGGAAAGAGAGGGCATAGGCGGGGAGGGTTTTGGATGCGGGTGTGGGTGGGTCRCAGAGGCGGTAGACGAGGTCCGGTCTTTGGAGGAGGGCGTCTGGAGGGGGGCTTGACGTGTCTGCTGACTGRAATCGTCTTTGCAGTAGACTTGTTTGAGGAGTCAGCRTCACCGACGGTCGTGGTGGTCTGTGCACGAAGCCTCTTTKGRGGATGAGGGCGCAAGGTGGTCGGGTTGCGCGGGCGATGGCACTGGCACTGGCGGCAGCGCGCTGCATCTTTCYTGGGTTGGAYGAGCTTGCTTGCCACTCGTGAAATGYGTTGTCTGTTGYTCCGAGATTCCTCGTGAGAGTGATGTCATCCACGTGACCACAACTTCGCATGGGTGGCTATGGTATTTCCACTGCCTTTCTCCCCAACTCCGGCAGTGTACCCCCGATCGTGTGGAGCACCCCTCATGCGTGTAAGAAGTGTGGTAATCCATCCTATGCTTTGAGGGCATCAGAGGGGGGAACACAGGTTGCACGTTTTCGAGGGTCCATGCATCATCAGCCTGCAGTGTAACAGCCGCGCATACTACCCGATGTCTCTGTGTCTCCGATATGCAATAGTCCCGATTGTATGTTCCAGCCCAGATTGGAAGGCATGTAGGCGGTAGCTGACCGAATTGCCACAAGGGCGTACGGGACGCTTTTGTCCAGCGGAGAACCAGATAGTGAACCAAGCGCTACACGAGGCTATRAGAGAGGTACGAGAGTCGAGTCGTGGTTCGTTTCAATTCCTGGATACCTTTTGTACATTACAGTGCATGATKTAACTGTATGGTAGACAACTCCTGCTGTATTATCACTCGATATGCATATCAAAGATTGAAGCTTAGGCCGTCATGTATCCTGCGTACACAAGATCAAAATCAAAATCATGCAGATCCTTCAACGCTAAACAGGCTTCGATAGACCAAGTCGGTCACAGGCCGTGGTACGATAGCTCACAAAGAATGCCACGTTCTTCCCAGATCAGCAACCATTGTGCACCCTCGGCATTTTGCAGCCGCTCCGAGGGACTTGGCAAMGGCGCAAAGCATGTGAAGTGCTACTCGACCCGAGCGCGCAGACGACCGGTCGTTTAGAATGTACTCTACCTATTCATAGCAGAGGAAAAGCAAGCGCCTGCGGATTCCCCCGCCCCAGGGTTTTAAGCATGACTGGGYCGTCAGGCCAATTTTTGCGAACCCCTTCAGTCGAGGTGACGCTCGCCCTCTATGCCTAGCCTAAACCAGAACAGCTCGGCGCTCCACTTAGCATTGATGCTTGTTTGCCTGTTGATTCCTTACGCCTCGCTTGCAACAAACGCTTGCCATAAAGGCAAATTMTGTTTCAGTACCCCCTAGRATTTGTGGCATTCTAGACCGTAGTCGTTAATCCTTATGCCACTAAGCTTCCGTTTTCAATCAGTCGCAAAACCATCATTAGCAACGGGTCTTGAACCGCGGGAATGAACCTTGGAGCCTTGGACACCCCGGGAATTGAGGTCAACAAAAGCAAATCAATTTGAAACGTTTGGTACTGAACCAGTAGTACTAGGGATACTTATTGATGACTATTCAGGGATTCTAGGTTAATTGTCATCAGAGCGAAGGGCGGAGCGTAGCCATGACAAATATGAATCCAAAGGCTGGTCAGTTCAACGTGAAACGTATTTTTATTCAAATTGGATGGTTTCACATATGGGTCTAACAGAACTCCGACGGGTAAATTTGTTCAAATGCTTGTCTGCGAATATGAGCCGCCTTAATTCCCAATAAGATATTATTGAGGCACTGTATTGCGCTACAATAAATACTCCTCGAGTGTGCCCTGTCCTTGTCAAAATATTCTTTCCTCCCCAACAATCCTGCAACGCCCTCGAACAGCAAAACCGTACCGTACAGACTAATACAGGTGAAGCTTCCCTTTCATTTGTTGATCCAATATTAACAGGAGGGTGGAAAGAATGTCCAGCTCCGCGAAACCCATTTGTCCTAAATGCAACCACAACAACTATCTGCAAATGGCTATCCAAAGTGGGTAATTTGTTGCTCCAATAGTGCAAATCAGACCTTTACTTATAAACATTGCTCGGTGAATAGACCACATGGAAAGAGAACACGGACTGCCCATCAACGGCAGGACCTTGAGGCGACCACAGCCCAAATCAGCTGGTATTCTTGTCACTAGGCTCATGCGAAACATGACTGACATCACCAAATCCTCATTTTCGTTGTGTCACATCACGACCTCTCTCAACCCCCAGCATCGAAAAATGGATTGAAAAATAGAGGAAAGAAGTAGCTGTATATTGGCTGATGTTGATCCTCATTGAGAGATCACAAGGAAATCTACCATTAGCAGGTTGTGATGTATTTTTTAAACATTGGAAAGGATTACCAAGCATTGCAATAAGATATTGTAACAAAAATGAGAATTGGTGATACATTGAAATAGATCAGTTGGAATCCCAGGAGTCCAGGCAATCAGCATTGCAGCAAGAAGTGTTCTTGGTATGTTTCTCCAATACCTCTACTTACAACATTTGTATTATCACTAGATATGTATATCAAAGATTGAAGCTGACGCCGCCATGTATCCTGCGTACGGTGGAGATTGCGGAGCGCCTGGCCATGGATGACAGGCAATCTCCGCACTCTCTCGTTAGCGGATCAGCATCACGGAGCGCGCATAACAAACAACGAGCCTGGCTCTAGTCAAAGGAAACGGACACTCCAGTCCTGATGGGATGCGTCCCGTGCTCCAAAAGGGCTGTTAAATTTTCTCTAGCTAGGTCCCCGTGCCGCCATACTCTATAAAAGCCATAGTACTCCTTTTCGCCCTTTGTGATCCATATTGAGCAGTGTCCGATAAAATTTCTCCTCTTATTTCGATCCCACTCTCCGTTTCTGACTGCACCTCTGTCCGTATCTCATAGCAAATTTATCACTAGTCCGTAATCAGTAGGAGTGATAGCTGTTTAAAAGAAGGCCTCCAGTTTTTGTGGAGGCAGGCAATTACGAGCCCTCAAAATCTAAATCCCTTCGTTTGCTCTTCCCCTCTCTCTCTCGTTCTCTCTCTCTTTTATCTCCTTACTCTCAAAAATCACCCCCAACATCTTATGCCTCAGTCAGCGACCACGCTCGCATACTTTCGTCAAGCGTAGGAGGGTCTGACTCTCATCAGTACACAAGATCAAAATCAAAATCATGCAGATCCTTCAACGCGAAACAGGCTTCGATAGACCAAGCCGGTCACAGACGGCTCACTAAGAATGCCACGTTCTTCCCAGATCCGCAACCATTGTGCGCCCTCGGCATTTTTCAGCCGCCCTGATGGACTTGGCAAAGGCTCAAAGCATGTGGAGTGCTACTGGACCCGAGAACGTAGACGACCGGTCGTTTAGAATGTACTCTACCTGTTCATTGCAGAGGAAAAGCCAGAGCTCGTGGATTCCTTTGTTGTATGGTCTTGAGCGTGACCGGACCGTCAAAGCAATTTTTGCGAACCCGTTCAGATCCCCCCGCCTTGTACTCCTCACAACGATGGTACCTTTCCACGCATCTCAGCCTTAAATGGGAACGAATATACATTCCTCCCTCGCCTGATTCGCATGGAAAGCCTGAATCATCCCCTAGCATCCTCGCGGCCGTAGCCATCGACATCGCTTACTCTAACAATGGTACTCAGAACACTGCATCTCCTGGGCCTCGTCAATCACCAAACTCCCGTTTCGTTTGTGGCGGTGACGTTACTCGCCACTTGTAGATTCCCCAAGTGAAAGGCGTTCACTCAAATAAACCAACTCTTCGCCCCCTTTTCCGGAACTGCGAAGGCGGCTAGCGTGCAACAGATCTTTGTCCATCTCTCAGTGATTCGTTCCGTCAGACTTGTAAATAATCAATATATTGCAGTAGGTGCCAAAAATAATATGGGCTTCTTACGTGTCAGGGCGCCCCTGTAGCAAACAGCTCTGGGCGCCTCACCAGTGTGCAGCGTAGAAGAGGTCCTACTACGTACCACAATGCATTATCCCGATCCACTGGGCCTTATCAACTAGGCGTTCAAGGGCGGTTTCTGCGAGCTCGGATGGGAGCAAATCGTGTACGCCGTGTGAGTCGCCAGTTCCCAGTGCACTGTCGTTGTCCTCCAGAACTGATAGTCGTTGTGAAGAAATATTATCACACCCTGCGGGCTCCGCCTGGGGCACACGCTGAAAGGATGAACCAGTTAAATGTAACCAAGCGGGTCACATTTATGTAGTCCATCCTGATGCTTGATTTGGCACGATAAGGTACATGTGTCATAATTACTGATATCGTAGCCTCCGACCCACTGTTTTTATCGCAAATTTTACAGCCGATATAGTCGGGTTATAGCCTTAAAGCCTTCGGTTTTCAAACTCGGTGGGGGGGTTGGGGTCGGGCTCGAGACGCACAGAGGCTTCGCATTTACTTGGATCGGCGCCGCCAAGGTCAGCTTTACTACATTACATCGGAGAACCACCTATGGGGCTGGGTGGCGCAAATCACTGCAAGGTATACATACAAGTGAAAGACGGCTCTGTCGTTCTCGCTTAGCTTTGGGTGAGGAAACGGGACGGTTCGTTGATGATGGCGTCCACTATATTTTTGGTTGATTTTTCACTACATGCAGTGAGGGTGACATAGCCTGAATTATCAATGTGCCCATGCCGAGAGGTTCCGGGTCGTTCCACAGTTGAGCGTTAAGGATGCAGCCACTGGTCATTCGCCTGTTAGGTAGTTGTGTTCAGAATATTGAGCTTTTGAGTTTGAATTTTGAATTATTTATGTAGTTTCTCGTGGACAGTCTTAATCCACTCGAACGGCTGATCGTCCTTTAAAGTGGAAGGCACCAACTTCGTCCTCCCTTTCGCCTTTCTCCTTTAGTGTGATGACTCTGGGTTCTGATGCTCCCTGTTCGGCAAACAGGAATTTTCGTGTCTAAGGGAGACTATGAGCTCAATGAATATGTGTGTCTGGAAGCTTTGGGTGAACGGGATAGCAAGTGATCGGTCGATCGGTGGGCTGGCTGGCCGTCAAATTTGTGGCTGCGATTCTGCATCACCCGGATAGCTGCATCAGAATGCAGACAAAGCGGGCTATGGGCCTCTGCGCTGCGATAAAAAGCAATCACCATGTTAAAAATAGTGCGACCGAGAGTATGTATATTACTCGGTTCTCATGTCATGATTTACCCCTGCTAGGATGGGTGATCATTGGGTTGCCAACTCCTGCGTGCGCTGAACCGGATCTTCATTCTACAGCTATCAAATGTGTGAACTATCGTCAAGGTTTTAATCGGAAAATCTACCGGGGGACAAATGGTCATCCCACCTGGCAACTTATCTSAGCTACCATCCACTTAGTGCTGATTACCCTGCCCGCTTGACGAAAMCGCGGCTCAGCGCTCAACGTCGAGGTGTACTTGTTTGTCACACTGTTGGACCCACCAAGTTTATATATTAGGATATACTTGCCTTTCTCAGATAGCTAAGTGGGGCTAAGTTGCTTGCACTTATTATTTTCCAACTAACTCCGAGAGCACAAACCATTATCGAGCTAACCACCGAGACATCACCCATTATACCTGTCTGAGGGGCCGGAAGCTACTGGATTCCTAAAGCACCCCATTATGCTGATGCCTCTTCGTCGTCTCCTCGCATTCACTCCACTCTTGCTCATCATTATCATCTATGGCGTCCAAAACCAGTACCAAATTCGCAACGTCATATCTTATGCCAGTCGGCCAATATGGGACCGCGATGACGGACCAAGTGATGTTCTTCCGCATTTCTATTCAGAGGGCTTGAGTATGAATGCTCACACATGTCGTCTCCACGGGTGGCCCAAGCGAAGGGAGGATATCAATGTGAAGGTTCTGGACGCTGTTCTTATGAGCACCGAGCTGGATTTGTTGGAGATTCGCCTCAATGAGCTTGACACTGTTGTGGATTATTTCTTGATTGTGGAGTCGAATGCGACGTTTACTGGACTGCGGAAGGAGACCTATTTTGAAGCGAACAGGGAGAGGTTCGCCAAGTTTGAGCACAAGATTTTATACAAATTGTACGCCTATCCGTGCCTCATCCCCAGTTCACTGAAACCAAACGAAATCCCCCTAGTTTACCTGGTTTCCCGCTGTGGAAAGGCCAATCACCATGGGATGTAGAAGCTCGCACCCGGAATACGATGACGARTCTCCTACAATCGCACATCGAGACATTCCCCGCTTCGACACAAAGCTTAGTTCTCATGTCTGACTTGGATGAGATACCTTCGCTTCATACAGTGAAACTCCTGAAAGCCTGCGACTTCGGCMGATCAATACACCTCCAGCTACGGAACTTTTTGTACAGGTACTCCAAGTGCTGTCGACATTCGGTGCGCTTCTCATGACAATCAATGCAGCTTTGAATGGTTTCTGGGGTTCAATAGCTGGCGTGCTAGTGCACATATCTGGAACGACAACAGCTTCTATCGCCACTCGAAGAGCACAGACCGCATGCTCGCAGACTCTGGGTGGCATTGTAGCTATTGCTTCAGAACAATTTCTGAATATATTGTCAAAATGAAGGGATTTTCTCATGCAGACAGAATTGGTGGTCGGATTAATCTCCTTGACCCGAAGAGGATACAGGCAACTATATGTAAAGGGGAGGACATTTTTGGAATGCTACCGGAGGCGTACAACGTGCGTGCCCTTTCTGCCTATTTTCGCATATTGACTGAAAAGCCGTTAGTATCGTGACTTAGTTTCACAAATGGATCTCGACCCGTGAGGCAAACTGCTCCGCATGCATATTGAACAAGCTAAAAATAATAATAATACATATGTAGACTCAAGTCAGCGGTTGGGCTTCCCCGATATATACTCGAAAACGCGGCAAAGTTCGGGTTTTTGCTTCCTGGAGGTTGTAAACGGGAGAGCTCGGCCTAGTCTCACCTGCCCCACCGCTTATCTGTGCATACATCAGGCCGCGCCTGCCGCGCGTCGCGGAATACGGAGAGGATCATAGATCGAAGTGACCCCGCACTCTACTTTCCACGTCCCGGATCTTATCATAAGCACATAGCGCAGTTTGGAGCAGCTTAGTATGTCCTGTAATTGTACGGTCGTCTCCGTTATGTTATTTCTAACTTAGGAGCGATGTCATCATCATTCTCCCTCCAACTTGATACACTTTTGAAAAACCGGACGCAYGTATTRCGTCCTCACCACCAGGAAGCAGCAGGACAAAATATTACCCGTGATAGTGCCTTGAGGAATGGCTGGTCTCATGATGATAAATCCTTGTTTTTTCTGGAATCCGATGATCCCTTCGCTCGTTCATCAACTCGCTATCGAGCCGCCAGAATAAAATTGTTTAATCACACAGGTGCTCRCCGACAATCCCACAATTCTCGGAAAGGAGTTACGTTCGCAATTCAAGAAACTCATAGTCAAGCCTTTCAATGCGCTGAACTACGGTCAATCTTTTGGTGTCAAACAGCGAATGTTAATTGACTTGGATGGACTAGACGAATGCAAGGGTCAACAAGCACAATGCGAGTTTATCGATTTCGTTCATGAGTATGTCCGGCTGGCGGAGAAGTCACCCTTATTGTGGTTGATATGCAGCAGGCCGGAATGGCATTTGAGAGTTCTGCTCCGGAGGGCCGACCTCGAGATCGACTGTGGACGTGAGACACTGGTCATAGATGTCCGTCGGTTTCTCCGCGACGGATTCCGAGATGTTCGTCAGCAATTCTGGGGACGCCATTGGTGTTGAAGAAGATAGGCCATAGCCGCGGGAGGGTCAACTCCCGCTGCTCGAGTTAAAGTGTGCGCTTGCTTTAGTGATCCGTCATCGAGTTGAAACTTTTTCTTAGATCGAAGCACGTGTTGCACCTCAACTTCGGAGTTGAGTTGGAGTACCGGGGACTTTCAGATACTAACTTGAGCGTAATATATTCTGAAAAATAAAAATATCATGACACAGTTCGAAACGTTCATGGGTCTGGCCTGTATAAATTGGGTGACCCTGGTCAAAGTAGGTTGTTGGATTCATTGGCAACGTTGGGGTGATCGTGAGCTCCTTTGCGTTCAGCTTGGTATGAATATCAGGGGGGGCCCAAAAGACTGAGTTGAACCTATTAATACAACAATAATTATTTTACGATAGAATTGACGCCCCGAGCTGATGGAAGTYAATGCATGGTTCTAGCAAGGTGTTTGTTCACTTACCAGATAGGTAGTCCTTCGCTGTGCTTGCACTCTGCACACAGGATTAAGCGCAAAGAAGGAGCACAGGTAAAGGTAAAGTTTACACACCAAGCCTTTGACGACTTCGTATACACTTTTGTCATGGTACCGCAATCCTGTCGGTGGGTCCGTGTATGGAGCCTGGCATTTRAACGATGTCAGCAAGARTAAATGTCTCTTGGACAGGATCCCTTTACCTCGAGTCCTGTTATGTCACAGTATTTCCTCTGAGGCCAAATAGAAGGCGGAGCTTCGATCGAGATATCTGTGATACAAACCTAAGCCACCCCCTAAGACCCAATAACGGAGYACTCACATGTCGGGATTTCTTCATCATCTTGTTCTTGGGTCTTGAGTCCAACCTCGTCTCCATCCACCTGCATCTTCACTGAGTCTGTAGCCTCTACTCCTGCCTTCTCTTGACGGCGTTTTTCTCGTTCAGCTCGTTCCCGTTCGCGCTCTTGACCAAGGACAGTCTTCAAGTTCTTCACACGCCTGTTGAAGTTCTTGATATAGTTGGGGTTTTTAAAGGGTTTTGGTATGTGAAGGTACGAAAGTTGTTCGGCTAAACTCTGGTGTTGGGTMATGATTTCTTTCTCGGTGGTTAAATATGTCAGCTAACCGGTATATGGGGRGTCGCGGTTCCATCTGAGGCAGCGGTTCTCCTCTTGAATCCACCCTTCGGTGGCCTGAAACTGCTATTGAGATGTGATGCTGAATATGAACGATGGAACACTCACATGTTGGTTGCAGAGGAAGAAACCTGATTTAGCCTGTGACGTGGAAGACGCGCTATGTCACATTGTGTGACTGATATGCCCACCATCAATTTTTGCATTTTCAGGCATCCGCTTTCCACACTCCTCAGACGCAACAATGGTCGTCCCAAAAAATGGCACAAAACGCCAGGCGGACTCACAGCCAGGACGGAAGTCCAAGAAACCTCACATAGCAAAGGAGCARCCAGAGACTAGCCAAAAGAAACGCCCCMGGCCYATAACACACACTTTCCCCATTGTCGAAGAATCGGACTCGGAACTGGAAGGCTCGGCGGAGGACGAGGAGGATGTGGRAGATGACGGCGACGATATCGATTTGGACRCCGAATCAAATGACGAAGATGGTATGAATGTGGATAGTCAGGGCGCCGATGCGCAGCCAAAGGCTGAGAAGGATCCGAATGGTAGGTTAAGCTCGTAATCTACCAGAGCGCTCATCAATAAATACACAAAGCCGCCAGAGAGTCTCACAAAGCACAGAAGGTCTTACTTGAACAACGAAAGGCTGCAAAGCCTCACTCGACGCTTCTCAACGACGCCAAACGAGTATGGTCGCTTGCGAGACAGCAAGATATCAAGAGTTCGGAGCGACAGAAACATGTGGAGGAACTCATGAACGTGATACGTGGAAACGTCAAGGATATCGCTCTTAAACACGATGCCAGTCGGATTGTGCAAACTATTGTCAAGTACGGTCAACAAAAGGAGCGAGACGAGGTCGCCCTCGAGCTCAAGGGAAAATACAAGGATCTAGTTCAAAACAAGTACTCAAAGGTACGTTCTAGTTAATGCTGTTCCCGCATCTCTGACTCCAAATGGGCATAGTTTCTTGTTTCAAAGCTTATACGTCTATGTCCAAAGCACCGAGCTTCGATTCTTCAAGARTTTCAATCCAACGTCCTTCGACTCCTCCTTCACCGCGAAGCTTCCTCCGTGCTGGCGGACGCTTTTGAACTCCACGCAAACGCATACGAACGGTCCTTCCTATTGCGGGATTTTTATGGCAAGGAAGCCCTTCTCTTCGGTATGACCAAGGGCAGTAGCGAGGACAAAGAATATGCAAAAAAGGGGCTGGCTGGTATCCTCGAAGGAGTGGATGACGAAAGGCGAAAGCGAACGTTGAACGCGGTGAAAGAAAATTTATTGCTGATGTACGTCTGTCCGTTGCTGCGACGATTCACGAAAGGCTTTAACAGCCCACCAGCTTCAACAATCCTGACAAGGGCGCTGTCACTCATGCAGTTGTCCACCGCGTTCTCTGGGAATACCTCTCCGTAATCAATACAATACCTGACGAGTCAGAAAAAGAGAAGCTGCGGAGGGAGATGTTCGAAAGGTCCTTTACATTTCTTGCATACCCACAGACCAACAAAGCTTACGAAAGCAGTTGTCAGGAACTATTGGCGGAAATGGTTCACACTAAAAATGGAAGCCGTGYAGTGCGCGAGTTCCTAGCCCAGGGCTCTGCAAAAGTTTGTACTTCGGTCCCCGTCCACTTTGTGATGCTTATCCCTTCTCAACAGGACCGAAAACAAATACTCAAAACTTTCAARCCCCACATTGAACGGATGTGTTTGGATGACGAGGCTCAGCTTGTCCTCTTTACCGCTCTCGACGTCACCGAGTTAGCCTGCCCTGAGTCCACCCGATTAACCCCACTGACCTATCTCCTCTTTTCTCTTTTAGTGATACGAAACTCTTGTCGAAAACTCTCATTCCTGAGATCACCTCAGCCGCAAATAATATTTACCAGAAGCCTCAAGGGCTAAGGGCCTTGGTTTACCTCCTCACTCCACGAACTCGAAGACATTTCATGCCAGCTCAAATCGCTTCCCTAGAAGAAACTGACCCTATCCGTGCACGGACAAGTAAGAAGGACTCCCCAGCTCGCATAGCTGAGATTCGCACATTTGCTAGTGCGGCTTTAATCCAGTGGATAGTTGAGAGCGGTGTGAAAGTGGCCAGGGAGCCGCGGGGCAGTTTGATAGTGACGGAGGTTATGCTCTATGCGGAAGGAGGTCTGTTACTCCCTTCACCAGTAGCTTTTCATTCCTTTATTGACATGGGCAGTATCAGATAAATCCAGTRTGACGAAAATCCTCCTTGATGCACTTACTGTTCCGTATCCATCTCCGGATCCTTCCAACCCTCATCCCGTCGATCTATCATGGATGTCCCGGATGTATAAAACACTTCTTCAGGGTGGACATTATGACAAGCACCTACACTCCGTTGAGACCACACCGCAGTGGGACGCGCTCAAATTTGCAACGTCGTTCGTTGACACTGTGCCCGAAAATGTGATCGTATCGATGTGCACCCAGGGAGAGAGAGGTGGTGGGTTTGTTGTGACAACCTTGTGTGAAGCTTTGGGAATGGGCGGCGGTGAGGCAATGGAGAAGGAGAGGAAGAAATTGAGGAGCTGGTTTGGGGAAGGTGAGCGGATGGAGATTAAGAAGGGTAGTGGGAAAGGCAGGGATATTTTGTTGGAAAAGTTGGCGCTACTGTAGCCAGCTGGAGATCATGTGGGGCGCTAATGGTGTTTTGCTTGCATGGGAATGAAAAAAGAAGGATTAGCGGTGGCACTCTACCACCTCCTTGACTTACGTTGTTTTTGAAGACCCGATCTCGCCAGCAGATGTTCCTCAGACATCACCCGCGGGGCCCTGATTTCGCCAAAATCATAGCCGTACAATGCTTCCGAGTCCTGGTTTTGGACGATAAACTTCTACATGCGYATCAAGACTTGGCGCTCAGTACTCGGTACGAGGAACCCCAATGGGTCTGCGTRAATGCGCGATCAAACAGCCTTGATGATGATTTTTTGGTGCCTAGTCGTACTCTCCGGAAGGTCCAAGCTGAAATTAGAACCGCCACATGGCACCTCTTCTCGATCAGCCACTGAGCAACATATAGGAAGATTCTGGCTGAGAAATTGCCAGCTTTTTCGGCTATCAGGAGATATACCAACGCGATGCTAATCCTTGAGACGTTAGAAACGTAAATCTATTGGAAGATATATGTAGGCTTATTGCCGTCCTTCCGGAGCCATCAGGAATAACAAGTACTTGCGGTGCCTGGGTTGGGCCATTTAAACCCACGGTACATCCGGGCTACTCCCCTTTGCTTCTTCAGCATAAGGTGATCGTCGTATTGATAGGACCAAGCCTGCTGAAATTAGTGCAAATTTGTTTCTCTTGATGGGGTGGTCACAGACGGATAGCGTGAGTCTGCGGAGATAAGTCGGGGACCTTRAAAAAAAGATGGCCAGGATTCCAACTGCCTTGCAGAAGTACCTTAGGACTCACCATGCAATTTCTGCTTCCTGTGTACACACGGTCACTCCAAGTCAAGGGTGTAGAGATAAGATAAGATGCGGTATTTGCTGTTGCTTGGCAGTCCGATCAACGGGCCGTAAGCGCCGAAAATGAACCAAGTCTGAAACGCACGATCTCCGAATTAAAATCCTCTGGCTTGATACCGTCCCACCTTGATTACTCCTTGGGACACTCCATCGTAGAACACTCGCTTACTGCGACACCAGCTCTTTCGTTCAGGCATGAATTTCTTCAAGACCAAACCACGAACACCTCCAGATTTAGTCCGTGGACTGCGTGATGCAATACCGCGCTTAGAGACCAGCCCGCCAGGGGGAGAGACCCGACGAAAGGTCAGTGCTGTGTTCTGTAGCTGTGGTGCTCACGAGTTAMTGAGRATTTACCCTAGGCAAGCGACGATATCTCAAAGAATCTCCAACAAATAAAGGCCATYCTCCAGGGCGACGGAGGCAAGTYTAGAGCGCTGTCGATCACCTCGATCCCTCTGACTGAGTTTATGCYGYAGATGGAATACCAGAGYTGGTGGCGCAACTCTCTCAAGAGTTCTACAACAACGACCTCCTCCACCTTCTTCTCCGCCATATCGCGCGCTTCGAGTTTGAAGCTCGAAAGGACGTCGTGCAAATATTCAACAACCTTCTACGACGGCAGATAGGCTCCAGGTGGCCTACCGTTGACTACATTGCTGGAAAACCAGACATCATCTTCGCTGCGCTCGCTGGCTACGAGAACGAGGAGGTTGCCCTCAACACAGGAATGATCCTCAAGGAGATCTTGCGTCATGAACAGCTTTGCAAGATTCTCCTCTACTCTGATCAGTACGTCTCCTTTTACGTGCTTGCTCCTCTAGGCTGCCTAACTAAGGCAATCTCTCAACACAGGTTTTACAAATTCCCTCATTACATCGAAACCACGACATTTGGCATCTCTTGTGATGCGTTCGCAAACCTTAAGGAAACTCTCACGAGACACAAGCCCATGGTAGCGGAGTACCTTGACAAGAACTATGACCGTGTGCGTTTACTTCTGATCGTTCCACCGACCTGTCGTGGAGTGACTGAACACCGTTTCCCAATCAGTTCTTCTCTTCTTTTACTACGCTTATTTTATCAACGAACTACGTCACCAAGCGTCAGTCTCTCAAACTGCTCGGCGAAATCCTTCTGGATCGGGCCAACTTCAACGTCATGACTCGTTATATCGCTAGCGAAGCCAACTTGAAGATGATGATGAACTTACTGCGAGATAAGAGCAAGAACATCCAATTCGAGGCTTTCCATGTGTTCAAGGTTCGTTGTTGATCCCACATGATAGGCTCTTTCTGATTTTTTTTCGTTTGACATCTGTCTTTTTGGGTGCACCTCCCACGCTCTAACAGGTCTTTGTTGCGAACCCAAAGAAACCGCCGCAAATTGAGGGTATTCTAACGAGGAACAAAGAAAAGCTACTGGTCTTCCTCCGAAACTTCCACAACGACAAAGAAGGTCTGCTTCTTCCTTGTTCTCCGGTATACAAATACTTATGAACTCTCGCCGACCTCACATTCGTGACGTAACCATCAGATGAACAATTTACGGACGAGAAGCAGTTTTTGATCGTCCAAATTCAAGGACTATAGCTCCCCATGTGCTTCGAGTTGGGGCGCCTTGTGCTGGCTGGCCGTTCGCACTCCAGCAGTGATGGCGGCAGTGCAACCCAGCTCCCCCGCCATCTTCTGATATTCTATCTATGATCGTAATCCTCGATACCACCCACACCCACCACTTAGCTGCAGTATTCTTATATCAGCCCAACACCATCCCCATCCTTCTATCCTGTTCAATTCTGCTGCAACTTTTCCAACGGAACTTTTCTACTGCAGCTTGCTCTCATGTATATCCTTGACTGTACCAGTATGAATGGCTCACTATAGTACTATAGCTTTCTGCTTCAACAACTTGCGTGACTCAGCGTTAAACAACATCATAGTAATACGGCATGGAAAGCACATAAAATCATTCAGATACAAAGCCAACTATACGTATTTAAGTATCCATCAGACAGACACTCGTCTCGCTGGCAGGTCCCTTCCCAGAGCTCATACAAGCTCAAGGTGAAAAAAGAAACAAGCCAAAACGTCCTCGAGACACTGCATCACGCAAGTGCCATGTTCTCTGTTAAACGAGAGAGTGCGAATGTCATCGAGCGGATATGAAGGATGCGGCATTTGTAAAAATGCGAGACTCGGTCAGTTTCTGTAAACAGATCCTGTTCGAGTATGTTCTAAGAGATCCAAAGATGGGTCGGATGYGCCTTATATATTGGCGCTAGATGGTCTGTGCGCGGAAATTCTGGTCACGAGGCGCAAATGATAAATTAGGTTGGCATCGAGGTAACCCAGGCCCAGACCCTGCACTGGACGAGGGCATGTAGACATCTCTCGCTCTCGCCATAGAGGGCACGGAAACTTCGGCGTGGACATTGGAAATGTTATTCGCATCTGCGTGTTCTCCCGTCCAGCGGCCGAGGACAGCTCAATGCTAAGGTTTTGATGTATAAAGCCAACGATAACGACGATTATGCACCGCGGTGGACAAATGGGGCCCCCAAGCATCAAATACACGGTAGCAGAAAGTATGGCTGTATTAAGCACTGTTTGGGTCAACCTAAATGCAGTCTGAGCACCTCGGTTCCCATTTATTTACGCTCGCACATCAAAATAAGTTGAAGCTACTAGGAGTGGCTCTTGCTGATCAATAACCTCGCCCTATGCCGTATAACGGCAGCAAGCRAAGCAAGGTTCCTGGCCCTTGGAATGCCATCCGTCAGGACATGGCATTGCTTCAGGGAAGCAGACTTGTAAACAGATCTCTCCATCCTGCGCGGTCGTGTATCCAAATGAGACTTGTGCTGCTATCAACAAAGCAGCGGCCGTGAAGAGGGCGAAGAACGATTTTAGGCTGGAAAAAAACAGTCTCATCAGCATGCCGCTAAGAATAGACATAATGAGAATGACGGACTTGATACCTGACCGATATCTGCCGCGAGGACATTAGCAACGAAAAGTACAGAGGAGGCGAGAAAACCTACAGAGGCTAAATGTTTCTTGTGAAGCAATTACTCTGAGCGGTAGAGAGAAACAGAGGACCTTTTATAACTGGTGGCCTGGGCGGCAATGAAACCCGCCGCGGTCGTATTCAGCTAACCAAAAGGACGAACGGAAGGAAAGATACAAGCCGGCAGTTTTATCAGAACCATCTTCAGTGCCAAGTTCCAACCGGTGCCGGAAGCAAAGCGGAGCTGTGGATTTAATAAAATAAGCACGCAAGCCACTAGCCGTACCGAAAATATAAGGATAATATTTAGAACTTAATTGGGAGCAAAGAGGGGCCACAAAGTCGACAAACCGAAGGGAAAAATAATGGGACTTCAGAAMGAGGTTCCAAACCGAACAGGATGCAAAGAGAAGCCAGGYGCAGCTCTTGAACAAGACAAAARCAAAAGCTAACATGCATATGTAGGATCAAAAGTGTCAGCATTAAATTCAAACCGAATAGATTGCAAAGAGCAGTCGTGTGTGAGTCCTTGATAGCATGAAGACAAAGGCGTTGATAGGACCCGAGTGGTTTGGCCAAACTCGGAGCCTACAGAATGCAACTAAAAGTTGCGAGAAAAAGCTTAATAAGATCAAAATAGGAGTATCTATAGGCCCAGTGGCCAGAAGTAAGTTTGTAGCCGAACAGAGTATTGGTAGGCGTACTCAGCGTCACGCCAATCTCGTGAACGACTATATTTCGTACCTATTGGTAGGCGTACTGTAATAGATAGTTAACTACTGTTTTTTATCTCGAGTGTATAAGTGATAGTACTCACCTCAGCGTCACACCAATCTCGTGAACGACTGAGGTGATATCTACGTGTCAGGGTCCTTTTAAAGTGTAGAAAACTGTATAGTTCTTTTGTCAAAAAGGAGAAAATGATGTCGGCATGTATAATTTCAAATACATGCCGATATGTTGTCGCGCCTCGCCAACACAGAGTACAGAGAGAAGTTGCTATGGACAAGAACGCCAGTTCTCTTGTTACATTGATGTGGGCGTAGGTGGCATCGAGTATCCCAACCTTATAAAGGCACTCCAGTTTTCCCTTGATCTCCAGAGCAGTTGTCTCACAAGAAACGTTCAATCTTTGTATGTGCTCATGAATCATGCTCCAAACCATTGTTAACATTTTCTCAATTTATCTTGCATAGACATCGTCCAAKTACCAAGTCTGTCGCATTGTCCCCCTATGCTGACCGAAAAATTGACCGGATTTTGTCTAGATATGAAATCTTTCTTCGCTCTTGCTGCTGCTGTTTTTATTCTGATGACAGCTCAAGTCTCGTTTGGAAACCCAACTGTACAGGCCGATAYATGCTTGGCCGTCTGTTTTCCTGAGCCGGTGCCATGCCCCAAGGGATGGCATATGTTGGGAGAGAAGCCTTGTTTCACTTGCTGCCGTGATACAGCCTAGGGGAGATCATAGGTCATATATAAACGCTACTAGTGCTTTTGAATATGCTGGAGATGTGAGCCCAGATCAATGAGAGTCGATATGTTGATTCTGTMTATACATTGATTCCAAGTGTCCCGTTGTCTATGCTCATTCCTCGCCGTAGGAGTCGTGTCAACAGTGGTCCTCCGTGAGATCTACATGACTTATGCGAAGCATATTAGAACATTGTTACTGAGAGATTTTATGACAAAATGTATATACTTCATCGCGTGGTTCGACTGCACCAGGGACCACCGACCGCGTTTAGCCAGTCGTTGACATTATCTTTGACATTCGTATTGAGAACCAAAGCCATTGTTCACAGTTTCTGGTATATATGAGTATTCACCTGATATTGACAATTGAGCACATCACGTCCCGAGAGCATTCGATGTCTGGAACTAAACTTTATGTTCGTTGAACGRACCCGATAGCAGTCGATCACCGCTTTTCATGGAGCATAGGCTGGGGTAAAGCGGCCAGTRCAATGGTAGTCAGGATCCTCGCACCAACGCGGAGGCAAAAGGGGGAGCCTCCCTAGCTAGAAATGTTTCGCGGGCAGAAGATTTACCATAGAGTGATACCGTATGGATGAATATTTGAGATACAACCAAGGAGGCTAGCTAATTATACCTGAGCCTCGTTTCGTTGGGGCCTTATGAACTGTGCTGAGGATGAATAATCAGCGAGGTAAGGGGACAATCCCGAAATTGGGTCATTAATGAAGAGAAGTCAAACTCTACAAACACAAAAACGGCGTCTTGATTCGTGCGGCACGTCAACTTGATCCTTCCCACCAGCTCACATCCTTAGTCCAATTAAGCACACAGGAGATAAGTAAAAGCAATCTTCACTGCCTATGTCTTGTCTGGTGGGTATAGATCAACTCAGTATACTGTGGTTCATAGGCCCCAATGGCATTAGCAATCGATGAGTTATCTGAATAGATCCCCCGTTTCAAGACATATTCGTGACAACGGCTTTGGGATCATTGTATAGAGAGATGCACCACATCGACTCTCGTAGATATACGCTCACGCCTCCAACACATACGTAGTACAAGTAGCGTTTATGTGACCTATATAACCTCCTAGGCTGAGCTGCGGCAGCAAGTGAAACAAGGGTCCTGTCCCATGGAGTGCCATCCCTCAGGGCATGGCAATTCTTCAGGGAAGCAGACGGCCAAGCATAAACCGGTCTGTGCAGTTGGGCTTCCAAATGAGACTTGTGCTAAACATCAACAAAACAGCGGCTGAGAAGAGGGCGAAGAACGATTTTTCATGCTGAAACAATAGTCTCGTCAGCCCTGCCACTAAGGATAAACATAGTAAGTATGACGGACGTGATATCCGAATGATGGACATGAGCAATGAAAAAACACAGAGGAAGTGAAGAAAACCGACAGAGGCTGAACTTTGCTTGTAGGCAACGACTCTGGGGGGGCAGAGAGAAGCAGAGGAACGTTTTATAGCTGGTGGGCAGAGCGGTACTTCACCGTCGTCGTATTCAGCTGAAACCAAAGGATGATCAAACTTAGGGAAGATACAAGCCGACCGGTGTTCCCAAAAAACGTCTTTAGAACCAAGTTCCAGCCGGAGCCAGAAGCAGAGCGGAGGTGTGGGTTTAACAAAGTAGAATGTATGCCCCTAGCCATAGTAATATTTAGAAGTTAATCGGGAGCAAAAGAAGGGCTACGAAGTCGACAAAACGAAGTACAAAATTAATGAGATTGACCCATCGTAGGTCCAAACCGAACAGAATGCAAAGAGGAACCCGTGTGCAGCTCCTGAACACGAGAAAAAAAAAAATAAAGTCAACGTGCATCTATAGGACCAAAAGTGTCGGTATTACGTCTTTACCAAACGAATGCAAAAGAGCAGTCGCAGGCGAGGTCCTTGACAAGATGAAAACAAAATCAGGATAGCGAGAAGTACGCTAGCCTTGGACCAGATCAAATCTTATACTACGGACAATAATAATCTCTTTCATGCCCAAAACGATAAATGAGAAAGAGATACTGGGCAGCGCGGGCTTACACCCGACGTTTTGGCAACCGGCCGCATCACGTCTCGGGAAATCCAAAGTATTGACTAAATTTATGCTACGCTCGTTTATAGGAACAACCCATACATAGTGAGTGTAACCTCAATTAAAGAAAGAGATCAGTGCAAGGGTTGGTCGGGACTACCTCGCATCAATGATCAAACACCCATTCAAAAAAAGGGCGTGTTCAGAGCAAAGTCAAGCTGGACGGATTTTTCATCTACGCACCTATGTCACGTATAGGCTCAGTTGACCCGACATCCCTCCTCAAAGATACCACAGAC
>JAECYV010000014.1:409221-447734 GCA_023014305.1 Lepiota subincarnata | reverse complement strand
TACTGGTGCGGTTTTCAAGCTCCCGTCATTGTTCGGTCACACTATGCTTTTTTTGGCTAGAACACAAAAAGTACCCCCAATTACTGAACTTCTAGCTCACTATTGGGGGGGGGGGGCGGGTTCTCTAAACCCCGAGCTTCACCCAACTGATAAAATTGTTTTTTTACCAGTCTCTAGTCCGACGAGAAACCATTGCTTTATAATAGATTACAATCATGATGGCGTGTATACGAACGTTAAAATAAATAGCGAGTCAAGAATAAGGGGGGGTAGGTAGAAAAAAAAAACAAAAAATCGTGAAAAAGAAAAACCAAAACATCATGAAACCACACAACCTCCAATCACTCATAACATACAACACACATCACATCACCTACACACCCAAACTTTTTACGACCGCAAAAGCGCCTTACGCGCCTCCTCAGTCGCCTTCCTCGCATTCTGCAACGAAGGCCTCGCCAAAGCCTCTCCATTCACATTTTCATTCTCTTCACCACCACCACCACCACCACCCACCACCGAAACAGCCACAGCCGCAGTGATAGTGGCGGTAGTAGTAGTAGTAGTAGTAGTAGTGGCCACCGCCGCCCGCTTTCCAGCATTATTCGCAGCAGCCACAGCCCGCAAATAATTCCCATTCGACGTACTCGGTCTCTTCTTCACCCCCACCTTCAACGAAGCCCCAGCTCCTCCTCCCACTGCCCCAGCTATCGCTGAAGCCGCCACAGATACCGACACCAATGTCGCAGGGGCAGACGAGGAAGAAGATGTACCTCCACCAGCCATCTTACCATACACCCTCTCCTTTTCTATCTTTTTCAAAAACGGGCTCGGAAGGTTCTCCTCATCCGCACGGTCATATTCCGGTGCAAGTGCAGAATTATTTTTTAGCACAGGTACCGGCACAGCCTTCGCTCTAACGGATTGTGGATTAGGCTGTGAGGAAGATATGATCGCTGCGCCATTTGCACTTGATGATGACGATGGTGACGATGATGATGATGATGATGAAGATGAAGAAGAGTTGCCCGTCCTCGTCGATGCAGAAGGTGCCGGCCCAGCACACGACGCCGCCCGTTTAACCTGCGGACGCTGCGCCGATGACGCCCGTATCGAAGGTTTCCTAATCCTCGTAGCAGGCACCGCAGAACTAGACCCCTGAGCCGTTGCCTTTGACGAAGTAGACGAAGACGTCGATGAACTCGTATCCGACGAATCACCCCTCTCCCTCTCCTTCCACTCCCTCTCCTTTCTCGCAGTTGGACTCGGCGGAGGACTCTCAACGTCATCTTCACTCGTATTACTCGTGCTCAACCGCTTCTCATCTTGATGGCTTTCGCTCCCATTTTCAAATATCTTTGTAAAGTTGAGACCCACTTTCGGTGATTGGTTGAACAGGTTTGTGAGTTCAGCGGGTGTAGGCGTGGCTAGAATCTCTCCGGTGGAGGTAAGAACGACACCCTTCATGGCGGAGGGTAAGGTTGCAGCGTAGTTGGGTCTCGTGATGGGCGTTTGGAGTGCGGGGAAAGGATTCTCGACTTTGGGTGTGATTTGATCGTTTTTATGCTGTTGTCGCCGTCGCTGGACCGGCGTTTCGTGTGCGGTACGATTAACAGGTATATTCTTGACTTCTTCCAGTGGTGCTTTCTGTGCTCTTCCTACTCCTAACCCAAAAGTCAGCCGTGATTGCAGCACGTCGGACCAAGGTCGACTTTACCTTTGTGTGAACCCTCCCAGAGTTTTATTTTTTCTTGGAGCTCTTCTATTCTGGCCTCCTCCAACTGAAGCTCCTCCTCCTTTCCCGCAATCCACTCCACTCGTTCTTGAACCGCCTTGATACTGATATCCACCTCTTTCCTAATCTCGGCCTCACGCGCACCCCACGCCTGACACACCTCAGCCTCCCGTCTCCTCACCGCCTCCATAATCTCCTCTTCCCTCCGTGCCATCGCAGTAGCAACCTCTTCCTCACGACGCGCAATCAACACACGAAGCTCATCCTCACGACGAGCTACAGCCTGCTTAATCGCAGTTTCAACATCAGCCTGCGCCGTCTGCAGTTGCTGTTGTAGGTGTGAGACCAGGGCTTGGAGAGTCTTCATTTCTCCATCCTTTTCCGAGATAATACTGGATAGYCGGTGTTCCCTATCTTTGAGCGCTTCTTCGCGCGCTATGACTTCGCGTTCTTTTGCGAGAATTGTAGCTCGGTGATTCTTGACTTGTGATAGGCTAAAAATAGATGAGCTAAATAAAGCGAGAATTCGAACCACCACTGACAGTTTGTCCGTCTCTGAAACTCTAAAGGACAACTCCAGTCGTTCATGTTGAAGAAGCTGGGCGGCAGAAGGGCGCATGGCCGGCTGTGTGCTCCGTGTTAGTACGAAACTGAAAATAAATGGCTTGGGACTACCGCACGTTGAGATTTAGCATGGCTTTGATTACGGCCGATAGAGATTGAGAGTAACCCCTTGGTAACGGAGGTACTCGACCGTTCCTTGAGAGAGATTCGAATCAGAAAACCCATACCGTCACTAGCAAAAAAAAAACTCACCGAATGCAGATGCTGAGTTCCGAGTGTGTCTTTGCTTCATGGAAGGGAGGTTTCAGGGCACAGAGCTCATATATCAGGCACCCGAGGGACCATATATCTGATTTTGAGTCGTATGCCTTTTCTTGCATGAGCTCCGGCGACATGTAATAGGGTGTCTAAAGAGATTGTGAGATCCACCAGGGCAAGTGAGACATACAGGAGTACATACTCCGACATAGGTATTTGCGAAACTGCTCTGTGCAAGGGCTTTGGACAAACCAAAGTCTCCTAGTTTTACAGTATTGCTCTCATCGAGAAACACTGAGTACGAGAGGATCTGAATAAGCGGCATCTAATGCAAGGGTATCAGTAACTCACCATTGTCTGGTTTCAGATCCCGATGCAAAATCTGCGCCCTCCTGTCCTTTACACTCTCATCGCTGGTGAACAAGCTCGCACTACTCCCACTCGAACTCCTTCCGTGCCCGTTTGGATGGTGACAATGRTGCAGAGCRAGGAGAATCTGCATGAAATAATTCCAGATGGTGTCTTCCGGTATCGGTCTATTGGTCTTGGAGGCTTGCTTGATTACACCCGACAAGTCTCCCCCTCCACAATATTCCATGAGTATATACAGGATTCCAGCGTCACGGTCAACGTAACGGTCGTGATATCGTACAATATGTTCGTGGTGCAGGTCTTTCAGAATATTCCTGCCMAACAGTGCAGTGAGTTCTGAGGGAATTAGGAGGGATGGAGGGGGGAACGGACATACACCTCTGCAACTATCTGCTTCCTATCCCTCTCTGTCATCCTCTCGAAATTGAGCTCCTTTCGCGCAAACACCTGGGAAGGACAGGTCTAAGATAGGGTGTTGTGATAATCGGGAGGATATTTCGCACCGTTCCGTCGGCTTTTCGTCGAACTTTGCGAATGATGCCAAAGGAACCATTTCCAATGATGTCCAGGGGCTCGTACTGGTCGAGGAAGGAGGCCATGATGAAGGCAAAGAAGGAAGGAGGGGGGCGGGGCGAGGCGGAAAGAGAGAGACGGGGGGACAATGGGTGTCCTGTGCTTTCAACCAGTCACGTGACCGCGTCGCGCGCCCGCCAGCGCCCATTACATCAATAAGGCCGCACTGTCTGTCCAGATCTGAATATATGCGGAACACAGAGGAACGCTGTATCGCCGGAGTCATGGAGTTACTCGGCAATGAACTATCGGAAGGGTACTGGACCCCCTCTCCAAGTAAGCTGCATCTACATCAGGTAAGCGAATGACCAAAGAGGGGAGCGTGTGAACTGTGCTCGATTTTGTTTGTGCAACTGTAGCTGGGGGCAAGTCGACAGAACACCGTGGCTCAGATGCTGCGCCGGGCTCTGGCTCTGGCTCTCCGCACACACACCACACTCGCCCCGAAGAGACGGCCAGACCCGTTCGCCCTCCTCGCCCCCGACCTCGCCTCCCTCCGCACAGACCTCCTCGGCCTTCTCGGCTCCGGCCACCCCGCCCTCACCGAGCTCACCCACTACTACTTCCACCACCCCTCCAAGCAGGTCAGACCCCTCCTCGTCCTCCTCCTCTCCCACGCCACAAACGGCCTCGGCGCACAATGGAACCGCAAGCTCTGGGAATCCACCCACCCCGGTGCAGGCGGCTGCAAGGACGATCTCGACGTCACCCTCGCGCCCCCCGACGTCCTCAACGACTTCAACCCCTACCTCCCCAACCACACCCACCGCTTTCACGAACCATACACTATCAAACCCAACCACCAATCCCACAGAAAACCCTACCCCCACCAACCCCCAATCCCACCGTCGCCGCCGTCCCCACCACCACCACCACCCCTCCTCCCCTCCTCTACACTCCACACCCCAACCACCCTCCTCCCCACCCAGCTCCGCCTCGCCCAAATCGTGGAAATGATACACACCGCATCCCTGCTACACGACGACGTCATCGACGCCTCCGCCCTTCGACGCGGCGCCCCCTCTGCCTTCTCCCTCTTTGACAGCAAACTCTCCGTTCTGGGTGGTAATTTCGTGTTGGGACGCGCGTCGGCGGCACTGGCGCGTTTGGGCGATCAGGAAGTGACACAGTTGATCGCGAGCGTTATTTCAAATCTGGTCGAGGGTGAGATTTTGCAGATGAAGGATGTCGTGGGTATGGATGATGTCAAGCGAAAGGTGGAAGGTACGGGTGGTGGTGGTGGTGGTGGTGGTAAACATCAAGACGCATGGAATACCTACCTGCAAAAAACTTACCTCAAAACCGCTTCACTCATGGCCAAGGGCGCACGGTCCGCCGTCGTATTGGGCGGATGCGTCCAAGGTGAAATTTGGAAAGAGGTGGCCTACGCTTATGGCAGAAACCTCGGACTTGCTTTCCAAGTAACTCTCTCTCTCTCGAGTTTCCTGATTTTGGTACTTGCACTTACCCCGGGCCCACCACTTTTTTTTTTTAGCTGGTTGATGACGTGTTGGATTACGAATCCGCCTCTGCTGCACTCGGTAAACCTGGCGGAGCAGATCTTCAACTTGGACTCGCCACCGCACCTGCCTTGTATGCGTGGGAAGAGCATCCGGAAATGGGTGAACTCATTCGTCGGAAATTTGAATCGCCCGGGGATGTTG
Source organism: Lepiota subincarnata (assembly GCA_023014305.1). Classification (NCBI taxonomy): domain Eukaryota; kingdom Fungi; phylum Basidiomycota; class Agaricomycetes; order Agaricales; family Agaricaceae; genus Lepiota; species Lepiota subincarnata. The sequence continues at coordinate 442,568 of JAECYV010000014.1, read as the reverse complement.
AAAAGGTATGTGTGTTTTGTGTGTGTGCAATCCCACATCTGTATACTTTTTTATTTCTTTTATCTAGGCCCGGGACCTCGTACACACATCATCCGCTATCCCRCGTACGAAACAACTCGCGCTTGCATATGCTAATGAAGCAAAGGAGGTCCTTCGAGAACTCCCAGAGAGCGAGGCTAGAGATGCATTAGAGGTGTTGGCCGAGCGAGTCGTCGGCAGAAGGTCCTAGATAATCTAGGGTACCCTTTAGACAGCTATTGTATAATGCCCTGATGAGATTACTGCAAAATATGCATAATCCTCTCATTATATATACTTTGTCATACTCCGTGGCCCATCAAACCAGCTTCCGCTTCCTCCGTACATCCGAATGGAATCCTACCAGACACGTCCGTGCACCATGACCTATAAAGAACATATCCTTCCACTCTGGACACACCCATTCACCCTGATGGAACAACGGAGGATCAATTTCCTGATGCAAGGATAGATGCTCGATAACCGAGAGCTAACAAAAACCCCCCCATGGTCAATTACGCGAGGAACGGAGGAGCTCAAATCTTACTTCATATTTCGGAGACTCCGCTGCTGGTCGCATCGGCCGCCCATACTTTTCCAAAAGTTCGTGATCCGTCTTGCAGCCTGGTACCAGCCTAACCAACCCACCATTTCGGTCGTCGCCCTATACAGGGAAAACACATCATTATACAATTTTTAAAAAAACTATTAAACAAGGGGACTTGCCAGTCCAATGAGCCAATCCACCAGTAACGAGAACTGGAATTTCGGCAGAGCAAACAAGTGACAAAAGCTGAAATGGCAGAGCTCAGCAACGACACTCGCAGCATCTTCTTCATCCTCAAGACAACAAATCCCCCAACCATCCAACATCATAAATCGCTCAAAAGCACGCAAAAGCGCCTTATCCCCCTCCTTATCCCCCGTGCTCCATCTCAATTCCAAGTCCAGGTCCGAGGTACGACGACACTCATCCCTAAAGTCGCAACGGTCTTCACTAGCGCGGTTAAACCAACGAATCAACAGTTTTGCGAGATTGGAACGTGCTTTCGACTCGTTTACGGCAAAATGTGCAGATCGGTTCGGATCCTTGAGAAAATCAGCGAATGAGGCGTGGTGGAATTTGAGTAATTGACCGCGGGCTTCGGAGGGGGCAGGTATCTCCACTACGGAGTGTAGTTTTCGGAGACAGCTGTAGAATGTGCTCTGATCAAGACAGTACAAGTTCGATAGCTCCTGCGCGCTCATGGAGTGTAAAGGATTGAGGGTGTTAAACTCGAGGATGAGCATCGTATTAGGAAGCGTATCGGCGGGGACTTCAGAAATAATCTCCTGGTAGAGGAGATCCAGCGCGCGTAGAGGGTTGACTGTCCCTACCAGGCGCGAGTTGAATATGAACCGAAGGCAAACCGCAAGCCGTGCATTCGGATCACCACTGTCCTCATCACCRATGAACTTCAAGACAGTCGATGCAAAGATAAACAGGCCAGATGCTGTGGTCGCAATCTGATAAAATGWATCCTCCGACGGCCACGGCTTATYCTCATCGACACCGATRGCGTCCCAGTACTGTCGACGAAYATCTTGGAAACCGTCCCAGAGAAAAAGACGGACATCCTCTTGYGCATCAGGATCATCAATGACKAGTTCCTCCCGTTTGCAACTGATCTCAAAGTCTGCCCTTCGAAGGAGGACTTTGAGATGCCACTCCGGTCGACTGCAAATCAACCACAATATGGGGAATTTGTCCACCAAACGCGCATGTTCGCTKATGAGCTCAATGAACTCGCACTGTGCCTGCTGACCTTTACACTCGTCAAGCCCATCCAGGATAATCAGTAGTGGGCGCTTCAAGCTGAACGACTGATCCGACTTCAACATGGTGAAAGGTTCGACTATGAGCTTCTTGAATTGTGACCGTAGATCCTTCTCGAGAATCGTAGAATCGTCCGCGARCATYTGTGTGATCAATCGCTTATATCCAGGAAACTTGACGGCAAGTTGGTGAGCGATGGTCGGTAGGACACGCAGAGGATCATTGCGTTTGTTGGGTCGGGAGAAAAAGAAAGCGGCACCGAGGCGACCAATGTCTCTACTATGCTCTGCRGTRGATTGCGCGACAGCCGACTTCCCAGTCCCAGCGGGTCCCATAAGCCAAAACATGCGCCAGTGGCGATTCTCGTCCGTGAGCCAAGTGATCAGCCTTCCTCTAAGTGCTTTTCGAGTATCGGGATGGCATTTTGGAGGCGGATATCGAGCAGAGGAGTCTACCTCTGCGCCGGGGATTCGTCTCTCCTCAAGGAGCCCAATTGCTGGGGGGGAGATGGTCAATATCGCCGCATTCGAAAGGGATATACGTACCTATCCTGCTGTTCTCGAGTARGTACTCTGTCATAGTCGGGCTGTTAATCACGAAATGGTGAGCGCCGGCAAAGGGCCCATGATAGTGTGATCCTACGAAACACAATCAGCTCTATCGCGGAGGCTCCCACTCAGGAGAATACCAGCAGAGTACACACCCTGTTCCCCAACCTCTTCAGCATCAGGTTCATCTGGCTGGGGCTGGACTCCAGCACTRGTGGTGGACGCAGAGGCACGTTCTTTCTTTTTGAGCCTTGATTTGACCAGTTTCGCAAGAGCCTCGATCTTCCAATCTTCAGGGAGGAGCATGGAGCCAGCAGCAGGTATGGGAGATTGGTAGGGTGGAGAGGTGGCAGACCGCTAGCTGGTGCTTATCGACCCTACAAAGATGCGCTCCTTGGTCATGGGACGATTTACCCAAGTTGAGCGGGCGCCTCATAAAGGCGCCGCAGCACGATTGATATTAAGCCACCCAAGCCCATCACACTGTTAATAAGATTGAATGAATGTCCATAGGTTTCAATACCAGCGATTCGTAGATGGGACAGTATTTGTTGTAGAAACCTGTTAGACCCTATGCCTGTAAGGGGCTCTTGAGCTTGAACGATTGGCAACCCATGAGTGCGGCAATAATAACTTTTGACGCAGGGGGGACATCAAAAAGGGTAGAAACGCCTTGTGGGGGCAGAACAGTCCTAGCAGGTTTTCMTTTAAGCTGTGATCTGGAACATCCACGGCCAAGAGAATCATAACAGCTGGYTGGTGGGAGGTTCRACGATATAACACCTTTCGCTACGAAATAAGGTTGTTCGTGGARWTTGGCATCGAATGAATGACACGGATYCTCCGAGTGGCTGTAGATGTGTCATAACCGAAGCACCCGGACAACGAGACCATGGTCTTCATACGCAACCCTCTCGTGTACACCTAGGCGGTACGATCGCAATAGATGCGCTTTAGAACACTATAGTCACACTGCGCAGCTATAAACGGCACCTTTCCATGAAACCTGGGCCCTCAAACACCCGCGATCCTGCTCGCCGCGTGCGCCTGAGAGCAAAGCTGCGAACAGGGGTTGATGATTTGACTGGGCCGCGATATCGAAGATATACCGTCTCACCTTTAAGTGCTTCAACGTCTTAGCTACCCCCCCCCCCCAACTATGGGCCCTTCCTCGGAAWGCCTCACTGCGCAGGCTGGGTATTGACACACAAGTTTTCGACCATCCCATGGGTGAAGAATTGTACGAGTGCGTTAAAGGGAAAACTTCAAGCGTGAATCGGAATGTTGCCAGGAGTATAAATGAAGCGGTGGTAGGAGGAAGTGCTGTAGGGCCAAAGATTTGTAAGGGAAATACCAGAAAAAGCAATACAAATTCTTCCAGGTACCGCCTCACCCCCACTAACCAAATACCGAAACCATTTTGATTCTCCGCCTAGCTGTTGTCTCAATGTGTACCCCCTAACCTCTATCTTCCACCGCTTTCATAACGACACAAACTTCATCCTCGTGAAAGCACTTTAAGTATCTTCATATCGAATGACGACTTTGCTTTGCATCTTTTTGTCTTAGATTTTGCCCTTAGCTTGACTGAGAGTTGTATCGGAGGGGGACGATACATTAYCTTGCTCATGATCCTTTTTATTGGGACCTGTCTCGCTGGACATCAAGAGCCCTATAAAGAGTTCCATCCGACGCAGGGAAAAGTGGCAAGGCCGTAGAGGATGCGGATCATGCGATTGCTCGTGTAGGTGCATGTGAGGTTATACTTCACTGGGGTCGARCGTGCAATTCTGCGAGTAGAACCACGGCTGTACGCCACACCAGACAGCCGAGAGCTAAAGATCTTCCAATCGGTCCACGGTCAAAATGCGATCTAATTCATGAATTGTGATTTGCTGTTTTCTCCTAAATCTCCGTTTCACATAGAGTGGCAGTGAAGAGAAGTACAACTCTCTATACGAAAACAAAGGTGGGTGTGAGGGGCGCGAGCGTAGCTGAATCCAACAGCTACTATGCTCGAAACCGATGACGATCACCGGGAGATAYGCGAATCAGAGAGAGAGAARGAGAGAGAAGGAGAGAGAAGGAGCGAGAAAGAAGAGAGCAGATAGTATTCGAGTGGGGGTGGTGTTCACTCGTGTTCTACGATACATGAGACCTCTTTTATAGTGCTATGTATCGCATTTTCGGGGATAGGCAGACTACGTTAAATGGCCTTCGGTCGTGAAAATGTCCGATGGCGAAGTGGGGCCCAATCTATCTACTTCCATCTATGAGGCCTTTGGAGATTAAAGAAAATTGTACGCYACGGAAGAATTGGTCAATCAGGAGGAGTTGAAGCATATGGAAAGAAAATATTTAGAGAGCATATAGGGATTCATCTCCGGGATGAAYGAGWGTCGTGACGCGGCCTCACTGCTCATCCCGGGAAGGGGTACCAATCATGGGCGCTCCGGGGCACAGCCTTGATCCGTCGGGGCGCCGTATATTGCATTTTAATATCGGTTTTCTCGGGTAGCGCATGAGGTACCCCCACAGCAGATCACCGGTTTATTGTTTATCTGGGCCGTCTTTTGCCCTATCTCCTGTAGCCAAGTATAACGAATATACCTGGTCTCTCCCGTTGTTATATAAAGTAGCTGTTAGGGCTTATGTTTTATWTCATAAACCGGCGAGTGTCTTTGCAGGTACCAAATAGACACCCGGCACCTGAGGCGTCATGTCAAGCGAGTGAACTGGTAATGGGCAAGACCGAAATTTTACCTTACTCTGAATACTCAGTACCCTTTGATTTGAGATATCAAAGCTTTAAGTATGCCTTGGTGACTGCTAGCTCAATGGTGAGTTGTCTGGGTCCCTCAATGGATGAGTCCATGATCCGTTGTCCGCTCACGAYTCTGGTAAATACGAAATCCTCATAACGTCATTTCAACATGCCTGAACCATATTTCCCAATTCATATTAATGTATGAACGCGTGTTGTAAGTAAATATAAACATTCAGTAATTCTCCCATATTCTGAAGTACCACAACTCTCTCCACAGTGCTCCAAAAGTCATGGAGTCCTCATTACGAGCTAGTAAAATTAGTTTTCTCCCTGTCACGTTCGTAAACCCGAAAGTTGAAAGGCTACTGTTTGGGGGGCATCTAGGGGGTGACGGTAGGGAGACACACGAAAGACTGCAATAGACCCGAGATAGTAATCATAAGAAGGAAAGAAAGGAATCTCTGTTGTACCAACATAAAGTATCTATATCAGGACAACAAGTTGTCTTCGGTGGCTATCACATGGCTCTGGTGTAGGCATAGCATTACAAAGATACATTTCACTTARATGTCACCTGTATTGGGCCCGCCCCCTGCTTGTCAGATGTTATCGCAAAATTGGCATTCTCAGCCGTACATTGAGTCATGCGTTGGTGCACAGCATCTTCTAATACACCACCAGATTCGGACATAACATGGAACACGCACCTAAGCAAAATACCGAATGTCTCCGCTCCGCCCTGGAAGTGCCACTTAGCACATGGTTTGCCATCATGTATCATACTGGCATCGGWGCATAATTGATGATGATGACATTGTTAATGAAGATATTATGGCACCCGACCCACATTGCTTGATGCACAGACTGGAGAGCCTGCCCGATGGTCCATGCGTAGCGCCTCCGCAGTTTCCACTAGTCGTAAAGTACGACCTTTGATACATATCGATACCCCTCCGGACACACCAATTGTTGTACTACGTTCCGAACATGCCGCAAAACAGATGCTGCTCTTACCGGACTAACATTTCAGGGCGGTTAAAAATTCCGTGATTTTTTGAGCCCGCTTATTTTTTCTCCTGGRTGCTTTTTCCGGGTTTCTACCCTCTTCGAAAGCTTTCGTCGAACTGCATTTCTTACTTGTGGCTCGTCCGTCTCAGGCGCATATGTCATAGCGCTTATGGGAGTAATGATCTAAATTGACAAAGATCACTAAGCGTTTATGTTTTTTTTTGACGTGCGCCTATATTACTACCACTCTTGATAGTTATCGAACATGACATATCTCGGCACTAAAATGTCCCGAAAATATATGAGCATTCGTCAAAAGCAGCTTGTCATAAAACATATAAAAGACATACGAAGTTGCATCGTTTATATCCAGCAACCTACTCACTCATCGCTCAAAGGTAACTTCACTCGACCTCAACCATTTATACCCTATTCTCACTCATCTCGCTCATCCCCAGTTAACCGTATACACAAAATGCAATTCAAAGGACTCATCATCGTCGCTGCAACGCTCGCCATGAGCGCCTCGTCTGCCCTTGCCGTCAACGGCATATTCTGGTGCAATGCCGTCAAAGGAGCAAACGCTGACTGCGTCCTGCCAGGTGTTGGCCCGACGTATGACTGCGGTGTAGCTCAAGGGGCATCCGGATACCAATCCTCCTCTAGCAGGAAGTACTGGACTAAGCTGAATAGCTGGGGCGAGTTCGTTACGTGCTGCCATAATGCTGGGAAGGGTGCCTGCCAAGGTTGATAGGGCATATCACAGCTTATTGGAACTTCGAGATCCAACAGTTTTATGTCCTCGTCTCCGCGTGTAATATGATAAATAAATTCTTATGTGACGCTGTCAGTTTCTGCTGATATCAATGTTGTTGTGCCACATACTTTTGGGTCAAGCACAGTATCTGAGAATGTTGCGATTTTACGGAGAATGGTCGAACGAGGCATCGGCCCTTGACGATGAGTTCTTTCGCGTTGATTCCGAAGTCTGCCTCCCAGACCTGGCTTGTGTCATATATCCCCGAATTCAAAGGAAATTATTGATCAGCTGGACGTGCTCGCTACTACACTCGAAGGATCCGTCCTGTAGCCCGCTAACCCCTATCTTAGCCGTTTTATCCAGGAGGATCAGCAGGGGTTACTGCATATGGAAAGATTCACGCGACTACGGCAGGCTCAATTGTGAGTTTGAGTTAGGGTCAACCAGGGAACGCCCAACCCATCCCAGAAGCCAGGGAATTATTCATATCAACCAAAACGTTCTGTAAGTCAAGAAGCCTCACGGAGAGTGGGTGGGCGAGGCTTGGGATCAAAGACAAAGAGGGGACGACTTTCTTTGATTATTAAGCCAAAAAAATTAAAGATCGCCGCRCCGACTCTGACTCGACCATGTTCAATGATGATTTGTGCAGTTGCTGGGATTTTAGTAGCCTGTGGGGCTCAAGAGTCAGAAGTATGCGCCGATGTCTTGCGAGTGTGAGATGCAGTGGCTTTCGAGGATGGGGTCAAGCAAAGGGAGTTTTCTAAGCCTCGATGTGACAGCGTTTTCAAAAGAGATCTAATGCCCCAGTCCCCAGCGGGGAAAACTCAGAATATGARCGAGAGACGCCAGTTTATGGTCCCGAGCCGGTCTCTTGGTTATGAGAGTTGGTATAGGAAAAGGAGCTCAAACAACATGTAGGAAAAATAGGAATTAAAAAGGCCATAAAGTAGGCAGCTGAAAGCGCATTAATGGGGTAGTGGTAACCTGGGTCGTTGCCATTCGAGCATGAGCTCGACCCGCCGGGGGTTCGATTCCCTCTTAATGCAGTTCTCAAGATGATGAAAGATTTAATTCCACTTGAATATCTTTTTTGGTTTGAAAAATTTGTGAGGGCAATTCGTAGAACTACATGAAGTGCCGGAGTGGCAGTCAAAAAGTAAGGGCATTAATGGGGTAGTGGTAACCTGGGTCGTTGCCATTCGAGCGCGAGCTCGACCCGCCGGGGGTTCGATTCCCTCTTAATGCATCAGAAATTGAGGACGGATATTTTTTGCTCAGATGACTTCCTCATCCTGTTGTTTTAGGGTAAGTTAAGGACACTCCCAAGGACTGTGGCCTATGACTCGCAAGTAGGATAAGGTCTATATACCGCATCTAGTAGCAATTTATTGGATTCAAAACCCCACAAAAGTGTGTGGTTTCAGGCGTTCGGGCCTGTCTGTAGTGGGGAAAAAATTACGCGGAGTGGGATAGCTGGTGGACGCTGTATTGTCGCTACCTATGAACAATATTGTATGCACTGTACGTTGATGTTTTCCAAGGGACCGAATGCCCGACTAGCAGCCTACGTTAGCCACTGCCAAAATTTTTCCAGTGGATGTTATTTTGACAGCGTACAATCAGCGCTGGGATACTGACTGTTCTCCAGTGGGAACAGCCGCGGCGGTAGAGGGAATAAAAGAGCCCCCTTATACTCCACRCGTCCATCGGCCGTAATTGGATATGTACTGTACATAACGGGTAAAGTAAGGTACAGTCTCAAGGGGTTGGCGTGTTCCGTCGTTTCCATTACGAAGGCGCCCAAGTTGTATGAAGTCTGTTCTGGAAGTCGAACCAAGGTCGACGTTGAAGCTGTCGAAGGGCCAAATTAGCAGGAATCGGGCACGCTTCGACGTTCTCAATGCCTGTCGTTACTTCGTATGCCCAGAATTGGTTGTCGAGATCAAGTCCCRCTCTGGAAGGGCTGGCAAGGTGTTCAATGAGTTCAGGCAGTTTGCAACGTTCGCTATGCTTGATGCTTCACCGTAAGCGGGAAGTTGGAGTTTTCAAGCTTATTCTCGCTTCTATGCAGAGTTCCATTCCATAATGCCAAGCCGCCATCATCATTATCATCATGCTAGAATGGTGGTCGCCACATGGATGACGGCGACCGGTGATCAGCGTGATGCGTCCGTGCAGACAAAAAAAACCCTGGGCTCATTAGCAAGGGCGGAGTCTTCATCGTTTGAAGGGACGGTGAGGGTGTGTTTCGCCCAAGGCAATGTCAAGAATTGTGGGCGAAGGAGGCATAGCATAGAACAAGTAGACAATGGATCAAATCACCAAGGAGACGACAGAGCAGGGGAGAGGCCGGAGCCGTGGGAGTTTTCAGCCGGCGATATAAATAAGCGCGGCAATTGCTATGTTGGAATTTCCCAGATCAACCTCCCCACGAACATTTCCTCTTCTCACCGTCTCTTGTCCTCCTTCCCTCTCCTCAGCTCGCCTGCAAACAACAGCGAACAGCCGCTCTTTAGTCACCCCCATTCTTTACACAAAGCAACCATGTTCACCKTCAAGACCTTCGCTATTGTTTTCGCCGCSTCYTCCTTTGTCCACTGTATGTTGACTTGCGCCTAAGCGCTCGAACYATCYGCATCGACTCTGACGTGGTCRTCGTTTCCCCTAGCTGCTCTCGCCCACACTTGCACGAGGAAGTACACCGTCAAGGAGGGAGACATTTGCGACACCATTTCTGCAGCCAACCAAGTCTCRACGTGAGTCTGCCCATTGTTCTCCAAAAATACAATGGGGGGACTGACCGCACGACCCCATGAAACAGCTACCAGCTCGCCGTTGTCAACAAAGACCACATCGATGAGACCTGCAGCAACCTCATGCCAGGAGATGAGATTTGTCTCGGCCAAGAGGGTGAAGACTGCAGCACTACCTATGTGATTCAGCCCGACGACACCTGCGACGGCATCAACCAGGCGCACAGTCTCAACTCGACTATTCTTTACCTCAAYAATCCTCAGATCAGCCAGTCCTGTGACAACCTCTACATAGGAGAGGTGGGTTCTCAARCGATTCTTTGGCATGCGGACTTTGTTTGACTGACCCGCGTTGGCCTTACTATAGGTTCTGTGTGTTGCCCAGGAAGTTCAGGTTCCCGTTACACCTGGTGGCGTGCTCCCGGCATCCACTATCCCTGCTAACGCGACCCCCGCAAACCCGTCCTATACACCCGTTACTGTGGATTCTACTCCTGCTCCTGCTCCGACCCCGACACCGATCCCGACCCCAGCTCCGGCTCCGTCTCAGGGCAATAGCAACAACAGCAACAACAACAACAATAACAAGGGTGACCACCACGAGGATAACACCGACGAGGATTGTGAAGACGATGAAGACCAGAATGACAACCAGGACAACATTGATGATGAAGATCTTCCCTACTGTGATGAGATCTAAATGACCCCCTAACCCCCCCCCTCCTAACCAACAACCTACCTATCCGAACCTCTTTTCGTCACCCATCACCCCCTTCTCTCGATATCCATGTTTACGTTTACCCATCCCGCCGCCTCCTTTACGAGCATAAATACCCGCTCCCGTCTATTTCTTGAGCCTGCTTCGGTTTCTTCTGTCTATAAAGTAATATACCAACATCTGGTGTATTTACAAGATTCCCCCCCTCTCCGCTTTCCACTTACTTATTACCTCCTTTTGTTTCTTCCCTCCATCTCCTTCCCGCGATACCCGCTTACGTCCTGGTAACGTCAAGTGTGTGTGTGGTGTGTGTGTGTGTGCGTGCGCGCTTTTGCGCCTAAATGCGTTTTGATAACCATCTCTCCCTTGCTTGAAGCGAGGGGTTCTGCCCCTTTTGTCTGTGTTTTAGCTACAACTGGTTGTTGATCTTTATTTTTTTGTAGCGAAGCTGTTTTCGCCTAGTGCAAAATAGTATAATGCGTTTCCTTGTTTGGGTTATTGAGTGTCTATAAGAAGTAAGTAAGAATGGATGGAGTAAAAGGGTGTTTTGCCTTTGTTGTACGGATTGGGATTAAAAGTCATTTTGGGAACAAAAGGTTGTCTGAGAGATGATTACAGTTGACTCTGTGATAACCTATAAGATATTGGGTCTCCCAAGTTCATTCATAGGGGTTTTGATGTAAAAATCCAATACTTAATAGATTTGACTTGAGTGAGTCGTCGCTTCTACCCTTCCTGGTTAGCTTTACTGATCAGAGTAGGCTCAGGAGCATTGTTAATAAATTTTAATAATGATTTTATTTTTTAACCCCTAGCTGGGACCTTCTCCGAACTGCTATGGGTTATTACAGAGTCAACTGTACACCTCTTCCCGACGTTATATATGAAATTATCCCGCGCTTGTTATAATTTCAAAAAAGAACACAGTAGAATAATAAACGATCACTGATGAGCGGATGGTTCATTGAAAGTGTTTTTTTTTTTTTTCCCTCCGCCTACAAACCACCGATTCATACGAAATGAAAGATCATATAGACTTTCCATGGATCACACAATTAAGCCGAACCCCTGTGTCCGCACCCCCCTCCCCATCCAGGAGCGCGGCGCGCATTTACAAGAGCTTATCAGTCGATCCAGTTGTTCCGCGGGGCGCATATATATCAAGGCAGTGAGGCCCATTACCCCCATTACTATTGACTCAAACMAATACTCAATTCCACAAGCGCAAATTAGTCTATTTTGATAAACGAGGAGGCAATTACGTAGAAATCATCTTTAGGAAAAGAAACAAAAAAAAGTGTCTCTTTCGCTTTGCCTGGTATGTACCTCATATCCTCACAAGTATAGCCATATAAATAATCTGAAGGACGGCCTCGAAGAACAAAAATGTAATTCTCCTTCGTCGTTGCGCTGGGTTGACCGTTGCCGTTGTTGTCGGATTCGGGTTTGTAGAGATGGAAATTGAAGAATCAGGAAGGACGACCGAACGTAATGATCGGAGCTGTTAACAAAAAAAGGGTAAGTGGTGAAGTGAAAAGATGCCTGAGGAAGGACGAGGGTTGAAGCTTACGAGGAAAAACGCATTGGCGAGGAATGAGTAAATAAAAACAAGGGTCCATAGGGGGCCTGAGAATCGGAGAAACCCTGCCGCGATTGTAACAATGACACTGAAAAAATGCCCGGCGTCAGAGGTGGTAGAGTTGTTTGTTAGTGATAACCCACCCCACAAACTTGTAGCCTCCGTACGCGATCAAGTCGACGACTTGACTTGAACCCTGAATGTTGAGGAAATAGCACCCGAGTTTTACAAATATAAAGTCCAAAAGAACCACTGCAATTGCCCGTGAAGCTGTTTCTCCTAAAATCTGGCAGGAACAATTGGGCAAGATCTTTCAGAACTGGTTTGCGCGCATGCAAAGGTGATGACCCACCTTGGGATCAAAGTTTTTCTCCAAGCCTTTATGAATAGCAGTCAACAAAATATACGTGACGATGGCCATAACTATAAACTACATGTCAGTCGCAACCGTGGGCATCGGGGAAACCAAAAGTCACCCACCGGGGATGTAGAGGTCTGGGCTATTGATATCCTCCCGTGGGGATTGCCATTCACTCTGGCCGTTTTCTGCCCTCTTGACTCGGCGCCCCCAAGGTTTGTGTATCCAAGGGAAAAGAACGAGCTTGAGCTTGTGCATGACGTAGGAGTTGGACACATTGAAATGATGTTTTAGGTGAGTAGATGGGAAGAGTGTGCCAAACTATACAAAGAAAATCCGTTGGTGTTTACTGGAGAAGTATGCGCGAGAACGAAACCACTCACATTCCGCTGCATATACTCCTGACCTGCCGCAACAGCACTGGATCCAAGCTGCATCCCCAACTGCGCCGTTGCACCATCAATTCCCCATGCCGCAAAATCCTGTGGCCCAACACCAGGGCCACTTGCGCCATGAGCCTGGGCCATATTCCCTGTCGGCGGTTGGGCCTGGTACTCATGCAGATGTTGCGGCTGCKGGGGYTGGGGCTGCGATTGTGAGTGCGCAAATGGGCTGGTGTATGCCTGGACGTGGGGTTGAGGATGGGCATACCCCTGCATTTGTGGAACGGCCGAGTGTTGTTGCTGTGGTCCGGGGGAGGAAGAGAAGCGCTGGTAGCCGTGTGGGGAGATGGGCGTCGAGGGAGGTTCTGGGATGTATGCTGGGTGAGTTGGGACTGGGTGGCGGAGAGGAGGAGGGGACTGCGACTGGAAGTGCGACATGGGATGCTGCGAGGAGAATTCAGCAGACGTGGACTAACACGTCCTGTCACACCGTCACACCGAAGATTGGCACGCGGGGCTTCCAGTGTTGCTCTACAGTCGGTACATAGCCACACCACAGCAGTCATGTCTTCCACTTTGACTTCCTGCTTATCGTGCACCTCGCTTATTGTCTGATCCATCTTAGGTACCTCGGTCGTTCYCYCGATCTGTTGTATATCGGACTGATTGCGCTCTGTGTGTCGCGGTAGTGCTGCCTCACTTGAAACGCGCGCAGAATTTTATGGACCGTATTCCCTCCAAGCGCGAGCAAAAGCGAAATTCAGCTAGAGCGAGGAAATTCGTCAGAGCTGGAAATACCTCGTATGATCAATTCGAGCGTACGAGGACACTTGACGACCTGGAGAAGGCGATTAGGAAATTCCAGCAGGCCGTGTCGCTCACACCAGATGGTCATCCCGATAAACCAATTTACTCCGACAAGCTCGGGTATTCCCTCGCGAGTCGGTTTAGACACGCAGGGATGCTGAGCGACATCGAAGCCGCCATCGAGAATCTACAGCACGCTATCTCGCTCACTCCAGACGGTCACCCCCACAAACCAATATATTTCGACAACCTCGGGCGTTCCCTCGAGAGTCGGTTTAGGCGCACAGGGGTGCTGGGCGACATCGAAGCCGCCATCAAAAACCTACAGCAGGCTGTCTCACTCACTCCAGACGGTCACCCCCACAAACCAACATACCTCGGCACCCTCGGGCAATCCCTTGAGAGTCGGTTTAGGCGCACAGGGATGCTGAGTGACATCGAAGCCGCCATTGAGAATCAACAGCAGGCTGTCTTGCTCATTCCAGACGGTCACCCCGACAAACCGATATACTTCAACAACCTCGGGGATTCCCTCCGGAGTCGGTTTAGGCACACAGGGATGCTGAACGACCTCGAAGCCGCCATTAAGAATGGGCAGCAGGCTGTCTCGCTCATTCCAGATGGTAATCCCGACAAACCAATATGTATCAGCAACCTCGGGAATTCCCTGTGGAGTCGGTTTAGGCACACAGGGATGCTGAGCGACCTCGAAGTTGCCATTGAGACTGACCAGCAGGCTGTCTTACTCATTCCAGACGGCCATCCCGACAAGCCAATATACTTCAACAATCTAGCACGTTCCCTCGAGAGTCGGTTTGAGCGCACAGGGGTGTTAAGCGACCTCGACGCCGCGGTTAAGAATCAACAGCAGGCCGTGCTCCTCACCCCTGATAGTCATCCTGGAAAGCTGGGGCGTCTCAACAACCTCGGGTCTTCCCTCGAGAGTCGGTTTAGGCACGCAGGGATGCTGAGCGACCTCGAAGCCGCCATTAAAAATCAGCAGGAGGCTGTCTCGCTCACTCCAGACGGCCACCCCGACAAACCAATATTCTTCGGCAACCTCGGGCGTTCCCTCCACAGTCGGTTTAGGCGCACCGGGATGCAGACTGACCTCGACGCTGCCATTAAGAATCTACAGCAGGCTGTCTCGCTCACTCCAGACGGTCATCCCGACAARCCAACATACTTCAACAGCCTTGGGCGCTCCCTCGACAGTCGGTTTGTTCGCATAGGGATGCTGGGCGACCTCGAAGCCGCCATTGAGAATCAACAGCAGGCCGTGTTCCTCACTCCTGATAGTCATCCCGGACGGCCGGGGCGTCTCAGCGACCTCGGGAATTCCCTCAAGACTCGGTTTGGGTGCACAGGGATGCTGAGCGACCTCGAAGCCGCCATTAAGGCTCAACAGCAAGCTGTCTCGCTCACGCCAGACGGTCACGCTGACAAACCCATCTATTTCAAACACCTCGGGAATACCTTCGAGCATCGGTTTGATCACACTGGGTCGCTGAATGATTTAGCCGACTCCATTTCCAATCTTCGATTAGCCGCAACTTCCGACATTGGTTCAATATTGCTCCGATGCCAGGCATCCCAACAGTGGGCTCGCTTACAAGCCAAGCAGGATCCACCCTCTGCCTTGGTTGCATATCGTCAAGCTATCAATCTCCTTTCACAAGTAGCCTGGATTGGAGATCCCATTGCCACACGTCATTCACAGCTTACTGGCCTCGATGATCTTTCAAGAGAGGCTGCCGCATTTGCCCTTGATACCGGACATCCCGACCTTGCGCTCGAGTGGCTTGAGCAAGGACGTTCAGTTGTCTGGAATCAGTTACTCCACTTCCGAACATCGGTTGAACATCTCCATCACGCCTACCCAGATATATGTGCTGAATTCACACAAGTCTCGCGTGAGCTCCAGGGTGCAGCCACTCGGGGGTACACTGTGAACACCCCCGACACCGAAGTTGGGGATATCGTTTCACTTGAAGAAGAAACCCAACGCCATCATCGTCTCGCAGCGACATGGGATTCACTTATAGAGAGGATTCGATCCCTTCCAAACTTTCAGGACTTCCTTCTTCCAAGACGAGTCTCCACTCTCAAGGACGCAGCTAGCTCAGGTCCTGTGGTTGTCATTAATGTCCATCGGCGCCGCTGCGATGCATTGATACTCACCAGTGATGCAGACCATGTACTTCACACYCCCCTGGAGAAGCTTTCTTATGAGGACGTAGTCAAGATGTGGCAATCTTTGAAGGAAGACCTTGCCAATAATGGCTATCGTGGYAGTGGAGTCACAGAAGAGAGTTCACGTCTGGCCAACGTTTTGTCGAAACTCTACTTGCATGCTGTGGTTCCGATTCTGAAAAGTCTGGGTTTGACGGTAAAGCTTTTGCTTGTCTGCTGGATCGGAATGCACTGACTGATATTCATCGCAGACGAGCACGGGTTCMGACCCTTTCAGTCTTCCTCGCATATGGTGGTGTCCAACTGGTCCACTCTCTTTCCTCCCACTTCACGCCGCCTGCCGGAGAATTGGGGCCAGAGTTGATGGCACGTTTACCCACGTTATATCGTCATATACACCCACGGTCAATGCTTTACTCGAGGCAAGGGCAGTGAAACGACAGCCATTCAGTCAACTCGTCGGCATTGCAATGACAAATACTCCGGAATATCCTTCGCTCCCCAGTGCGGAGACAGAAATTGCGAATATAGCGAAYCTYTTCCCCARCGACACCCAGCGAAGGTTTGAAATACTTCGAAACGAGCAGGCGACAGGAGAGCAGGTTCTAACAYACATGRCGAACAGCAGCTGGATTCACCTTGCRTGTCATGCYGTCCAGGACGAGCAAGAGCCCACACGAAGCGGRTTTTGCCTCCATGACGGACGTWTGACGATCATGGACATTGTTGCCAAGCCGTTTGTCCACGCCGACTTTGCATTTTTGTCGGCTTGTGAAACGGCGACGGGAGATGCTAAAGTGTCGGACGAGGYGGTGCACATTACTGGTGCGATGCTTGGGGCAGGATATCGGAGTGTGATTGGGACGATGTGGGCGATAGCTGATGAGGCGGCTCCGCAAATTGCTACGAAGGTGTATGAGGTACTTTTGTCTGGAGGAGAACCAGATAGCGATCGGGCTGCGCATGCACTGCACGAAGCCGTGAGAGAGGTACGAGAGTCGAATTCTGATTCGTTTAATTGCTGGGTGCCYTTTGTACATTATGGTGCATGATGTACTGTTTGCGACACGACACCTGCTGCTTTATCATTGAACATGTATATCAAAGGTTGACGCTCCAACTCACCAGTTATTTTTCCTTGGGCTATTGATATGAACCTGTAGAGCTCATGTCTGCCTTTCGTATCGTTTTGTACAATTGATATACCGCGGATGGGATTGGACCGACTGACAGTGCCCTTCACTCACAACTCCGAGCCCCTGGAACGCACAATGATATTACGCTAGTTTATACGCTACACGATAAAATGGCCGGAGGCGGCATTCATACAAGTGGTCTCGCCCCAGCCACACCATAATACCGTTTGCAAGACGGACGCCCAGATTTGATGACACCGAGTTCGGAACCGCATCGTTGTCTGAGAAGAATCGTGTCCTGCACCAACCTTACAAGCCTGTTTTTCCTAAACTCGATCTTCCGATCGTTCGCGCGACTGCACGGTATGATCTGGGAATATACAGCAGAGAGATCAACATCAAAAACATCCAGGTATGTCGATGCGAAACAGACTTTGCATTGAGTACGTGCCTCCTTTCATCAACGCCGCGCCCCTGTCCCCAAATAGGCTGGTATATGCTATGTGGAACGGTGGAGTCTTGCGCAGAGATGGGTGTTAAGGATAGTCGTCCTCTCGACCTCCTCTAGTTATCCCCCCCACAGGTCTGCAGCTCAACTCGGCTCGATCCGATCCGATGCGCTAGCCCCAAAAACCTCGGACATCATTCTATTGATTCCCTTCGATGGTGATCATACTTTTGTCGAGCCAAGTTCTCAGCATCGAAGGGTATATTCGAGTACTGGCCCACGCATTTTCAAACCCTGCATTGAATACACTCTCATTTCACCGACTTCTTCACTCTGATCCTGGCTCTGGGAACCGGGGCGTGATTGAGTGTGAATCCATTTGTGAATATCCAGAAAAAGGTGTTGAAAATAGGTGTGAGCCGAAACTCCCTTCGTATGAGATCTTTGAGAAGAGCATCGGGAGCTCTGATATTAAACTAGCCATCGCCAATCAAGGTAAAATTCTTACCTGTACACCTATGTTATTTGTCACAGAGCGCAACTTGCTGTACAATCCACCACATCTCGCTTCCACAGACTTATCAGATCTTCCCTCAAAACTGCCACCCAGCACTAGGATCTCCACTAATACATGTAGATGGTCCCCGTCGATGCCAATCTAGCGAAATAACTGGGAAAAGAGACGAGCATTCCGTAGCAAAGGCTTTGTGTTTACCTTTGCTGCCAGTTATGGTTATCACAGGTAGTGGCACCTGTGGATGGGGGCTAGGAATACAGTCCATCATCATCATTGATACAAAGTATCGACGGAGATAGGGTAGGGGATAAGTGTCTACGGTCTATTATTGCAATTGACGTGTCTTGTGTGGAAGAGATCGACTACGATGTAACAGGCATAACAAGACAGTGGTGATAGCCGCACCAGCTCTGAAAATATAGAAGGGACACTCGGTCTATAGAGACAGTAAAATGGAGTAGTATATGTGAGATTGTCATACAGTGATCAAGATTTTCGGGCCTAGACCATCGAAAATGTAAGCAATAGCACCAATCTGCTTACGACGAAACGGAAGCTCACTACGTTGGAGAAAGATGAAAAAATCAATATAAACTTCGTTCTTCCTTATCTTGCAGTTGGGCCTGAAAATGGAACTCGTCTTCGCCTGTCCATCCCCATTCCGCGGTGCGTATGACTGATGAGATGTCACACGTGAAGTCCTATTCCATTTAAGGCGATAAAGGCGCTGTGATATGGGTACTCACGTTTTGCTGCCAGAGAGGGGGTTAGGGCCAGAGAGGGGGCTGGGGCCGGCAAGGGGGCTTTTGCCAGCAAGTGGACTGGGCCCAGCGAGAGGAGAGGGGCCGGCAAGGGGATTCTCCCCGCCAAGTAGATGGGGCCCCGCGAGAGGACTAGGGCCAGCAAGTGGACTGGGCCCAGCGAGAGGACAAGGGCCAGCAAGGGGATTTTCTCCATCAAGTGGACTGGGCCCAGCAAGTGGACTAGGGCCAGCAAGTGGACTTTCCCCGGCAAGTGGACTCTCTCCGGCAAGTGGATCCTCCCCGGCTAGCGGGCTGGGGCCAGCAAGAGGACAAGGGCCGGCGAGAGGACTGTCCCCGGCGAGCGGACTGGGGCCAGCAAGAGGGCTAGGCCCAGCAAGAGGATTGGGTGCGGTAAGGGGATTAGAGCAGGTGGGACACTTGGATTCCCGCCTGCGGTTTGGAGTCGATCTAGCAGGCGGGTGGCTGGTTTTGAGGTCGTGTTGGGCTTTCATGGCAAGACGACATGGGGAGCCCCTGAAGCCAATGAACAATATTGATGACGTATATATCATTGCCACGTGACCTCCGTGGTGCATGCCGCGCAGTGGGCACTGTCCCCAGCTTTTACATGCCAGCCATGCTTTCAACAACTCGGAAAACTCTCATTTCAGGTCAACAACACGGTGATACTGGTACTCAGACCGCGACGACGATATCGTACAACATTGTAAGTAGCAGCATGTTACAATATGTCCAGATTTGTCATGTAAAGCCAATTTGGGGTCTACAGAATAAATAAGGTTCGGCAAAATCGTGTTTGAAATCACATACACAGCTCATCTATTGCGAGCCGGCAGAACTTCCTTGTCCCAGACGCCCTTTCCTATACGGTTGACCCTTAGCGAATTGTGATGTGACGATGTCTTTGGGGAACGCTCACAGTGTTACTATGTGCTCGAACTGCGGTCAGGACGGGGGCTATTGCCAGCAAGAGGGTCACGGTCATCCAGAGGACTGGGGCCGGCGAGAGGGTTTTTACCGGCGAGAGGATCTTCGCCAGTCAGAGGGTCTTCGCCATCCAGAGGGTTTTCCCCAGCGAGAGGGTCTTCCCCAGCGAGGGGGTTTTCGCCATCGAGAGGGCTCTCACCAGCAAGTGGGTCTTCACCGGCGAGAGGATTTTCACCAGCGAGAGGATTCTCGCTGCTAAGCGCACTATCACCAGCAGGAGGCGTATCCCCAGTAAAGGGGGTAGGACGTGCAGGGGGTGGCTTGTATTCCTCCGTCGAGGTTTGGGGTGTCTCCGAACGTGGTGACTGCTGGTGTGACTCCGCCTTGGTGGGCTCACAGTCCGCGTTCGGGTCAGATTGTGCTGGTGAGCGCCTGGGCTCGCTGCTGTTCTGGTGGGCGTCCATGACAGAAAGATAGGAGCAGTAAATTGATTCGAAAGAGAGGGCAAGGGAAGTGGAGTCACCACCTATGACGAGTGATGGCAATGACGTATGTTGGTAAGGAAATGTATGTATATCGTCTATATATCTATCTCGACCCCCCATGTCCAAGCCAGGCATGGCCTGGTTTCATTTCATGGTTTGTGAGAACGGTCTTTTACTCGCTACTGGCATATGACTGTGTAAGAATACGGGATATCCTTTGTTTACCTAGTGAAATACCAGAATTCAATACCAAAACACCCAATATATTCACTGCACTGGAAAATCAATAAGGTTGCTGTATTATTGGATGACTTCCCGTCGCGTTTAGAATTCTAGATCACTTTCTAAACCTTATTTTATCAAATGTTTAGAATAAGTAGATTTAGAATTTCAAACCGTAGCCTGTTACCAGTCAGCTGGAAATATCACGTCGGAAAATACCGGTGTGCTTATCACACTGATTGTGCTGCGAAGATAGAGGAATCAAGACATGGAGACTGATGTTGAGAGTATCRAGGAACGGGGGTTGTTTATGCTCCAACAATGGTATACTCAAGCAGTTGACATCTTACACGATTGTTGTCAGGCCCTCTTCATGCTATCCTTAATTGCTGAGGTGAGATTGAGGGGAGGAAGGAGGAGTGGCGGCAGCAGGTCGCACAAGCGGTTGGGAGGTGGGGAGCGATAAGGCCACCTATGGGTTCCAAATGGGGGTGCRAAGTTTGAAAATCAGGTTTAGAACGGGCATTTACATCTCTATAGAAGAGTGTCAGGGGACACCTTTCCCCCTCACCTCCCTGTTATTTCGCCACCACCTTGGCAGCTCCAGCAGCCTTCCCTGGTATTCTAGAACACTCCTAGGACACCCCTCACTCGCCTCAGGCCTTGGTAAGGAGACACCTTGTCCTTCCTAGTATTTTCTCTCTTCCTTCCACTGTCCTTCCCTTCTTTTATTCACATTCCCTTTATTTCTGTTTCCCTGCACTCCCTTCCCCTCTGGGGCATCTCCTTTCCTTTTAGATACCCTTCCTTCATCATTTCTTACAGCCTTACATGGCTAGCTACCATTGTAGTTACATGTGTTAGGCTTGTAGCCAGATTTGGTAGTTGTTCATTACTTCCTTCCTATTTTGTTACTCCTTTTCTCACCCTTGACTACATCTTCCCACCCTCGTCACACTGTAGTCAGTTCGTAGTTGAGCTTGGGGGTTCCTTACCCATTTCTCTAAGGATCCCCCTGCTCTAGGTGTGTAGTAGTCATTATTCTCCTTCTTAATATATTCTAAGGATCCCCCTGCTCTAGTCTGACCCTCAGTGGCCTCGGGCCCATTGGGCAGACCACCAGGTCGCCCTTACAAAGAGGGTACCAGAGGCCTTGTCTAGATTAAGGTTTAGAAAGGGGTCATCTTCGAGGGCTTAAATCAAATTGACCCTTTTTGGGCAACGGCATCTTCAGCACAGACATTTAGAAAAATAATCTAGAATTCTAAACACAACAGGAAGTCATCCATTGAAACTACATCATGAACCCTGTCCATATATGCTATCTCCTGCCATATATGGGTCATATACAAATACATATAATTAATAAAGTTTTAATAATACAGTGGCATCCAAATATATCACACCATCACATGACCAAACAAACAAACYCCCCCAGTCCTCCAAGATCGAGATCATTCCACCTGTAAATTACCCCCACAGAAAGCCTATCATACATGTAATCTATACAATGTAACATAATGGCACTATAAGGAGAAATGAAAGCATAAATTGATGAAGAGTGCAAACAGGGTGGTGCAATACTTTTGGACATCACCTATCAGGGGATAAGATCAGGGTATTGCAAGATGAAAACAAAAGCATTCACCCCAAAACAAGTTAGTACTTGGTATTTCCACCCCTGGCTTTAATTACTGCCTRAACRTGATGAGGCATACTCTCAAAAAGAGTATCCAATGACTCCTGAGATATACCCTGCCATTCCTCCTGAAGAGCAGTCCACATCTCCTCCCGGTTGTGAGGGAGGACAGTACAAGCATGTAAAAGTTGATCCAATTGGTCCCAGGCATGCTCTATAATGTTCAAATTGGGGCTTGAAGCTGGCCAGTCCAAGTGGCGAATTCTTTTCTTCTTGAAAAAGTCTTCAGCCACCTTGGACTGGTGTTTCAGATCATTATCCTGTTGGAAAATTGGTGCACTTCRACCCACAGCCCTCAAATTAAGATCCTTCAGAGTCCCTAGATATGACTCATTAAGGATTTTGACATAATCCAGACCACACATGATCCCTGAGATCTGATGTAATCTCCCTACTCTCTGACTAGTAATACACCCCCACACCATCATATTCCCACCCCCATGTTTGATGTTCTTTTTGGTAAATCGAGGGTCCAGGGCCTGTCCAGGCTTCATCCAAGCATATTGGTGGCCATCAGACTCGAAAAGGAGGAATTTTGACTCATCTGAGAAAATTACCTCTTTCCAGYCTTCAACAGTCCAATCAACATGCTGGCATGCCCATGCAAGTTGCTTCTTTTGATTGATCGGAGATATGTAGGGATGAGCCCTCCAGACCCAGCAAATTAATCCCTTCTCCTTTAGGGAATGTGCAACTGTTTGGCAAGACACACCCAGGAAAGTGGTTTTAGCTAATTCCACTGCTGTGGAAACCTCCATTCGGGCAAGCAATTGGGCCCCAATCTGGACTTGGCATTCATCAAGCTTTTGAGGGTGACCAGATTTGGGTCTGACATAATATGGATCTTCAGATTCGGAGTATCTGTTGAGTATACAACCTACAGTGGTGTGATGGATGTCAAATTGGGACCCAATCTCCCTCTGGATCATCCCAGAAAAGCAGAGTTCAACAATGCATGCGACTTTTGAGGGGGAAGTGTAGACCATAGGGTAGTAAGACTGGGTGATGTGCAAACTAGGGAATATGAGCACTTCTACTTGGTCTATATAGCCTCAAAGGTGAATAAACTCATGTGTCCAAAAGAAATGCACCATGGGTGTGGCAATAAAACATCAATTGTGTTTCAAGAGTACAGTATACAATGAAGTATCACTATCACGATGATTTCCTGTGTCCTAGAGTACCAAAATACACTATTTGTTTCACCTTGTGTTTTGTGTGAAGGGGAAGGGCAAGATTATTCCCTCATTTGTGCGCTTGTAAGGGTGCGTTCTCCTCCTGGCCTCAGGCAATGGGGGCCTTGTCTTCTCTCTGCTCAGGAGATTAAATCAGAGTAATATACCCTCTGGTATGTACTTGTAGTATGTAGCCGGACATGGACTGCGATTGGGCGCCACATTAAATATACTGATTTTTTTTAAAAAAAAAAAAAAAAAAGGGTGAGATTATGAGATCAGGTCACGTGATGGTGCAATACATTTGGACGCCACTGTACATCAGTCTTATTGATTTACCAGTGCAGTGTATACATGGATGTACCACAATCACGATACAGCCTTGAGAACCAAGAAGCCAACAGCGATAAAAATATGTAATAGGTCAAAGCCCATTCCGGTCGGGTTAATCACCAACATCAGAACTGAGAAAAAACACTCGTGGTCTTTATTGTAGCCCTAAAAAGAGTTGTAGGCTAAGAGAATACCTAGAACTCTTGTCATTTCTCTTCCCCCCTTCCCCGCTTAATCGCCAAAAACATCACCCGTAACTGGCCACCTGCTTATCCCAACTCCTCGCCAGTGTGGATAGGGTCAGGACACTGACAAGAGCAAAATGCAGGGGTAGTGGGAATGCGGAGGAAGGGAGCGAGGTACAGATAAGTTACAATAGCCGTAGGAGGCTGTTAGACTCAGCGAAGTGACCCAGATCTAGAATTCCTGCGAGCAAATGAACTAATGATATACCGTGTGTAAAGATGGATCACCGGGGGGTTTTTGTTAGCGGAGCTGCCAAAACAAAAAACAACTAAGTTGGTACGAGGCTGCGAACATACTAGCGTGGATCAGTGTTTGGCGATCGGCAATGCTAGCACAGGTCCGAATCGCCATTAGGTGCATTAATGTAAGCCCCCGAGTGTGCTAGCATGGTCATAATTTGTTCTAGTGTCGGCAAGTGCACTGAGACGCTAGGAGCATGTGTTCAGAGCCTACTTCTAGGTTCAAGTTCGCAGCGCGGGCAGTGTGGAGATCTAACTTTACCCTCTGGGATGACTAGGTCGCCACCGTTCAATTGCTAGGTCCTGTGGATCGACTTCTAATGGCTTTTCAGATTAGAAAAATTTGCTATATAAGCAACCTCGGAAAAGATACTACTTCTTCACTCATCTCATTGACTCCCAAGTGACTTACTCGAGTGACTGAGGATRTTTAATAGTCTCACTTTTTTTATTGCTGCTGCCCTGGCCATTTCTGGGGTTGCACTTGGTGTACCAGCATCCAATCACATTCAAGGGAGGGGTGAGAGTTATTCGTTCATCGCCGTTTTTTCAACCACTTTGACTGAATTGTAGTCTTTTTTTTTTTTTCAATAGCAGCCATCGACACCCGGATCTGCTATGGTCCCAATTTTACAATCTCCTGTGTCGAGATCCCGGTCATCAACGACCAATGTGTCAACTTTAGAGGGAGCCTCAGTGCTCTCAACCAACACATGGACAGTATTCAGGTTCAGAATGGGTTTATATGTCAATTTTTCCAGTAAGCCGGCATTTATCTAGTGCCCTAAGGTCACTAATAGCATTCAATTATCAGGGGTTTCGACTGCAAATCCGAAGGTCCAGCGGATAGTTTCACTGTAGGAGGTGGAAGTTACCCCGACTTAGGGAGCCTAAGTAACTGTAGCTCCTTCAGATGTAACATTATCTAGTGCATGTTCTAAGTGCCGATGTGATAAGGTATATATAATTTCCGAAAACTCGAAAGAGGGAATCCTGGGTTTATCTTAACATCAGACTTGCAAGAGGGAGATCTGGCACTCTTTGTGCCGCTGATATAAGATGTCCTAGGTGAATTCATGAAAGCAATGTGATGTGGAGGAGGAGCATAGACTATGCGCCGAGTGTAGACAAGTTGGGGAATGAGCAGTAGACCTCAAAATATGTCAATTAGACACCCAAAATAAATGGTTCCACAGGACGCGAATGTCACAAAGGGATTTCAATATTGTTTACAGGATCGAGATGGCCACGCCACACCAAACTACGAAGAAGGGCCACTACGTCCGTGCAACTATTTTACCAACCAGCCCACTCCCAAGCCGCTCGATCTCATTGAGAATGGCATTTTGATTCAGGAAGACAAGGTCTTTGTCCTTCCCCTTGCCGTTTTCCTGTATTTGGGTTTGGTGAGTAAAGCATCATATGGACGAAAAGTATTGGGTTGGGGCGGGGGTGTTGTCCACTTACATTTGGGAGGGGTTCGCTTGAGAAACCACCCAAAACTCTAAATGGCCGTGGCTGTTTCACGCTGGGGTCCCAAACGGCCCCAAAACAGTCTCCCCCATAGGGGTCATAAAATATTTTGAAGGTGTCCGCGTAAATCCGCTAAAAAGGAAAAAAGAAATTGAGCTTCCTTTTTCCCCGTGTTTTCATGAGGGAGGGGCAAATTTACCTGCAAATCATCGAAAAACAGACGTGCGGGGTCAAAGCCGGGTCGGATGACCGCATCTTGATCCTCGAGCCTATTATTTGCATATTTTTGACGCTTTGATAGTATATTAGTGTCCGCAGATACGTTCTGAGCATAGCGAGGTATCGCAGCCGAGTTGAGGTGTATAACGAAGTCATAGTCATCTGTTGGATGAATAAACAAGGCCTAGAAGTAAACCAATCATCAGACAACGATGTATCAATATGCAGCGGGAACAAAAAAAGGCTTCTAACCTGTACACTCAGATTCCCCTGCTCGACGCGTTGCAGATACTCCCAAGTAGCATTCGCAAGCACCTTGATCCGATGCGCAACGACTACATCTGGACCTCTCGCTGTCCACATCTTGCCTTCTCTATCAAACTCGGTGGAAATCGTCCAAGCGCTCCCGCTAGAAGCTTTCACCTGTTTYKGTCCCTCTCCYGGGGYAATGSCCTCTCCAGCAACCCCTTCCCTCCCRCCTTCATCGTTYCCCTCGGCAGTTCCTACCCCAGCTCCCTCCAGCTGCCCACCGTACAGAGGRACAAACACCCCCTCTTCCCACTTCCACTCYCTCAAAAATTCCACCACGGCCGCAAACCCACGCTCCTTCGTGACGGGCACCGGCTGACTCACAGCTTGCTCCGAATCCACATCATACYCCATAAGCTTCCCGTCTCCAACAAAAATCAACGCACAMARCACCTCCRCCGYTTCCTCWGTYACATGSCCACCAAGCAACCAATGTGCCGCAAGCCACCGCTTCACCAATCTCRCYGTACCCGCATACGCACTGTAGCGATGACATAGCGCMGCRATCGCYCGATGRTGTCTCGGTGCATGGACAAACCGCCGCGTGTACACTTCCTTGGCAAACARCGCATCGTGGTACTCTCTTCCCCTGTTCTGCTTGTTCTTGTTCTTTTGCAGCGAYTTCACGTGCGGTAGGAAAGCRCTGTCCTGTCCCGCAATCACCCGATCCAAAAGGGTCGCCTCCCTCTGATTCCAGATCCGTGCAGCAAAAGCCCATCCCTCCGGCGTCACAATCTCCAAAAACGAACTATCCAGCACCGGGGAATCGTGTACGCCACCTTCACCCACGACGACCCTGGYTTTYAAACCTKGCACAGATTTCATCAGTGCCGACGCGACCCGCTCGAAAAAAGCCAGCTTGATTTTTTGTATCGCCTTCAAATCGTCTGGCCACTTGGACGATTTCTCAAACTCGACGATGAATTCAAAGTAGGGGAGGTACCTCGCGTTGGAGGGTAAAAGTCCCGCTAATGAACCCGGAACGGGCACGGGACTAAACACGCTCGTATACCTCAACCCTTCCGAGATCGGGCTCACGTTGAGCGTCGCGAGCGGCAGCTCATCATCCAGATCCTTGATCGCTTTGACAATATCATCAAATGCCGTAAGCGCGCCTTTGAACCCCACAGGTACCCCTCCTCCATTGAGGTACAAACTCGAGACACATTCAGGCAACCGGAGCACAGTATCAAACCCAGATTGCCAGGACTGTACCGCCTCTGTACCACTGATCCCAAAGTGTCGTTCCAGAATGTATCGGACAATCATAGCCGGTATATGCGCGCGTTCGTCGGCTGTTTTGACGTCCCAGACAACRCTTTCCAAAATACGTCCGTCCTTGAATCTACGTAATTCGGCTTTGTCGCCCCAGAGTTCTTTGAAGGCGTTGACGACGTCCTGGTCTTGTTCGTCTGCCGCTGGACCATAGTCCACCAACCGGGTGGCATGTTGTGGGTGATACAAGAGCCCGATGTAGACAATATCTGGATTCRGTGGGATAGCTTGGTTGATTGGGCGGAGGAGGGTAGAAGGATGGACGATGGTAGCCGTTTTGATGCGRTCACCTAGACCGTGATGCAAGAGTTTGTCGATGGATAGTAAGAGGGAGGCGAAGGGCGACCCCTTGTCTATGGTGTCCTCCAAAGAGGACTTTCTGGGTTTTGCATTGCCGAGATTGACCCTGTCGTTGATGGCAACACAGGAACATTATCAGCCTAATAGAATGTGGGTGGGCGTGAATCAACCGAACCGGAGAATGCAATCGAATTTTGTAGGTAGATCGCGGTGCTCCTTCAGGAATACATCCGCGAAAGCATTTCCAGAAATTGTCGTCTGGTTAAGCATGTCCATTGTTTTGGCTGCCTCGTATCGTAGCTGAATAACCGTTAACCGAGGGTTCAAAGCGAATAACTTTTGTGACGTACGAGGTCCAGAGATCCTCGAGGGACACCCGAAAGCAAATTAACCAATGATGTCGAATCCACAAATACCGGCCCTCCTCGAACATCATACTCGTTCAAAGGGAACTGACCAAACGCATCAGATATCCTCCACAAAAAAAAGCAGAGTTAATGATAAGCTCACCCGGTGTCCACTCGCAGACTTGACAAACACCGCGCCCTTCTCAGACTCAAACTTGGCTAATCCCCAAGTTCACGATCGCATCAGTTATAAAAATAAAATAAAAAACGTACCTAAGAAATCCAGAGCAGCCTTGAACATCTGATACGAACTCAACCCCCTCCCCAACGCCTTTCTCCTCCTCGTGGCCCCTAAACCCTGCCGCTTTTGCTCCTCCTCTTCCCCRAGCACAACCAAACTCACAACCGCCACCCACCATACACCCATSCCTTCGAACCCTCTCACACCCATYCTCCCAGATGAGCMCTCGCAAAATCCTCTCTGGTTAGCCCAAACACGCAAGAGTGCGACTGCATCACCGAATGCGGGTGATTCCTGTTTCAGCGCRTGTGTGGTTAGGAGGTGCGCACGGGGTGTGAATGCGTAGAGGAGGGCATTGTTGTAGGATGGTGAGGGAAGTTGGCGGGTCTGGGAGTCAGTGGAGGCGGAAGAGGAGGAAGAAGAGAGGCGGAGATTTGCGTGGTTGGGTGAGAGACGGGCGATGGGGATTGGACAAGAGTTGGATAYGATGGGGATGATGACGACTTTGGCGTTGAGTTTTGTAAAGTCTGTTGGCGAGTCGTCTGAAAGAAGCTATGAGGAGATGCTACTCGGGAGATCACGCAAAGACGGATACCTTTTCGCGGGGTGAGGACGAGGTTGGTCAGCCGAGGATCTCCAGACGGTGACTCATAGAACAGGTCTACGTTCATGTGCTTCGACGACTTGATAGCGGCAGCGATGGCAGCCAAGTAAAAGGCCCTCTTTTGGAAAAACCTCCCGTTCAGATAATCCTTCTCTTGCAACAGATCCTGCGAGGACCATGAGTACTTCAAATATATGTAGATATACAAAACGCACATTGGGCATCTCGACGGCCAAGTCTACCCCATACTTGAGCCCATCCTTAGGCTTGGCACTGATCTTATTGGCCCAGCTCCCAACCAGCACGATATCGCTCGGCTTGTTGTACCCGACCTTCCAGTTCGTTTCTTCCGTTGGCAGGGGCAGAGTATACGGAACAGCGATGCCCTGTTTGAGCATTTTCCGTGCGGCTTCGAGTGGATGTCGTTGTGGTATCGAAGGGATCTCCATGAGAAAGGTGTGCAAGGCGAGAAGAAAACGATCGAGTGGTGGTATTCTAGACTCTTTTGGACGGACATTGGGCAGGAGTGCGTCGATCTGGAGAAGAGAAATCAATAACGGTGAGCAACGAGGAGTCCTCCATAGCAAGGAAGGGCAAAGACTGACTTGTAGCTTGAAGGAACTCGACCTGAAAAGGTCCGCAGCGTCTTTGATGACTCGCAACTCCTCGCCCRTTGGCGGTTTATTTAGCCCTCCACCGCTCTCCTCGACGCCAGGTTGCTGCGATGGCGACGTGGTTCCTACGCCCCCCCATTCCTCCGGCGCTTCCTCTTCGCCTGTGGTCCCTTCGGACTCTCCAGATTTGCTTGCGTCGTCGTCCGTATCGACTTTGCGTGCCTATGGATCTTGTTAGACGCCAGGGGTGCTCGACACTGCGCATACTACCTTGCGAGGGGTCGCTTGCTCGACTCTCTTGCGCTTTGTGTTGAGCGCCATGGACGGTAAATGGAAAAAAAGTAAAATATGCACAGCCACTGTTTAATTTACAATCATTCGCTTTTATTACATATCGTCTTGCCCACCCCGGTGCCCGTGTTCCATCCAAACCCAAACACCTTGCTCAGTGAATCGTAGACAGCCTGGTGGGGCGTGGGGTGTATCGAATTGATGATCTGCTTGTGTATGAGGCCAGACACTGGCGAAAATATGTACGTCGATTCTCTGATAATATATCCATGAGGATAGGTGGTAAATGGAGGAAACAATACTCACACTTCCCACTCGCTCGGACTTCCGCTCACTCTCGTATTGCCTGTGACGATAAATCTCACAAGTAAATGTTTCTCTCTCGGCGATGTCTGCTTTCTGCCCGGATGTTGCTTCTGGTGATCCGGACGGGTAGTATCCTTCTTGCTAGCTGGGACGTCCAGTGCAACCTTGACAAGCGTCACCATCAAATCAGAGTAGAGGGCGTTCATGGTATGCCGCATGAATGATGCCGAGGCAAGGTAAAGCGGGAATCCTTAGCGCCAAGCCATTCAGCAAGGGCAACAACGCCTCGATATGGACACACATACACACCTTCAATGTGCAGAGTTCTCGGAAAGGGAGAAGGTAGAGCTGTCGGAGGCGTATACTCCAGCTTGACCTTGGACGAATAGATTGGCTCAACGTCATTCCCCGCTCCACACGCATCCCCTCCTCCCTCGGGGTGGTTGTAGAAATCAAGTGGGTTCGTGATGCTCGGGCCAAGTGAGAGCGGCAGAACTGAAGTGGATTTGACGGGGGCTCCTGTCGACTTGTCGACCTTTGTTATGAGCCCAACCTTGAAAAACTCGGGCAGGGTTTCTTGGAGCACATAGAGTGCCCGGCCTTTTCGAACGATATATTATTTAATCTCACATAAAAGTCAAATACAAACGCACCTGTCCGAATCTCCCACTCGGCATCGGAAAGCTGTAGAGGCTCATTTGGGTCGGGTGGTGGAGATGGGTTGCCGAGGTTTGTTTTGGAGGGCGATATTGAGTCGGGTGGTCTTGTGCTGCGCAGACCCAGTACCAGGTCCGAGGTTGGGCTGGGGGACGAGGGTACGGAGATAGAGAGCGTCGAGGCGCATCTCAGCTGGTGAGAGACGATGAGTCTGAGCGCGGACGTGGGCAAGCGCCGTGCATTTCTTGCGAGCATCCGGGTGTCGAGGACAACATCATCCAAGCCTACCGAGAAGGATGATGACGCTTGTTTTATCTTGTTTAGCCATGAACCTGGCTTTAATCCACCAGCTCATTGTAATCCGTACTAAGGCTCACCAGCACATCTGGCACAAAGTGGCGTGGTGACCACCCGCTTCTCTTTCCTACTCGATGGCTGTACGCTGCTAATGATACGCGACTCTTTTCTGCCACTCTGCCACAACATAGTCCGTTATGTATCGCCCATGACCTGCGTTGTCACTCGTGCACCCACATCGACTTTCTTCCATTAGTTGTGCGGCTCTCTCCCCTGCTCCCGAACCAAGGGCCGTGCTTTTCTTTGTCCTCACTCCCTGGCTCCTACATTATTCATCTATCGAGTGGTGATTTACCAAAGAGATGATCAGTCCTGGGCGGCTTCTGAGTCACTTTCTTGATTGGCGCCAGGCTCAAAACCGGTTTGTACGTGTTTCTCGTGGTACTGTGGCTAAGTTTAGTTGGTATGCGTGGCTGCCAGGCATGAGGTCTGGGGCTGTTCGTTACATAGCCACACAGCAGACAGTCATTTCTTTCCCATTTGAATGAGCGCAAGGCACTCCCTCCCACTTTGTCTTCCTGCCTATCGTGCACCCAGTGTCCGTGTCCAATTCATCATAGGTACCTCAAATTTCTCTCAATCTGTTTTATGTCGGACTAATTGTGCTCTGTGTGTCACGGTAGTAGCACCTCGCTTGAAACACATAAACATCTATGAGCCATATTCTCTCTAAACAAGAGCAAGAGCAAAAATCAGCTAGGGCGAGGAGATTCGCCAGAGCTGGAAAGGCCTCATATGAGGAATTYAAGCGTATGAGCGCACTTCGTGATCTGGAGAGGGCGATTAGGGAAYTCCAGGAGGCGGTGTCGCTCACTCCAGACAGTGACCCCGAGAAGCCAACGTACCTGAACGACCTCGGGGATTACTTCGCGAGTCGCTTTGACCGCACAGGGATACCGAGCGACCTCGAGGATGCTGTCAATTATCAACAGCAGGCTGTCTCGCTCATTCCAGGGGGTCATTCTTACAAACCAATATACTTCAGCAACCTCGGGCGATCCCTCAGGCGTCGGTTTGATCGCACAGGGGTGCTGAGTGACCTCGAAAATGCCATCACTTACCAACAGCAGGCCGTCTCACTCACTCCAGACGGTCATCCCAACAAATCAACGTACTTCAGCAACCTCGGCCAATGTTTCGGGCATCAGTTTTATCGCACAGGGGTGCTGAGTGACCTCGAGGATGCCATCACCTATCAACAGCAGGCTCTCTCGCTCACTCCAGACGGTCATACCTACAAACCAATATACTTGAACAACCTCGGGCGATCCCTCGGGCGTCGGTTTGATCGCACAGGGGTGCTGAGTGACCTCGAAAATGCCATCACTTATCAACAGCAGGCAGTCTCGCTCACTCCAGACGGTCGTCATGACAAACCGATGTACTTCACCAACCTCGGGCGATCCCTCGGGCGTCGGTTCGATCGCACAGGGGTGCTGAGTGACCTCGAAAATGCCATCACTTATCAACAGCAGGCCGTCTCACTCACTCCAGATGGTCATCCCAACAAACCAACGTGCTTCGACAACCTCGGGCTTTCCCTCAGGAGTCGGTTTGATCGCACAGGGGTGCTGAGTGACCTCGAGGATGCCATCACTTATCAACAGCAGGCTGTTTCGCTCACTCCAGATGGTCATCCTTACAAACCAATATACTTCAGCAACCTCGGGCGATCCCTCGGGCGTCGGTTTGATCGCACAGGGGTGCTGAGTGACCTCGACAATGCCATCACTTATCAACAGCAGGCTGTCTCGCTCATTCCAGATGGTCGTCATGACAAACCGATGTACTTCAGCAACCTCGGGCATTCCCTCGGGCGTCGGTTTGATCGCAGAGGGGTGCTGAGTGACCTCGAAAATGCCATCACTTATCAACAGCAGGCCGTCTCACTCACTCCAGACGGTCATCCCAACAAACCAAAGTACTTCAGCAACCTCGGCCAATCCCTCGGGCGTCAGTTTGATCGCACAGGGGTGCTGAGTGACCTCGAGGAYGCCATCAMTTATCAACAGCAGGCTGTCTCRCTCACTCCAGAYRGTCRTCCYGASAAACCRAMGYRCTTCARCRACCTCGGGCWWTCCCTCGKGCGTCGGTTTGATCGCACAGGGGTGYTGAGTGACCTCGAAAATGCCATCAMTYAYCAMCAGCRGGCTSTCTCRCTCACKCCAGAYGGTCRTCCYRAYAAACYRACGTRCTTCAGCRACCTCGSGCWWTCMCTCGGGCGTCGGTTYCRTCGCACARGGGTGCTGAGTGACCTYGARKMTGCCATYAATTATCAACAGCAGGCTGTCTCGCTCACTCCAGATGGTCATCCYKASAAACCAAWRYACTTCACCAACCTCGCGCTTTCACTCGGGCGTCGGTTTCGTCGCACAGGGGTGCTGAGTGACCTCGAGGATGCCATCACTTATCAACAGCAGGCTGTTTCGCTCACTCCAGATGGTCATCCTTA
>JAECYV010000014.1:384286-400930 GCA_023014305.1 Lepiota subincarnata | reverse complement strand
CCCATCGATGAATGTCCTCCTGGGGCGGGTGACCTCCTAACTAGAGAGTGCGGATGACGCCTGCCGTCACGCGCAGGCGCTCCGCGGTCTCTACATCTCCTGGGGACATTGCGTGCTGACCTCCCGGTCAGCTGGACAGGGGCCGGAGGGAGAGTCGGCATTGTTGTTAGGGGAAAGGGGAAACACGGCGACTTGACGTTCGCAGCTAAAGCGCGAAAGGGATGAACGTGGTGGTTGAACACCATGTTCGGCTCGAAGGGAGTTATGTCCCAGTGGTTTCGAGCCCCCGGGGGCGGCAGGAAGAGGAGGGGGAGAGTGGGTAGGATTTGAACACTTATCTGTAGCCATGTCATCCATCCCTATCAGCCAGACATCTGCCTCATCCTCCATGTCCATGTCTTCGCCATCGGGGTTGGCCTTGGCTTGCTGACGGGCAGCGGCTCGGGCTCTCGCTCTGGTGAGAGGTGCGGTCGTCTGGCTTTCATCGGTGGGGTCATCCAGTATTTGAGGCGAGTGGCCAATGTCAAGATCGTATGTGAGCTCGTCCAGTGCCTCAGGCGTTGCGTTGGTGATCTTTGTGACGGGAATTGCTCGGATATCCCTTGGATGGTATGGGACTAATCGGAATGCGGCAAACCTGAGCTTGGAGATCGCGCCGTCGAGTTCTGCTAGGATGTAAGATCCCCCTTTTGTCCTTCTGAGAACTACCATCGGCCCGAAATATCTAGGCTTGGTCTTGCTGCCAACGTCGTGATCATGTCGCGAGTTTCGGACTAGGACAAGGGAACCGGGGGCGAAATCGAAGTCGTGGATCATGTTGGCGAACCGCTCGTTGAATTGCCGGATCGACTCGAAGCGGGCCTTGAGGACTGACTCCTTGACCTTCGCCAGATCCTGGGGCCGTTTTTGTAGTTGCGCCGCTCGGACGGCAATGAGCTCAGTGGTGGCCAATGGCTTGTTGAGGACGGGGGCCAGGTATGTTGCTTCGGCGAGGTCGAAGGGTAAGAGAGGCTCGAGGCCGTGCGCGATGTAGTATGGTGAGTACCCCGTGGACTTCTGAATTGAGATCCTTTCTGCCCAGAACACTGACGGCGCGGCTGAGGGCCAGCGACTTTCTTCACCACTAGCTGCCTTTACTAACGCTTCCCTGACGTCGAAATGCCGCCGTTCAACTGGCCCATTAGCACGCGAGTTGTAGGGCGAAATCCGAATGTGGTTGATCTTGTAGCGCTTTGACAGGAATTCTGCAGCTTGTACAAAGGCGGGGCCATTATCGGTAACAAGCTCCTCCACGGCACCCCATCGGCACAGTATGTCCTCGAATATGAATGTCGCCAGTGATCGGGCATTCTCGTGGCGGAGCATACGCCATTCCGGGTAGGACGAAAGCGAGCAGCGCGCGTGGACAATGTAGCGGAAGCCGTTTGCTTTGGGCATGAACATGGTATCGATATACGCTTTTCGGAATAGCGTCAGCGGGGTCGGGACTGTTGGCGGAATATGGAGATGGCGGGTGAGACGCGTCTGGCATTCGTGACAGGTCTTGATGAACCACTTGACGTCGTACTCGAGCTGAGGCCACCAAAACCGTTCGAGGAGCCGTCGTCGTACAGTGAAGATCCCTTTGTGGCCCATTTCATCATGGGCTTGACGTATGAGCTCGAGGCGGCGATTCTCGGGTATGACCAGCTTGTGCTTGAGCCTGGGATCCTTCTTCCAAAGTTTGCCGTCGCGTATAAAGAAACGTGTTGCCTGGCGGAAGAAGCCCCGACACTCCTCATCGTCGAGTTCCAGGGGCCTTACTGGGTCGGCGAGGAACTCTTCGAGCCGACGCAAGTTGGCATCTTGTAGCTTGGCTTTTTCTGATCGTGGGATCGCTGGGGTGAGGTCGGAAGGGGGAAATGAAGGCGCAGTTAGCACGTCGTGGGCAAGGCAGGACGCTTGCAGCTGGCTTTCGAGGGCTTCTCGGATATGGGCCTGCTCGTTAATGATTTCGACTGCGAATGTATTTGAAGTCCACACCCATGATGTGTCGGTGGAAGCCTCTATAAGCGAAAGCGCATTCGCGTCAATCCATTCCTCATAGTCGTCTTCTGGCGCTGTGTCTTCTTCGGCATGTCGTCGTCGGGACAGGCCGTCAGGCCCATGATCCTTCCCGGGAACGTGTCTGAGCTGGAAGTCAAAAAGCAGAATGGCTGCTATCCAGCGGTTAATGGTCGCAGATGGCTGTATATCGGGGTTGTTAATCATGCCCTTGACGTATTTCGCATCAACCTCAACAACTAAGTTATCCACTCCAATAATCCATATCCTTGCATCTTTGAGGGCCCGGAATAGACCAAAGAGCTCGAGCTTGGCTTGGGAGTATCGCGACTCCCGATCGTTAAGCGTTATCGATCCGAATCTTGAGGGGTATCGGCGGCCATCGTCACCGAGCTGTTGGAGGATGTACCCGACCGCAATGTATGATGTGTCAACTCCTAGGATGACCTCATTAGCACTGTTATAGTCAATAGCTCGAATGCATGGGGAATCTCGAGCCAGGTCCTTTAAGGTGGCCATGGCTAGCTTCTCTTCTTCTTCAAACCGAAACTCTACCCCTTTCTTCGTCAGGTGGACAAGCGGACGCGCGATTGCAGCGTAGTCGCGGATGAAAATGCGGATTGTACCCATTGTGCCTAGGAATCCTCGGACCTCGGAAAGGTTTTCGCATGCTGGCCAGTCGACGATTTTCTGGACCCTGGCAGTGTCCGGGAGCCTTCCTTCGTATGTGCAGAGATGGCCTACTATGACTGCGGTCGGCACGCATATCTGTGCCTTTGGCCCAGAGAACGTTCCCCCTGCATGTTTGATCCTTTGGATCACTCGGTTCATATTGTTGGCATGTTCCCACATGCACCGTCGTATAAGCGGATTTTCGGGTATTGTCTCGAACCCGTCCCTGGTCTCGTATCGAGTCGTGGGCCCCTTTACCGGCACATCATCGACGTATGGCACGGCTACGTCGGGGATCTCTTTGTCGAGGAGGTGGTTGAGGTCGCCTTGTTGTATTTGCATCGAGTTGGTGTAGCCCATCGGTATCGACGTCAGGCGTAGGGTGCCGAGGGGCGATTGGAAGGTGGTGAGGTCCCGAGACTCTAGAGCTAAAGAACGTTGGTCAAATCCAACGAATAAATCAAGTACACCGTAGCATGCGCGTCCACCAAAAGACTCAGCGTAATGCTCGATAATTGGCGGTGCACCGGCGTCCTTTATCGTCACTGCATTGAGAGGCTGGAGGTCGTGTACCAGCCGGAGCGATTTCCCGTCTTTTTTGAGGACGCAGAACCAGCGCGATCGATAGGACGAAGATGAGGGCTCGTAAACACCGGCCGCGATCTTCTGTTTGATAATCTTGATGACTTCGGCATAGATACCGGGGGGGATAGGAATGTTGCGAAGGACCCATGGTATGTGTTCGATTGTGGGGATGACTATAGGGTCAAAATATTCAGATGAGAACTTCCCTCGTTCGTTCTCGGTCCATGCGAAACCGAGCTCCTGCACTAGCATCAGATGATGCATCAGCTTCTCTTCTTCTGGCCATAAGAACCCATCTGGGTTCATTTTCAAGGCCTCCTTTCTTTCCAACGTGTAGCGTAATCCGGGTACGAAGTCGGGGGGATGTGTAGGAAGTGGTGGCAGGGATTGTAAGGGGTTGCAGGGAATTCGGCGGACTATTCGGAAACTTTCTGGGAGCGTGGTGGCGACGGGCTTGATTCGATTAGCGACTTTTTTGTAGGCTTTGGCATTAGCGAGGACTTCGATCTGATTGAATAATTCGACAAGTGAGACTTCATATATTTCTTGTGGCTTGGTGAGAGGGGAGAATGGCACTGTAGTGATGACAAGGGGGGCGATCATTGAACAGGAGAGGTGGTGTACGGCGACTTGCCGTTTGGGGCACGAATTGTCTGCTTCATCTCCTCGGCGGTCTGAGGCCGAATCATCGATATCTAAAAACCCGAGTTCGCTGGCGGCGGTCCTCTCGCTCGCGGCATGGTGGGTATGACAATTGTCTCCTTTGTATTGGGGTCGAGGAGTGTGAGGTGGGAGTCCCCGTTGGCATAATGGTTGGTCCGTGCTTGCGTGAGTGTCAGGAAGGGCCGGCCAAGGAGCATATCATATGGCGCATTTTCGAATACCTGGACCTGGAGGTAGAAGGTACTGCTCCCAATGCGGACAGGGAGGTCTCTGATCAGGCCTAGAGTGGCCTCCTTTGACGCGTTAGCCGACTCCATGACTAAGCTTTGATCCTTAAAGAGGGGGAGCGCCAGCTTTTCCCATATTCCCCTTCGTAATCCTATGACCTGAGACCCCTCGTCCAATATGGCATCGACTAAGATTCTCCCGTCCAATTCTAGGGGAATCGTCCGCAATTCTTCTATAGGGTTCGCTACTATTATTGGGTTGGAGGGCGACGAGGAGTGGTGGTTTATGAGGGCCATCGGGCTGGCATCCTCTTGATTCGGCATTTCCTCGAGCGACGAAGCTGCGGCGCCCACGTTGGTTGGTGTCCGGTGGGTCGTGACCTGTTCTTTAACATGTCGCCTGATATCCGGGGCGATTGCATATAGCTCCCTTTGTGTCAGCATCACCGTACTGTCCAGGCTCCTTTGTATGACATCCTGGATTGTCTTGGGATCTTCTATGGCGGACGTGAATCGATATTGGGGTTGTTGTATGGTAGAGCTGGCAGCGGCGTCTGAGGGTGGGACCGGACCATGGCTTTGGCTTTCGGGCGACTGTCGGACTACCCTCGCCGGCCCCTCTCTTGTCTTTGTCATAGGTGCCATCCCGATCCGCTTTCGGATTTCTTCTTGTCGCTTCAGGTTGGCTAGCGTGGCGACTTCCAATCGTGCAAGTTCTTCTTCATCATGGGCGGCTCCTGTCATGACCTTCGATGCCGAGGAAGTATGGAAAGCAGTGGGCAGGGGAGACAGGGAGAGTATGTTTGCTTGGGCGACAACCGTCGGCTGGGGGCGCCCTCTATGCCAGTTATCTATCCGTTCCATCATGTTTCTACCCGGCGCAGTCTGGAAAGTGATAACCGTCCCATCTGGCATACAGATCTTGTTTGCTGAGTCGCGAATACACATCCCGCGTCGTATGTAGTCGTCCGCTTTAGGGCACTGCCTGAACATGTGGCCTTGGTCTGAACAGAAACCGCATCCCCATGCAGCTCGGCGTTGTGGGGGGTATGGCTGTTGTTCTTGCTGATATGACGCGGGCGGGTTTGCTTGAGCCGTCGGGGCGATCCTGTCTGCTAGCCGGCTAAGAAAGGCGTCGGAGGTGAGGATCTGCTCAATCCTTGACATGTCAAAGGTTTCTCGGGGGGCGTGGGGCGAGATCCCGATTGGCTGGCATTGCGGGGTATAAGTCGGCGGGGGAGACATTGGCGATGGCGCTGTACCGGCCTGGCTTCCATGGAGCAGGAATCGGGCGGCTTGTTCTACAACCGTGATGTCCCAGGGCTCGTCCAATGCATGAGTGGGGTCCTGTAATCGGAGCTGAGCGCGGAGCTGGCTACGGAAGTCGATGTGGAATCCATTTAAGAAAAACCTATTTCTCTCTCTCTGAGATATAATATTCTGTTCCAACAACCAGGCCGCTCGCGTCACAAAATCCCTGTAGTATTCGCCAAACTGAAACCGGTCCCTCATTGGCGTGGCCGCGTGGCGTTCGACGAAGAGCTCCAGGTCAGTGATGGTAAATTGTGCGCTGTCTTCGGCTCCTGGGTACAGGGATATGATGTCCTGCTTGA
Source organism: Lepiota subincarnata (assembly GCA_023014305.1). Lineage (NCBI taxonomy): Eukaryota > Fungi > Basidiomycota > Agaricomycetes > Agaricales > Agaricaceae > Lepiota > Lepiota subincarnata. Next base: position 395,127 of record JAECYV010000014.1, on the reverse strand, counting down.
ACTGGGCCCAATCGTCCCCAGCAGCAAGCGGTCGTCGCCTCCAGATCTCATGCTCGGTCCCTTCCAGGTATCGTAGTGTATGGGCAATCTGTTCTCTGGGGGTGAGTCCGCTTTCCCGACTGAGCATTTCTATTTCTTCAAAGAAGCGGTTCAGGCTCCTGGGATGGCCGTCAAATTTTGGGGCATTTCTGTCGTATCGTGAAGGCATGTGCCTTCCTTGCATGTACTGGTGAATTACGTGTGGTTGACGGGGATTCAGAGGTGGATGTGGCCCAAATTGTGCCGGTCCAAAGCCAGGTACATGCTGATTTGGTCCGACATGGAAGTGTTGAGCTTGATACGCAGGGGGGTAGTTAGGGTCGATTGGCGCTGCGGGGATAGCTTCCGGGTGGTCATGGCCCGGTCCTGCTGGAATTTCTAGGCCTAGGTCCGCCATTGGTGGTTCTAACAAGCTTAGGTCGAATGAATGTGAGTCGGACGATGGGCCTCCGTCAAATGAAAAGAATTCCTCAGCGTATTCGAGTGAGTCGCGCGATAGGCGATTGGGGTTGTGGAGTGATAGCGCGATCTCGTGCGCGAGATTGTGCGCAATTCTGGCTTGTTGTGACGGTCTTGAAGCCCCTCGCGGTGGGCTCCAGTTGAAGAGCGGCAGACTCTTCTACAAACAAAATCAGTGAAGGCGATGGCGAGCGCAAGCACCTTCGACAATCGCGAGGCTTCGAGACCGCGGGTAGCAAAGCAGGGGATTGGCACGGATATAAAGTGGTGAGGGCAAGTGAGAGAGAGCGAGAGAGAGAGAGGGAGAGAGAGAGAGGATCGAGTATGATAGTAAATTGTGAGGGCTAGCTATTGCCTGCCTCGACCAATGTCGAGGCCTCCTATTTATCAAAAGACTACGCGCTATTACTACATGCTAAGATAAGATTCTTGCCACGGAAGGTGGACCGATATGCGACAGAACGGAGAGCGGGATCGAAAAGAGAAGCAAAACTAACTTTTTAGGGGTTTTTGAATATAGGTAGCTACGAAATTATTTGAATCATGAGCTGTGTCTTGTACGAATACACGGGGACCTAAGTAGTACATTTCTGAAACGCTTTTGTTGAAGCAAGACGCTGCAGGCCTGAATCTGCAATGATCGTCCTTGACGACGGTCCGAACCCCATCGATGAATGTCCTCCTGGGGCGGGTGACCTCCTAACTAGAGAGTGCGGATGACGCCTGCCGTCACGCGCAGGCGCTCCGCGGTCTCTACANTTCGGGAGTCGGTTTGATCGCACAGGGGTGCTGAGTGACCTCGAAAATGCCATCAATTATCAACAGCAGGCTGTCTCGCACATTCCAGAAGGTCATCCTGACAATCCAACGTACTTCAGCAACCTCGGGGTTTCTCTCGGGCGTCGGTTTAGTCGCACAGGGGTACTGAATGACCTCGAAGATGCCATCAATTATCAACAGCAGGCTGTCTCGCTCACACCAGACGGTCATCCCGAGAAACCAAAGCGCTTCAGCAACCTCGGGCTTTCCCTTGGGAGTCGGTTTGATCGCACAGGGGTGCTGAGTGACCTCGAAAATGCCATCAATAATCAACAGCAGGCTGTCTTGCTCACTCCAGACAGTCATCCCTACAAACCAATATACCTCAGCAACCTCGGGCTTTCCCTCAGACGTCGGTTTGATCGCACAGGGGTGCTGAGTGRCCTCGAAGATACCATCAATAACCAACGGCAGGCTCTCTCGCTCATTCCCGATGGTCACCCCCAAAAACCACAGTACTKAACAAACCTCGGGTTTTTCCTCCGTACTCGATTTGATCGGACTGGATCACCGGGTGATTTGGCCGGTGCTATCTCCAACCTTCAATTAGCAGCGACTTCCGACGTTGGTTCAGTATCGCTCCGATGCAATGCATCTCAACAGTGGGCTCGCTTACAAGCCAAGCAGGATCCACCTGAGGCCTTAGTGGCATACCGTCAAGCTATCAATCTCCTTTCACAAGTTGCTTGGATTGGGGATCCCATTGCTACACGCCATTCACAGCTCACTGGCCTCGATCATCTTTCCAGTGAGGCCGCCGCATTTGCCCTTGATGCCGGACATTCCGATATTGCCCTCGAGTGGCTTGAGCAAGGACGTTCGGTCGTCTGGAATCAGTTACTCCACYTCCGAACACCGGTTGAACATCTCCACCAAGCCCACCCAGATATCTGTGCTGAATTCACACAAGTCTCGCGTGACCTCCAAAGTGCCGCCACTCGRGGGCACACCACGACCACCGAAGTTCGGGATATCATTTCACTTGAAGAAGAAACTCAACGCCATCATCGCCTCGCAGCGACATGGRATTCACTTGTAGAACAGATTCGATCCCTTCCAAACTTCCAACGCTTCCTCCTTCCTAGACAAGTCTCCGCCCTCAAGGAGGCAGCCAGCTCAGGTCCTGTGGTTGTCATCAATGTTCATCAGAGCCGCTGTGATGCATTGATACTCAAACATGACACCGACCATGTACTTCATATCCCGCTGGAAAAACTCTCATATGAGAATGTAATCAAGATGTGGGAATCTTTGAAGGGGGACCTCGTCGATCATGGCTATCGCGCCAGTACGGCCAGAGGAGAGAGTCCACGTCTATCAGGGATTTTGTTGAAGCTCTACTTGCATGTTGTCGATCCAATTTTGACCGGCCTAGGTTTGAAGGTAAACCTTATCCGTGGTATCAGAGTGCAGCCATTGACGCTATTCGTAGATGGGCGCCAGATCTGACGCTTTGGRCCTTCCACGGATTTGGTGGTGTCCAACTGGTCCTCTCACTTTCCTCCCGCTTCATGCCGCGTTTCGCAGAATTGGGGCCGATCTTGATGGGACATTTACTCACGTTGTCTCGTCATACACACCCACGGTCAATGCTTTGCTTGAGGCCAGAGCTACTAAACGACAGCCATTCAATCAACTTGTCGGCATTGCGATGAYATACACCCCGGAATACCCTTCGCTTCCAGGTGCCGAGACAGAGATCACAAATATAGCACAAATCTTTTCACGGGACACCAGGCGGAGGTTTGAGATACTTCGAAACGAGCAGGCGACAGGAGAGGAGGTGTTAACACACATGACGAGCAGCAGCTGGATTCACCTCGCATGTCATGCTATCCAGGACGAGAAAGAGCCGACACGGAGTGGATTTTGCCTCCATGACGGACGTCTGACGATCATGGACATTGTCGCCAAGCCGTTTGCCCACGCCGGCCTCGCATTTTTGTCAGCTTGCGAGACGGCAGCCGGAGATGCGAAGGTGTCTGATGAGGCGGTGCAYATTACTGGTGCAATGCTTGGGGCAGGATACCGGAATGTGATTGGGACGATGTGGGCAATCGSCGATGAGGTGGCTACCCAAATTGCGACGAAGGTGTACGAGGTGCTTTTGTCTGGAGAAGAGCCAGATAGTGATCAAGCGGCACGAGCGCTGCATGAGGCTATGAGAGAGGTGCGAGGGTCAGRTGAAGATTCGTTTCATGGTTGGGTGCCCTTTGTACATTATGGTGCATGATGTGCGTTGTGTTACACGACTTCTGCCGTATTATCACTAGACCTGTACAGTATGTCAACAGTTCAAGCTTCCACCGCCATGTATTCTCCTTGCATTCCTGCTACCCAACTGTAGAGCTTATGTTCACGTTTTGTGTGATTTTGTACAAAAGATATACCGCGGAAGGGTCAGGCCCCGCGGGCGAGCTAGATAGAGTCTCCCCCCGTAATTAACTACTCATCGGTAGGGCAGATCAACCTCGAGCCCCCTGGGCAACGTGGCAATGTTGCGCCAGGGGTGAATCCTTGGTTCAAGCTTGTGCACGCTTAAATGGCCGGCGGGAAAGCTCATACAGTTTTTTGAGGAGAGTCGTCCCTAGTCGCAACCTCACCTGTCCSCGTTTTCTCAACTCGATCTCCCCACCGTCGTGTAGCTTTATGATATTGTCAGGATGTTACGGCGGAGAGATCCAAATTCAATTCATGCATGCGTTTCAATGCGAAAGGGATTTGAATTGGGTACATGCTTCCTCTCTGTTTGCCATACCCCTGTCACCCACCCCTCGCATTGCCTGTGACAATAGACCTCACAAGTAAACTCTTCTCCCTCATCGCCTGTATGGCTCTTGTGGTGATCCACCCGGGTAGTATCCTTCTTGCCAGCTAGGACATCCAGCGCAGCCTTGATAAGCGTGACCGCCAAACCGGAGTAGTGTGCGTTCATGGTATGCTGCGTGAATGACGCCGAGGAAAGGTAACACTGTCGTTCTTCGGGGTGGTTGTAGAAATCAAATGGGTTTGTGTTGCCCGGGCCAAGTGACAGCGGGCAGAACTGGGGCGAATTTCACGGGGACTCCTGTCGACTTGTCGACCTTGATTATAAGCCCAACCTTGAACATCTGGCAGCGTTTCTTGGAGCACATAGAGGGCCTGGTCTTTCGGAGGATAAATTATTTAATCTCAGATAAGAGCCAAACGCAAAAGTACCTATCCGACTCTCCTATTAGGTGTCCAARGGCTCTACAGGCTCATTTGGAATGATGCGAGGCGACGAGTCTGAGGGCGGGCCTGAGTAACTTCAGTGCATTTCTTGCGAACATCTGAACAACGTCATTCCACCCTGCCTGCCGAGAAGGAGGATGACGCTTCTTTTCTCTTGTTTAGCTAAGATACCAATTCGGCACAATCTTGCACGATGGCCCCCTTTGGTCCAAGACTGGCCTACTCTTTCCTACATGCGACAGGAGCACTGACCTGATTCGTCGCTCGGGCACCCACATCGACTTTCGTCCTCAGTCGTGCAGCTCCCTCCCCACCATGCTCGTCTCCATCCTCACTCCCCAACCATCCGCACCAGTGAAAGAAATCCCTTGAATGCCATTTCTTTCTATTGGTAAAATGCACACGTCCTCGATTCGCTTCGTCCAATAAAAACTCCAGCGACTAGCTAACCTCGCTGCGACAAGCCCAATTCAGGTCTTGCGTCCAACCCCGCTCAGTTGACTCGTTATGTGGTGATTTGCCAAACAGATGATCMCATCTGTCCCACCTGGGCGGCATCTGAGTAACTTGATTGGCGCCGGGCTCAAAATTAGATCATATGTTACGCTTGTGGCAATACAAGTACTGTGRCTAACTTTAGTTGGTACGCGTGGCTTCTAACATGTTATTCTGGAGGCTGGTGACCTAGGGCTGTTCGTCACATAACCATACCACAACAGTCCCTCATTTCGTTACCACCCAAGTGAGCTCAGCGCTTCATCCCACTTTGACTTCCTGCCTATTGTTGCACCTAGTCTTTGTGTCTGATTCATTATATGTGCCTTAGATTTGTCTCAACCTCTTGTACATCGGACCGATTATGGCTCTGGTTGTCRCGGTRGTACCGCCTCATTCACTTGAAGCGCGTAAACATTTATGGGCCATATTCACCTCCAAGCTCGAGCAGAAACGAAAACGAGCCAGACCGAGGAGATTTGTCAGAGCTGGGGTTGCCTCATAGGATCAATTCGAGCATATGAGCACACTTAGCGACTTGGAGAAGGCGGTTAGGAAACTGCAAGCAGGCCGTTTCGCTTACCGCCGATGGTCATCCTGACAAACCAGGGCGCCTTAGTGCCCTCGGGGATTACTTTGAGACTAGATTCGGGTGCACAGGGAGGCTGTCGAAGAGGCCCTCGAGTGTAAAAATTACGCTGCGTCCCTCACTCCCGATAGTGATGCCAGAAAGGCGTGGCATCTCAATAACCTAGTGAATCCTCTCGGGAGTAACTTCGAGTGTCGGTTTGATCACACTGGGTCGCTGAATGATTTGGCCCACGCTATTTCCAATCTTCGGTTGGCCGCAATTTCCGATGTGGGTTCAATATTGCTCCGGTGCCAGGCATCCCAACAGTGGGTTCGCTTAGTAGCCGAGGACGATCCAACCTCTGCTCTAGTGGCATATCGTCAGGCTATTAACCTCCCTTCACAAGTTGCTTGGATTTGAGATCCCATTGTCACACGCCATTCACAGCTCGCTAGTCTTGATGCCTGCCTGTCGCCGAATTGAGGCCAGAATTGATGGGATACTTACCCATGTTGTCTCGTTAAATACCCCCATGGTCAATGCCGACTCCCGCCGTATTATCACTAGATATGCGTCTCAAAACTTGAAGCTTCCACCATATTTATTCCTCTTGCATTCCAGATACGTATCCGCAGAACTTATGTTCACATTTTGCGTCATTTTGTACAGTGAGTATATCAAAGAAAGGGCTGGGCCCAACGAGCGGGCCGGACAGAGCTCTCACTCGTGTTAACTCTCCATCASTTGGGCAGCTGAACAATATCATGATGTTGCGCAAGGCATCCTTGGTTTACGCTCGTGCAAGCCAAAATGACAGAGGGGAAGCTCATACGAGTAGTCTCATCCCAGCTTGACCATGATATCGTTTGCGAAAAGGATGTCCAGACTTGATGACACTGAGTTTGAAATTACATTGAGGTTGTTTGAGAAGAGTCGTCCTCGCCAGTGACCTCACGTGTCTTTATTCCCCAAACTTGAGCTTCCAACCGTTCGTGTAACTACATGGTATTATCAGAAAATATGCAGCAGAGAGATCAACCTCAAAATCATGCAGGTGTTGCAACGTGAAATAGACTTGGACTGGGGATACGTGCTTCCTTTCTTCGTGCCAGGTCCCTGTCCCTCACCCTCAAGGTCCAAGCGGTGGCGAAGCCCAAATGACCACCAACACCACCGATAACATCTACATTGCCAGCTCATAGCTTTACTTCCACCCCATGCTCACTACCCAAGACCTTCTCCGCTCGGCATCTTCARCTGCGACGTTGCCATTCTCACGAGCGCACCACCCATAATTGCACCGTTTGTGTCGCCCACTGCAACAGTGCTACCTGCATCGTTATTGACCCTGTGCATAGCGTGCGTATGGCAAGAAAAGCRTCAAATATGGATCCGAGCCAAACTGCCCAAACGGTAAGCAGTATCCTTGCTAGTCACAGGTGTCCTGTCCAATAACTTTGTGTGTCCTCCTGCGGAGACTGGCTCTGACCCGCTTTATGAATGCTCCCCAAGAAAAACGCCTATGGTGCATGGCCTGCGACTTGCGAGATTGGTATTATCGATGCAAGAGGTAATGACCCCTCAGACAAGGCCCAAGACAATAATTTCGTGCGCAGCAGCCCGGATTACGGCCCCGTGCCTGCGCTGTTTAGAGAATTTTTGACTGGGCCTCGGCAGGATGTTCCTCCAATGGGGTGAGACTGTTGTGAGGTTCCATGTCGACACACGAGTGACCCCAATAGTTATTCCTGAGCTAACCGGAAAGACGGGGTAGGTTCTGGGAACGCGGAACGTAAGTTGCTATTCCGCCTTTCGCCCAGGAATGAGAGAAATGTCACCATCCGCGGATGGCTAGCTTCCCACTGACCCTGCGGAGCGGCTCTGCACAGATAATGGTCGATAGCCTTTATCAGGGGCGGGCAAAGAATGCGCCTTTGGATTAAAGTTTGCTTTCCGACCCCGATCCTCATTCTTTCTACCATTGACAACCACAACGTATCCAACAGCGTTACACGTTATCATAAACCTCACCACAGGTGGCACTAGTGAATGGTTCCCAGACCGGATCGATAGCGAGCCGCGATACAGCCGTTGACGGCCCACTGAGTACGCCGCCTCCCCCCAGATCCGCAGCCGTTACTGCTGTTCGTCCTCTGCATAAGGTGCTTGTCAAAGGCGTAGAGCATTTGAAGTGCCATATGGTCCGAGAACCCAGGTGACCGGTCGTGGAAAATGTACATGTTCATGGCAACGCAGAAGCAAGAGTTGAGGTGAGGCTGTATTCCAGGATTCCTTTCACGGCTGCAGAAGCTTTTGTGATGGGGTAATGCTAGAGTCAGGAGGTGAGGATGGAAACAAGGAGTATGACCATTGTCTCAGAAGTAGAGCGGGAAGAACGCCAGAGTCGTGTCACCGTGGACCCTTATCAGAGCATCATGGAAGTTGATGTGGGTGCGGGAACGACGAATCAGTCATCATGGGCGGTGAAGCACAATCATATGAACCGCCTCTCTACATGTGCAGAGAGTCAGATAGATGCCGTGCCGGCAGCAGCCAGTGACTGATGTGAACRCTGAACGTTGAACACGCATTTCCCAAGTTGTCYATGGCACGAGTCGGGTTGTATGTACATCAAGGGAGACAGAATGTCGCGAGGATCAATGAACTCGGTCGAACGCCGGTGCAGCAAGTACCGGCTTCCCCGCAACCTTTACTGTTCCGACCACTATTTCCCCTTARAAATAACTTTCTCAGTTTCAATTGCCTTAGCTGAGCGTCTCTTCACTGACTGAGTCCTCATCCGATGGTGCTGCATCCTCTACTCTCGGCCGATCGTCAGGGGCACTGGCCTGTGCCCAGAGTTGCCAAGCGAGTTGGAAAGGTGCGAGACCGGCCGATAGGTTTCGTAGAGACCGATAACAATTCTAGGAATCGGACGTCAACGTCCCGACCCTCGTTAGAGAGGTAAGACGGCAGATAAGTATTTATATCTTCTGTATGCGGTCGCGAGCCAGTCTATTTTCCGAAGCGGGCCAAATTCTTTTTCCGCCAGTGGTCAATAGCAGATCTTTAAAAAGAAGGTAGAGATGACCTGGTCAAAGTTCGAAGCAATCGCCCGAAGCTTTACTTCTAAGCTCCAACCAGTGTCAATAGGGTAGTTGAATGAGGAGCAATAGCCGAAACCGGCTACTGTCACACATTTCAAGGTGGTAAAGCGTGGTGAGTGCGTACAACAAATACAAAAAAATGAATTGCCATTGGAGAGGTTCATCGAAACCTTCGCAACAGTCCAAGGTCAGGGATGATCGGTGTCATCTGTCACGTAATGTACTACCCAGTACTTCACAAACTTAGGCCGTCATTTGAGACCAATACTGCTGCCCARATCAGCCTTGTCCATCCAAACTCAATGTTTTCCCAGCTCAAGCAACTACCCACCTCCGAAATGAGTCGCCCAGAAGCGTTATCGTGTAGATTGAGGTTCCGATCGATGACAGGAAATGCGGGGTGGGGACATTGGCATCCAGCGTTTATTGTCCTAGTCTGAGTACCATACCAGCCGCAATCCCACCAGAGTGGTTATTTKCCACGCCTCTCTTCCAATGCCTCATTCCACACCCGCCCAATAGCTGCCCAATACCTCTCTGGATTCGCCCTTGCATGYGCAACATGCATCGACTCTTTCCCAAAWTTTTCAACTTGCACATTCAATCCTGTATCTTTTGCCTCTCGAACATGCTTCTCCACAAAACCCGGAAGTACAATCTCATCCCCACTCGAGTATATGTATAATCTTGGCGTGCCCTTGTGCATCCACGGCAGTAACTTTGGGTCGTTCAGCTGTGTCTTCATGTCCTCGAGGGCACTACACTTCYGGGTGAGGAAACAGGTGAGAATTTGGAAGCAGAAGACCATGGTCACAACAAGGTCGACTAAGACACGAATGAGAGGATTGCGAATTCCGCCGCAGAAGGCACGACGGGCTGTGCGAAGGCCGCCTCCTCCTGGGCAGGAATCAAGGATGATTGCACTGATGGTGTTTTCGAAGGTGGAAGGAGACTGGAGGYGGGCTATCATGTTGCCAAGAGTTATCAGCTGCCAAGAGCCACCTTGTGGGTGGTGCTGGATTAGTTGATGAGGACGTGTGTGTTGGAAAGGGAGGCGGACCATTACTAAAAGTGTGAATGAGAATTCTGTGCCCCRGGAGTGGGAGGGAGACCGGGGGTTCCGACAGTGTCATTTGGGACGATGGTATTGCGATTGGAGGAATGCAGTCAGTGGCGACCAACGTCTCTACAACAGGCAGCAGATGTTTTTGCTTTCAAAGGAACATGGGTTGGGATAAAACAYGGAACCAGTAACAGACATACTCTAGTGGCCCCGCTACTCCAGAAGAACTCAGCCTCGGATCTGACCAGTATAATTGTGGCATTTGGGTATTGGTTGTAGTATACTGTAGTGTATTTCTGGAGATGTGGAAGCTTTGCGCCCACTGACAATAGGTAAGGACCGAGATRTCCTCAATAGCTAGAATACTTACTCCATCCGAATAAGAGAATTACACTTGTGAAAGGTCAGGTCAGGTCATGGGGTTGTATGAGTGAGCATAACTCACGTTGGGTGTGATGGGTCGACAGCTTCAAGKTTAGTGGGTCGACAGAGGTAAATGCCCTTGCCCACCGTAACAAAGGAGCCATCGGAAGCAGTGGAAGACATTGTGCCACGTTGAGATTACGCGTGGTCGTTGTTGTTATGTTGAAAGCCAGTGTTTGTTGCCCCAGCAAGACTCCAGGTTGTAAAAAAAAATGAGAGAAATGGGCCTGGATTTGTGTTCGCAGTGGTATTTGCAGCTGCTGTCAGCTGGTTTGCCTGATGTTTACTGGGGCTAGAGCTAAGGTAGATCACTCGCAGCAAGAACTAAATCACGTGAACCCACCATGACAAAAGGGTGACAATTGAGCCAATTTGGCAGATGAGTGGGTCGAAAAAGCTTATGGGGGCTTGAAATGGACATATATGAGAGATTTAAAGCCACTGATTGCTAGATAAATGGAATATACACAGCTCTGTATAAGAGAGACAACTGTAAGTACTGTAGGATAGTTAGTAGCTAGTATCACAGTGTAAGGTATATGTATTTACTCACTTCAGTCTCTTGATGTGAGAACTGAAGTGCCTGCTAGAAAGTGTACTAGGTTATATCTAATATGTGCACTTTCGGGACAATAACCCTTGGGTACATAAG
>JAECYV010000014.1:333937-375773 GCA_023014305.1 Lepiota subincarnata | reverse complement strand
CTCGCAATAAAGAGGAGCTATGGGTTGCACTTCAGGAGGAATGGAAGAACTTTCCCAAGGCATCCCTTGATGCCCTCTATGACAGCATGCCTCATTKTGTAGCAGCATTAGTCAAGGCTCATGAATAATACTAAGCATTAAGTTTCATAGCATGTTTCATATGTATTTTGGCTGCTATTGCATTATCTGTTCAGTAGTTACACATGTGCAAAAGAAATGCACACCCCATGTTCAACTCTGATCCCCCTAGTTAGCTATTTGTCTCAGATACTGTCCTCAATGTATTATAGCTGTTTTCTATTTTACTTAAGCTATAGAATGAGCCCTTACTTGAGGCAAGGCATGTAGTTTTCACYCCAGGGTGATCTAAATGAGTTGTTTGGTTGTGTTGTGCATTACTTTTGCCTGCCAYTGTACATGCTAAAAGTATCAGAAGGACTATAAATAAATACATATCAGATTTTGATATCAGAAGGACTTCCATAGGACTCATTATGACTCAGTTAAACTCATGGCTTATGCATGTACACCTCATGTATGCCTCATGTTACCTGAGTCCGTCTATGTATTCATAGTGTTAGACACAGCCACCAACAGTAATATATAAGGAGTAGTACAATCCCTTGTATCCTTAGCTTAGTGTTATACACTGTTCCTTGAATCCACTTGGATYTGATATCTAAGTGCCTTCATATGCTGACTGTGAGATACATTTGCTAGCCTTGGACCAAGTCTGTATAGACATCCTTGACGAACTTCATACAGCTCACTACAGRTCCCTAACCCATATAACACCAAGGTTCACATGGGCTGCTAGTGCCAGCAGACTCACCTATCATTCATACAGCATGGCTTAGCATAGTGCACTTCTGAAATGGAAAAAGAAATTTTATTCTGGCCCTATGTATCTCCACAGTAGTTACTCTAGCCAAAATCATTGACACTTGCCAATACCTCCAACACAAGAATTTTTAGGGGGATAGTAGTACACAACATGTTGAAGTTGGACTATGGGGTATCAACCATAGGGTAAGATAGCCAATTGTCCATTAGGTCATGCCAAAATATCTCCACTTGAAGCCCACCATGAACCATCTCACACAACTCCTCCTGAACCTCTAGTGGCCAGTCAAAGTAGCACCCATCAGATCTGAAAACAAACCCAGGTTTCCCTTCAGCATGCCTCATCCTACAGATATCCAAGAATCGGTGAAATAAGTCTGGGTGTAGCTGTTCTAATTYAGTGGCATTGTTTGGAGGGTCATCGAAACAGTGCTGAATCAACAGGAATTTGAGGGACGGTAGATATTTTATCCCATCACCCTCCCAGCCAGGGCACAATGCACATAGCGCTCCATACAAAGAACCCTTGGACCACTTGATCAGGTACAGATGCATCAGATGCGGAAACTGACTGAAGGTATATTTGATTTGGCCTAGCATCYAGCAGGTAACATTGATCAGCATAAGGTCGTGTAAAGTATTTGGTAGATAGGCAAATGCTGCACTGATATTGGCCTGAGCCATGGGTGGCAGACTGCCTTCTGACCAGATGAGCATAGTCAGTGCAGGCAGCTGGAGGTGTCAGAGTGTGCTCCAGTACCAGGGGCTATCAAGAAWCCCCCATGACAGCACCTTCAAGCAAAGAAGTGCAGTGGTGCAGGCGGGAGGTGCAAGTATGGATGTCACATGCTTGTGCTTTTTTGCACTAAAGCAAATGAGGTTGGGGCATTGCATAAGCAAAGTGGCACCAATGTCRATGGGGATGTGGATGAGGTCAAGATGTGTTATTGGTGACCAAGGGAGTAACATATTCCTACATCCTCCATCAAGCCACACATRACATAGATTAGGGGCAGATGAGGGAAAGATAATAGGGTGCAAGGCCTAATGCACCTCTTCTATTGAGAGGCATTTGAGTTGAGGRAAATCAGCTGAGATGGAWGAAAACCACTGTGGTGGTGGGTTTGTTAAGTTGAGTGTTTGGATCTTCCTAGAGTATTCACTCCTAAAAAGTACAGATCTGATAGATCAAGTGATGCCGTTGGACTCAAATTTTATTAGGGTGACCTGGGGGARCTCTGGCCACTCARGGGATCAAAGCAAGCCTGCAGGGGAATCCTAAGTATATTAAACAAGGGTAGGTAGATACCAGAGACATACCTGCAGGGGAATCCTAAGAGAATAGGATGAGGAAACCCCTGGAGGYGAAAACTACCTAAGTACATGTATTACATCAGCAATAGAACTTGTAGAAGGTTTGTCTGAAGTATCTAAGCACTACACAAACACAGCAAAGACATAGATGAATGAAACAAATAAAGAGTAGAGTAGGGAAYGAGTAAATGACTTGGGTAAATAAAAATGAAAAGAGCATTCAAGRAAACTCAAGAATAATGAATGGGRGAGTAAGGGAGATGTCTAAGGAGAATTTTGACCATTCTGGAAGTTCTGGAAGTTTAGGTGTTTGAAAGGAGGAATATAAATTATGCTGGAGAGTGTAGGAGGACTGGAAAAAATCATGGAGGCTGGGGGCGAGATTGGAGAGGCACCAGAGGGCTTGGGGTGTCCCCTTACAAATTTGACATTGAGGTCRAATGGAAGAGCTTGAACATTTTGCAGGTAGAGTTCAAGAATATGAGAGATGTTATCTGCATTCTCCTTGGTAATCCAAATGTACATGTTCCTCCATATTCGAGGTGTTGACAAAGTGACCTTGCACCACTACGACAAGACATGACTAAAAGTCAAGGCTAGGTAAATATTCAAATCAGCTGGGTATTCATGGTCACAGTTGTCATGGCAGCAGTGGTAACATGGTAGGTCAGTGTATTTAAGGATGAGGGAGAGTGTCTCTGGTGGAAGGGCTGTAACTGAGGCTTGGACACTGTCGAGCATTCACAGCAACATTATACATCTTTGGGAGAGCTGTTGGATCCTGTCCTCAATTTGCTGCACCGAGTGTTAGATGGCGCCCRCTTTTTKTTTTTTCTGGTGAGCCGTTGACATTTGAGAGCTGACCAGAGTGGCTCAATGTGATGGCCGATCATATATCCTCAAGGCATTGTCATGTGACTTTACAAGCAAGGATGCAACCATTCTGCTAAGTAATATCAAGTAATGAGTTCAAAAATCGATACTGTGGAAGTGATAAGTGATAGCATAGAAATTATCGGGCCACTAGACATTGTGTTCCGAAATTTCCAGCTGAAATCCACCGCGAGACCTTTCGCGCATTTCTTGTACCACCCTATCTTGAGCCGCCTGAGCTCCAAGGCCAACCAAGGATGCGGCCCGGCATGCTCTGGCCTACATATGTCCAGAATTCGGCAGGGAAAACCGGTGTGAGCGGTTCGGGTTCCAAAGCCATAGGAATGACCAATGTTAATCAAGGATTTGAAGGATGGTAGGTATTCTGTCATATCGCCTTCCCAGCCAKGACACAGTGCACAAAGTGCCGCATAAAGGTATTCCCCAGTAAATAAGTCCATAGTAAGGTCCTGTACGTAGGGGGATGGGCTGAAAGCATATCTGCTGGCGTGGTCGGTACAGAGGGATGAAAAKATTTTCTGCTGTCACATGTCACACAGTTCCGTGGTGAGCCGGACAACCGACCGAAGGAGCCACGACACCCGGGCGCAGACCCAGGGCTCTCCTGACCGTAGCATRTTATAACTTTGAATTGCCAGGGATCGCCGTTGCGAACACTGATGTCTCGAGGTTGCTAAGAACGGATAGCTCGTGCTTTCGTCCCGTCCCGTACRCAACGATGATATTACAGCTCGAGCCACGTTTTTTGTCCGTTTCTGGTGCCGCGAAAGGAAACCTAGATTCTACCGAATATTGTGCCTTTCCTGATGTGTTTGAATCTTAGATTTATGGACTTATCTGCGCATCGACTTCAAACCCCGGGTATCTGGATCTTGATTTTCTTGAGATCCTGAGGGTCGCGTTCAACGACAAGGCTGGAATCACCGGACTGTGTGAGGGTCCATCGCATCACTTAAAAACAGGTTGGAAAGTTATTGGCAGAATACACTACACCTACGTCTCCCTCAAACTAACCCCACAATGCACTCAGTTTCATTTCCAATCATCAACCACCCATGCATCCTCTGTTGCCGCCCGACCTCCATGTGGTGCAATTGTCGTCGGAGCGCGTGGTATTGCGCACCCGAGCATCTTCACCAGGTTTGGTCTAAATCATCCAAGGGAGTACCGCCTTGTTGAGGACACACCCCTCCTAAGACTGGACATGTCACAGGAACCCTTTGTTGCCGCCCGACCTCCATGTGGTGCAGTCACTGTCAGAGCGCATGGTATTGCACACCCAAACATCTTCACCAGGTATGACACAAATCATCCTCGGGAATACYGCCTCGCTCAGAATGCACTCCTTCTAGGATTGGCCGCGTCACAGAAAAGAATGTATTCCCCCCATTCCCCAGCGGAACAACGGCTCATCCACCTTGTCCGACACTTATGGCGTCATTATGATGGCTACCCCGTCACCTGCCGAACCCCAGAACATCACCGCCTCTGCCGTCCTGTTCCTTCCAAAAGAAGGTGAGCCTTTGAGCATGCCTCCTCCATAGTCTGACCTGCCCACCTTTTGAAGAGCGGTATCGCATCATAACCCACAGCTTTTGACCCTCCCGTGTTTCGTCGCAGGGCATGTGTCCTATCCTAGCGCCCCCAATAAAGGCGGCCATGCCAATCACATTATCTACTTACCACATTGCCTCGGGCACTGACCCCCAAGGCCTGGTGCTGGCCCCACCCACACGTTCACTGCTCCAATCGGGACCGACACTTATTTCATTTCATTGTAAAATTTGCATACCCCGAGGTCATTTACAGTTTTGTTAATTGTGAGCGAAGCGTTAAAATATGAGAGTAGCTTGCACTGCCAAGGAACCGACCTTCTACCGTGGCTGTAGAACTAATCACATGGCATAGTTAACATCCCAGATCCCTCAAAATGCAATTATGTCATTCGTTGCAACAACAAATATTACATAGACAATGTAGTTAACAACATGGACCCTGCAAGACAAAGAGACAGATGTAGATGGCACTTGTAGCATCGCTACTCCAGACGTGGAGCCTTTGCCCTCTACACTKGCAGTTACAAGTGATAGGCAAATCTTGGTGGCAACTTGTGACACGTGGTCAAAACATAAGAATCCTGAGCAAATGAGGATACCTAGGAACCGCATCACTTCTCCTGGTCGGTGAGCTTCTCGAGCTTCTCTTCTAAAGCTTCTGATTAGTGGCGATGTGGTCTGTTATGGATAAGGTTGAAACCGACTGGGTATCTCCTCTAGTCATGAATGGCCATGTTATCACACACAAGTAGAGTAGTACAAGCGACAGCGAAAAACGGCTAAGCTTCAGATTGACCCCTTTCAAATGGTTTAGTAGCTTCGGAAGGGATCATCGGCACTTTCCATGCCGAAGACGGGTGGTGTATCTCTCGCCAATAAGTTTCTTGATATTGATGGTTGTCCAACATCGAAGCATGCTCCATGTACACGCAGCATCTGTCTGAGTAGAAAGGTGAAGATAAACGCATACACCTCAGAGCCGGTCTACATACGACTTGTCTGGCTGTTTCTTGAAAATTATTGAGAGAATATAGGATAATGTGTGCAGCCTCCATGACGGTCTGATACCCTGGAGGCCTGGGCTTGCCTTTATCTATGAGATCGAGGGCATATACTCTATCGACACGGTTTGTGATTGGGCATAGATAGTTTTGTCGACGAGCGACCTAAAAGTGGGCTGTCAGGATGGAGGATTCGAACCACCATAGAAAATTACCAGTTTTCTGARGGCTGTTTGCTCCCCACGAGGAGCACTCCGAATCAAGCCTTCAATATCCTCAACACTAGGAGTCCAACTACTGCTAGGCTTGGTTTTATTGTCGCGAGACCTAATTAACACTAYAGCAGATGGTCAGAGATGGTGAGCATATAAGAAAGGTGCAATTGGAGAAACGAACTTGGAAAAAAAGGTGGTGGAGTCAAGCATTTGCGAGATCAATGACAGCTGTATCTGAGTCCTCCCCCTTTAAGTGAGCAACGTGCAGAGCAACGCCAACGTAACGGCTTCCATCTGAGGCTGGTGCATAAATTAACATCCCACGCAACAGCTCGTTGAGTTTGATTTTTTTGTCTGAGACCTTTCTGGAGGCGTCTTCCCTGGGATTAATGATAGCCTCTAGGGCATCCCGGACAAGACGCTCGGTCGAACATTGACCAAAAAAGAGGGTAGAGAAATCTTTASGAGTGCATAAGAGGATATGGTATATTGATTCAAATGAGTCCGTGCATTCGAGTTTCATGGTGGTAAGAATAGATTAGATCATAACTTGCTCTCTCTTGCAAGATCCAGTGCCAGGAGGAGCAGGCCCGCAGCGGACCGGTGTATCTCCAGCTCCTTCACGGCCCACATCACATATCCCCGGTCATCGTCTCACCTTGACACACTGTTTACCGCCACCCTCGCCACGATTCCTGGAACGCAAAGCAAAGGATTTGACGATATCAGAAGTTGCTGAGTTCTTGAGGGAATATCAGCGGTTGGTGCAGAGTGTGAGGGATGCAGGCGGGTTCGAGGAGTGAAGTTGTGATGAGGAATAGGTCTCTTTTGTTACCTGCCGGTTTGACTTTCAGATTTTCTGAAAATCCACCACCGCGCCTGTGCCTCGCCTGTAGATAATCTATCAGGATTTTTTTGCTTGATRGCTGGCAAAGATGATGAGAAGGGACACGCTCTGTCCCCCAGGAATTATGTCGAGTAAAGATGCAAAGACTCAACAGTAAACAAGAATCAGCGCAGTGTACCCTGACAATTTCATTAGAGAGCGTCGTTGTATGAGTTGCCCTAAAGAGCCGGATGTGTACGATGTATGTTATGTATACACAGCCAAACCTTAGAACTCCGGGCTTCTGTTCCGAAAATTTCACCATGGATACACCCGCGTTTCTATACATTGTGTCCTAACACTACTGATGAAGAACTTGGTTAGAATTTGTGAATTATCACATGACCAAGTCTCCCTTGATCACAACCCACCCAACATGTCAGCGACTCGCAGGAAGAGTGGCGAGGCTGATGCGCTCCGGCGCGAAATATGCCAAGTAGAGGAGATGATACGCCAACTGCAAGAAACGCGCTCAGCACTGTTACGAAAACTCAACAGCTTACAAGCGTCGACCGCGTCCCTTCCACCGGAGACACTCACATTCATCTTCGAGTGTGCCTCTCCGCAGGACTATGACTACATCTGCCCATCATCTCTCTCACACGCAATACCGAAGAGACAAAAGACCTACCCAGCCCTTACTTTCAGTCACGTCTCCTCACATTGGCGTCAGATCGTTTGGTCATCACCCCAATTATGGAACATGATGGGTGTTGACATTACCAAGAAAAACGCAGATGGCATTCGTCAAATCCTCGAACTCCACTTGCAAAACTCCAAAGCTCTCCCATTCAGCCTCAATCTTAGCTTTCGTTTCAGGGATGCTATCCCTATTCTCTTGGATAGCGAATATTCTGGGAAGATTCGAGTCCTTCAGCTGATCGACCCGCAACTGGAGCTTCTGACCCACATCACGACTATCTGTCCCCTACTTGAATGTCTCTCCATAGAAACCATATTTCCGACCTCGTACTCTAGTCTGTCTTTTGAATCGGCCTCTCGCCTGCGCCATGTGCGTTTACGAGAGATATATGAAGAAGTCTTGCTTCCATGGTCATCCATAACACACATCAGCCTGGCCTTTATTCCCATCGATACCTGTGCAAAGTTGCTCACTCAATGTCCTAACCTCGTGTATTTTCAATCAGCTAATCCTCGGGTTCCAAGACCTGAATCCACCCCTCCATCCGACATCACCACTCTTCATCATTTGCAAACATTGGTTTGGGGCTATTATGGTGTTCCGTGGTGCCCAGCCATACTCCAATGCGTCCGGCTACCGGCACTACGCATGCTTTCGTGGAAAGATAAAACCCTGCAGAGGAATGCTCAGCCCTGTGTCCATGCCTTGTTTACCCACCTACCAGATACTCTACGCAATCTCGAGCTAGCTTACATCGACTCCTGGTCACTCCCTTTATTCAGATACGCTTTCAGCCGGTGTCGCCATGTCCAGATTCTGACTATGGACCCATGTGATCAGGAATGTGTGTMCACGGCACTCTGTGCATTGTGTCCTGGCTGGGAGGGTGATGGAGTAGAATATCTACCATGCCTCAAGTCCTTAACCATCGGCGATCGTCATAAAGCCATGGGCTACGCTAAAGTGCTTGGCACCGATTTCTCTCTCCGAGCCCTCGATATTTGTAGGACAAAGCACGCTAGGCCAGATCCTCGGTTTACATTGAAGCTTAAGGGGCTCAAATTGGACTGGGCCCCGGGCGTACGAGAGGAATTACGTGCAATGGTTCGGGATGGACTTCAGCTGGATATATGGGAGGACAATGTAAGGGTTGAGTGGCTGATGTAGGAAACCCCCACGAGCTGTAAATGTTCCGATTTTGACATGTTGTTTATGCTTGCACCATGACGATTCCCCGAATCAGGAGTAGTGGACGTGAGGGATTGGCGGATTGAAATCCATGGACGCGGCTATTCGGTTTTTCCGTGCTATCATAATTATGCTTTGGAAATCGGTTTCAATTTTCGTTATCTCACCCTTGCTAGTTTGAACTTATCTGTGACGACATACTATTCTCTAGGAAATATGTCAAGTAACCAACGTCTTATCAGACAAAAGAGAGAAAGATCTAGCAGGCAAATTTAATTCGTGAACGGTTACATGACCACATTTGGAGGTATGTATTTGACGCCTGATTAGTATGATTCGCCAGGCCTTCGGTCAAAGCCCCATGTCGCCGGCTCACAGCCGGAAAGACGAGGTTGATGCCCTTCAGCGCGAAATATGCCAAGTAGTGGACATGATATGCCAGCTCCCAGAAGCACGCTCGGAGGCACTGTTACAAAAACTCAACAGTGTACAAAGCGTCGACCGCGTCCCTGCCACGGGAGACACTCTCGCTTACTATATCTTCGAGTATGCCTCTCCGCAATGCTACAACTATAGCTGTCTGTCAACTCCTAAGCATACAAAACCGAAGAAGCAGATAGCCTATTCAGTCCTAACTCGCAGTCGCGTCTCGTTGCATAGTTAACATACCCAACTATGGGGCAGGGTGGCTGTTGGGGGTCTCCAAAAACGATGCAGATAGCRTGTCTCATGTTTTCGAATTCCACTTGCAAAGTCAAAAAATCTCCCATCTGACCTCAATATTGACTTCAAAGACTCCGCCCAGCCGATTGGACTTTTCCGCTATATTTTAGRAATATTAAAACTCTTCGGCTGTCGTACCCACTACCGAAATGGTTGTCTCATTTCTCAGTCGGTTATCCCCAGCTCGAATCTCTCTCCATAGAAAATGTATTTTGGGGCCGTGTGCCCTCAATTTTCTTCCGAGACAGCTTCTCTCCTGCGCTATGTGCGTTTACGACAGCTCGAGGTGAAAACCTTGAGCTCGCTCCCTGGGTCATCAATAACTCATGCCGATCTGGATATGAGCTTCATCGAGACCTGTGCAGAGCTGCTCATACAATGTCCCAACCTCAGCTCGTCCTCTGGAATCATGAGTTGAACCTACTCCTCCCATCCACATTACCACTTTTCGCCGTTTGCACACGTTGCTGAGGGGGTGTAGCGCTGGTCCGTTATACTGATTTCTCATGTGTCAGGACCTTACAATAGGACCATGTAATACGGAATGCCTGTACGCGGCACCTCGTACATTATGTCTTGGCTGGGAAGGTGATAGGACAGAATATCTGCCATCCCTCAAGTCCTTGGTCATTCACGGTTGTGTCAATTACCTTGGAAGCCTTGGCGTTGCTTTCTCTCGCGGGCTCCTGGGTATATATAAAGAAAGACGTTCAATAGTGAGTTGGAATGGACTGGGCGCCAGGAGCAAGAGAGTATTGACTGAAATGTTTCAGGATGGTTTGTAGCTGAAATTTCTGGAGTGTGATGCCGAGCCGGTAATTTCCACACTGTCGCTTCTCAACCCCCCCCCCCACAGTAGAGATATTTTGAACGCGTTACTCGAGATTACTGAGCGGAATTGTTTGAAGCATCAAGTATATACGGTATCGTATGCGTTGTGTCCTCTTTACCGATGAAGAATACTCTACTTCAACAGTAGCAGCACCGACTGTATTGAAGCTAATGACTATGTATTATGTTCATATGTTTAATTTATGCATATGCAGTCTAATACTCCGCAACATGACCGCCCTCACACCTTACCAGGTGGAGGAGTGAGGTACGATTTAACCCAAAGCAAACCACCGCCCTCGATCGAAGGGTCCATAATACAAGAAAAATGAGTGGCCTCATTACGAACGGGATACGTCTGCATCCAATACTTGACATCATCAACCTCGACTTTCAAATCCTGAATCGGCTCAAGTTGGGATGGGCGACGATCACTTGACGCGGGTCGAGCCAGCTCCGACTCCAACTCCAGCTTTGGCAGCCTCGYCTGAACTTGGTCTGAGCTGGATGAATTGGGACCACTATCGACCTTCCAGAACTGTTCGACGCATACACGTCGCTCGATACTATCTTTTAGGATAGTCGAGATACCTGGTACATCGTTTGAAGTGGAAGAAAAAACGTTCGTCTTGTCGCGCTCAAGCAGTCTGCACCACTTGGTCGGGCCCCAAGCTTCCACATGTCTATCGTGGTTGGTAACGGCGAGGAAAGTAGTCGAATTTTGGATAASTTGACTCGCAAGGTCCTTTTCCACAACCATAATTTCATCAGGGGTGCAAAAGGTGAGGTAACAGGGCGTAGTGGGTGTTTGAGATAGAAGAGATCTGATCTTCGCAAGGGAGGGTGGAGAGGAGTGGGAGAGAAGAAGTGTACGGAGGTGACTGGCGATGGAAGGTCGAATGCCGAGTAACATGAGGAATTGATGCCAGCGGTGTTTTGACACACTATAGAGGGATCCAAAGGATGGGCGGTAATTCAAGGAGACAGAAAGGCCGAGTCTACAACCCCGTACAGCCATTAAGTCCAAAAGGGGGTGGGTGAGTGCCAAATGATGCACACACCTGACGCCAGTCAACATTCCGACGTAACCAGCATAGGTGACCCCCCTGCATCACAACAGGGTCAATCCCACCAGTAACAGTTTTGAGGAGTCATACAACTAACATACCTCGCGACCACCTCACCCCCGCGCATATACTCTACTGAGATGACCATCCTCCTCAGAGGTTCCATCTCCCAATCCAATCCACGAAAATGCACTATCCCCGTATGAGCGTGGTCCAAACCAGCATCACCAACCCGAGCTCCCCCACTGGTACATCCAGAAAAGAGGTCCAAGAACGTGTTGAAGGCTATGACAAGGTGCAGGGGAACCCCTGAGGCACGAGATATGCCATGAATCTCCCGCGTCTCTTCGCGAGAAAACACTCGTTTCAAGAGATGTTTGGCGAGAAAGCCATAGAGGCGAGGGTAGGGCGTGATGACTAGGATATCATCATACAAGCAAACGAGCTCCGCAATCTCCCTCTGGTAGTCTTTACATATCAGGGTGTGACGTTCCTCGGGAGGCAGCGAGAGGTTGATTTGATAGGTGGGCGGTGGATCCGTGAGCTTGCGTCGTCGTGGCTTGCTGCTCTTCCGGGCTGTTCTGGGGGCAGAGGTCATGGACGGGTCAAGGTCTTGTCGAAATGAAGGCTTGATGTACCAGGCCTGTATTACGCAAATGAATTGCTTATACATGCGAATGCCCTGTCGAAATTACCCGACCGTAAGCTCTTGGGTTTTTACAAAAAAATAGCATCACATGGCTGGCCAATCGTCTTGTATCAATGTCATTTTCATAAAACATATGATATGAGGAACGGATTGGAACACAAAAAAGAAATAAAAGTCAGTGCATCAATGATCAAGCGGCCAGTCACGTGGAAGGGTTAGGGTTAATTATGATAGCAGAGAAAAACCGAATAGCCACGTCCATGAYTTTCAATCCGCCAATCCTTCATATCCACTACTCCCGATTCAAGAAATCGTTACTGTGCAGGCCATAAACAACATGCCAAAATCGGAACATTTGCAGCTACAGCTCGTGGGGTATTCCTAYGGCAGCCACTCAACTCTTACATCGTCCTCCCATATATCCAGCTGAAGTCCATTCCGAACCACTTCACGTAATGCCTCTTGTACGCCTGGGGCCCAGTCCACTTTAGCCCGCTTAAACCTCAATGTAAACCGGGGATCTAGTCCAGTGTGTTTTGTCCTACAAATATCCAGGGCTCGAAGAGAGCATTCGTTGCCAAGCACCATAGCGTGGTAGCCTATGTTTTCGTCATAATTTGCAATAGTTAAGGACCTGAGGCATGGTAAATATTCTGCTCCATTACTCTCCCAACCGGGACACAATGCACAGAGTGCCGCATACACACATTTATAATCAAATGTGTACAGAGTCAGGGCCTGGATATGACAACACCGGCTGAAGGCATATCTGAATAAGGGAAGTGACCAATGGTGAATGTGCAGCTTCAGATTGAGTAGGGTGTCCGGCAGGCGGGAAAACAAGGCATGGACACAGGGCTGAGCATCCCTCTGTCGGAATTTATCTGTCCATGAAAGCATGTGCAGCACTGGTAGCCGGATGCATCGGAGGGTGGTTAAGCACCACGGACCATGGGAATATTCCAATAATAACGTTTGCAAATGATGAAGAGTGGTGATGTCGGTCGGAAGGGTGGATTCAAGACTTGGAGCCCGAGGATCAGCTGATTGAAAATACACGAGGTTAGGACATTGACGCTCATCTTTGAATGTGTCGATGTGCAAAACAAGGACTACTGCCTCTGGGATGACACYCATATCTACCTGACAGATCAGAATACCTACCCAGCCTTGACTTTGAGTCACGTCTTGTCGCACTGGCGTCAGGTCGCTTGGTCAACACCCCAACTATGGAATAGCCTATCCATCCAGATTACCAGAGAGAATGTGGACCTCATTTGTCATATCCTCGAGCTCTACTTGCAAAATGCTAAGGCTCTTCCATTTGACCTCGATCTCGGATTCAGTTTTAATGGCGCCATCCCATCCGTTGAATCCGTGCTCTTTAAGCGCGAATACTCTAGAAAAGTTCCAATACTCAGCATAATAGACCCACCCCCGGAGTGGTTGTCCTCGATTTCAACCACATTTTCCCACCTCGAATGCCTCTCGATCCAAGGTGTTTTTGGGGGCCCGCGGCATTATCTCTCCCTTGAAGCTGCGTCCCCCGTGCGCCATGTGCGGTTATGCGCAGTAGATGTAGATGTATTACTCCCCTGATCATCAATAACCCACATCCGGCTTACATCCATCCCCCTCATCTCTGTACAAGACTACTCGCGCATTGTTCTAACCTCATTGATTTTCAATCAGCCTATCATGAGGATGCAACAACCGTATTTAACCCTCCTGCCCACACTACTACTCTTCAACATTTGCACACGCTCTTATGGCAGTGTCACGACAGCCCATGTTACTTAACCACACTCCAACACATCCGGCTCCCTGTGCTCTGCGAGCTTTCGTGGTCAGAGGAAGACCAATCAGTCGAGGAGCCYCAGCCTTTCATCCACGCGTTGTTCGCTCACATACCAGATACTTTGCGTTGTCTTTGTCTGGCCTACATCGATAGCTGGACGCTCCCTCTAATCAGACACGCATTCAGTCAATCTCGCTCCATCGCGGGCCTGACCATGTATAGATGCGCCAGGGATTGTTTGTATATGGCTTTTTGTGCATTATGTGATGGCTGGGAAGGTGACGAGACGAAATATCTACCATCACTCATATGCTTGTCTATCAACAACTGCGATGACAGCCCGAATGCCCTTGGCGTCGACTTCTGTTATCGAATCCTGGATATCTGTAGGGCGAGGCGTGTTGGGCCTATCCCTCACCTCCAGATCAGATTCAAATTTTTGACCGTTGACTGGGCCCCAGAGGTACAACAAGAATTACGTGAGATGGTTTGGAGTGGGTTTAAGCTAGAGTGGTTACCCTAGATGACCTCAGTCTACACTCATGTACAGCCTAACTTCAGCACATTATGGATTTCCATCGTAAGCGGACCTGGAGGCATCAGATGTGTCGACAAATTTAGCTGGCGTAGACTATGGGTGACATGAGTAAGAGGGCGATACACGCACTTCATATTAACGGACTATTTCCCTACGCGTAATATGCCTATTATAATATGTTGTCGAGTCGCTCCATCCTGTCTGAATGATCGTGTCTCCGCCCTCACAACAAGGCCAATTCAACCCGTTTCCAATCGTGATGGTCCGAGGCGTATCTTTGAACTCATCCTGAGCTTGCGCTACTTGGTGACTGGTTCTAATCATAATAAGAGCGTAATAGCGGGGACCTGAGCTCTGTTTCTGAAGTTCTCTGGCGGCGTCGACCAGGCTCTATAAGGGGTGCTTGCCACGCAATCAAGTAACCCTAGGCGAAATATATCAACCTTAAAACCTCAGTGGCATAGCGTCGGTTCGACCTCTGGTACATGGAGTCGGCTTGGCTCCAAGACACGTCAGGTGTTGATTTTTTTCGTAAGAGTCCCCTGGGTAAGAACAACATGATCTTCTGATGCCCGGCGATCACTTGTCTAATATAAAATTGATTCAGCAGAAGGTAGGGGGGTAACATCTGGCCTAGTCAAAACTGAATAGTTGATCCATAGTGAATCTTGCTGCAGCCCCATCCAGGCGTGATTGCATGCCAGATGTTGGATCATCGAAGTCGTTGCGGCTCCTTGGGCGTTGCTCAGCATTTACCTGGGCTCCCGCCGCTTGTTCATTCGTTGGAGTAGGGTTCTAAATTTACTACCTATCTCTCAGGCCCCTCTTGGCGATGAGGCTTTCCTAGTACCAGGTGATCACCATTCCCCACCTTCATGCTTCTGACATCCTACAATAACAACTTTCTTCCCTGCATGCATTCTTTATTCTCATCCCTGTTTCCAGATGATATAATCTCATACTCATTCGTCAGGTACAAGACAGCAACCAGTAACGTTACACATCGCAGTCAGTCAGACACCCATGCGACTTTTTCTTGCCTTGTCCTTACTAGGGACTACCTCTCGGAGTCTCGCAGCGATCTTTCAGGATGTCTCACAAATATCCTCCATAGTTTACGATTTCATAATTGCGGGAGGTAATGGTCTCATTTTGATGATTAAACCTTCATTGATCATCTTGTTGCAGGGGGAACCGCCGGCCTCGTCGTAGCTAACAGGTTGACCGAAGATCCCCGGGTTCACGTTCTCGTCCTTGAAGCTGGCCAATCGTGTGACATTCTCCCTCAGCAATGTATTCTRACCGATGACCTAGACACCCTAGGCACAAAGGAATTCTT
The DNA here is from genome assembly GCA_023014305.1 of Lepiota subincarnata. Classification (NCBI taxonomy): domain Eukaryota; kingdom Fungi; phylum Basidiomycota; class Agaricomycetes; order Agaricales; family Agaricaceae; genus Lepiota; species Lepiota subincarnata. The sequence goes on along the minus strand of JAECYV010000014.1, from coordinate 360,288 downwards.
GAACTAGAGGTTCCCTGGCTTGCTTCACAACTTTTTGCCGATGGGGCTTTTTTAGATTGGAACACTTCAAGCACGCCACAACCCGGTCTAAATGGAAGAGTGCTCAAGTTCTCGAGAGCTCGCATTCTCGGCGGAAGCAGCTGTCATAGTACGTTTACTAATGGTTCTCTAGGCCATTATGTGTGATTAACTACGACATAACAGATGGGATGATTTGGATTCGGGGATCGTCAGATGACTATGATAGATGGGCCGAAATTACCGGGGACGAAGGGTGGTCATGGAAAGAGATGTTGCCTTACATGAAAAAAGTATGTTTAGTTTGCTTAGGATTTATGCAATTCCTGATTGAACAAAAAAGGTTGAAAGTTGGACCACGGCCCCTGGTCATGGCTCGGAACAAGGGGATTTCAATCCTCGTGTCCACGGGTTCAGAGGTCCCCTAGGCATCGGATTGAGTAATGTTCCGCAGCCAACAGACCCACTGATCGTCCAAACTACGAAAGATCTACCAGATGAGTTTCCGTTTCTTGAGGATACAAACTCTGGCAGGCCCATCGGCGTCGGTAAGTGTCGRGCCTCTATTCGAATCGAGCTATGTATGCACTAACGTGCGGGTAAAAAAGCATGGACTCAGTTCTCTATTGCAAATGGGACCCGCTCCAGTGCTGCGACGGCGTACCTAGACCCCATCATCGATCGACCCAATCTTTCAGTGCTCGTTGGGGCGCAAGTTACTCGGATTTTGCAGACTTCAAGAGGTAGTTTCAGAACGGTGGAACTCGTAAATAACCAGACAAGTATGCTGTCTCCCAGCCGATGATAGCCTTCGTAATCAATGGGTTTCTAGGTCCCCGCCACCAGCTTACTGCCTCAAAAGAGTTAATCCTTTCTGCTGGAGTTATTGGTACACCACAAATCCTTATGAATTCGGGTATCGGTGACTCCTCCGAATTGCGCAAAGTGGGAATTGAACCCATTGTTCACCTCCCTAGCGTAGGYAAAAATTTTAGTACCGAGACAATGATTCCATTTAGCTGGGGAGCAAACGAGACATTGATAAAGTACGAGCGTTCTCTACGTTTACATCCGAAGCTGACAAGAGCCTGGGTGGTTCTCAGTTTGAATACCAATATGACAGCTTCGAACGAAGCATTACAGCAGTGGATGTCTTCACGTACAGGCCCTATGACAGGAGGGGGAGAGAGCATGTCCGCCTACTTCAGAGTACCCACAGACTCGCCGGCACTAGCTGGTCACGCTGATCCTTCTGCTGGATCTAACACACCTCACTTCAATATCGCAGTAAACGTGAGCTCTGTAGTTTATGTGACTCTAGTCAATCATGCCTGATCTTGATATGATTCCAGGCAAATGGTTATTTTTCGATGTTACCAACACCCGCTCTTTCTGTCCTTGCAGAACTTTCTGAACCCGCATCCCGTTAGTGAAACTGACTTTTCTTTATTGCGCTTCATTTCACCAATATTTCCCGTCCTCAGGAGGCTCAGTCACACTCCTATCGAATGATCCCTTGGACCAGCCTGTACTCGATCTTGGATTCTATTCAGCGCCGGTCGACATTGCAATAGTAAAGGAGGCATTCAATACAGCCCAGCGATACGTGAATGCGCCTGCATGGAGAGAATTCACTCTGGCCCGCATCGCACCGCCTCCGGATACAACTTCGGAAGACGAAGTTGAACAATATATCCGCAACTCCACAAATGCTGCTCACCATGGTGTCGGAACCTCCGCTATGTCTTCCCCAGATGCAGCGCATGGTGTGGTTAATCCTGACCTACTGGTGAAGGGTATTTCAGGGTTACGCATTGTGGACGCTTCGATCATAGTAAGTTTGTACTACTACTCCACGTCGCCGGAATAGTGACTGGCTATTTGGTTCATAGCCCTTCAGTCCTGCAGCCAACACCCAGGCGCCCGTGTATGCAGTTGCTGAGCGAGCATCTGATTTAATAAAAAGGACGTGGAGGTTGAAATGAGCTTGGGAGCTTGGAGCTGGTGGTAGACATAGTATGGCTCAATACACCGATTTTGAATAAATGCTATGGTCCATCCTGACCAGCTAACCCTTCAATTTCGCCGCTCCTCGATCAGGAGACCCACAATGCAGCTGTGAATCGCAGGCATAAATTTGGCAACTATCCTTTCGTCGCTGGTCACGCTCCTGGCTGCTGGTAACCGGACGTAGCGTTTAACGCCAGTAAACTGCATGGCCGTCGTCGCTGCGCAAACACTCTTTCCACCTTTCTTTATTCGTCGCCCGGTGGGAACTGATAATCCGAGCTTGTGCGAATCGTATGGAGATGCATCTGTTGGATTAAGCAAATGCGCGGCAATACCATCTGAGACTTCCTCGGGGTCTTGCYTGATGTTCACAGGAGCTGTAAAGGATTGAGACGGCACGGAGATATGTTGAGACCCCTCCCCCCAAGTCCAAGATGCGCATCGACGAAACGAAAATCGCGTTCAATCTTGACCGTGCCGGCGCCCGGAAAATATATCCGGGATCCATTACTCCTAGAGTCGAAGCCGACCCAACGTCACTTCTTTGCTCGCCCACCCAGCTTATCGCCCCCAGCCTGATGTACCCATACCTCCGCTCCCTATTCCCTCACTCTGCTCAAATCGGGCTTCTTCTGATACGCGGCCTCCCAAGGTGTCTTCCCCTCAACCGCTCTAGTCCCCGTCCAGTTCATAAACCAAACAACATGGGCAACAGCCTCTGCGCACGAAAACTTGAGGAGGTGAATCGCATGGAGCAGCGCGCGCGTCCGTTCGACGATGGTCCTATTTCGGCGTTCCGCCACACCATTGTGCTGGAGGGTGTTATGAGCTGTAAGTTTAGATCCAATCCCGCGAGACCGTAGATAAGTCTGGAAATCACCATCAAGATACTCTCCTCCTCTGTCCGAGTGTAGTGTCTTGACACGGGCATTAAACTGCATTTCATACCAGGTGTCGAAACCACAGAAGAGGTCAAAGACCTCGCTTTTGGCCGCCATGAAGTCAACGTGAGTCCATCTCGAAACATCGTCAATGAAAGTCACATGATACTGACGACCCTTCCTGGTCTTGATCCTCGCAGGACTCCAAACATCAGAGTGAATGTGACTCTATATGGGCGACCTGCTAGGTTAAGCGAGAGGGAAGAAGTGGGAAATGTGCATGAAGTTGTGAAGGAGATGGTAAGGGTACTTGTCTTGGTATTTGTGTTTTTTTATTATGAAGAGGCGGGCATTTGTTGGACATTTGTTTCATGTTAAGGTACAAATTGGCAAAATGGCTGCTAAGGCAGATCGTCACCTTTTCAGGGAAGGTCAGGTATGGGATGAAGAGGCCTACCCCATGCTCCCGCTTTCGTCTGCGCTGCTAAATTGGGCGGTGCGCATGTCCTACCTATCGGAGAACCTAGTACTTAGGAATCTGGAGGCCATTAATATTTTCCAATACGTCTTGACTTGAATGCCGTTCAGGTGGTAAAGATATTCGATCCATGAGCTTTGTGTATTTTGGAACAGACGAAATATAGTGGATACAGTGAGCAGTCGTGAGGAATTCTAGACTAAAATATGGGGGAATTGAAGCAGTATATAACGACGAAGGAGAGCTGGGAATCATGGTCGAATACATTTTAAGCTGATCTCTTTCTAACACCTTTCTTCGCTGCCTTGGTTTTGGTATTGTATTCTTCCCAATATTTCTTGATCTTTTTAGTGACTCGATCGTTCCAAGCAGCATCGGGATTAACGACCCAGGCATCAGGGGAGCAATGAGCACCGATCAAGGCTCGTACGTCATCCTTCGATTTCTTGTACTGCACCTCAAACACGTTCCCTTTTCCTAAAATCGTCGTTATGCACGCGTGGCCACGAAAATCAAAGCCGCGCCCTGGGGAGAATTGCTCCTTGTTCTCGTCCCACCATTTCTCCATCGGCTCCTCGTTCTCAAGCGCTGTCACAACAAGGACGACCGGTACCGAATCTTTACAGATGCATTTTGCGAAAAGATCGTAGTTGGCCTTGAGAATGTCGCGATATCGGGCGCCAAGAATGCAGTAAACCAAGAGACTAACACCCGAGTCTCCGCACACCCTGATGACATCACGGAGATGGCGTAAGGCAGTCTCCGAGGGAATAGAGCCGAAGTCTCCTTCGCTAAGCCCAGCTGTGTCCCAAAATTTAAACTTGTTTCCGTTGATATCAACGTCATACGAAGTATTCCCAAGCGTACAGCCAACGGCACGATCGCTGACCTCCGCGACTTCCTTACCCGAAAGCATGTTGATAAGGCTACTCTTACCGGYTCCCGTCTCGCCGAAAACGACGACATTTCTGACGGGCACGGCCGTAACTTTAAGGAGGAGGGGAGCTGGTAACTGTTAGAGCGCTCGAGAGATTTCATTTACAGGCATAAGTCGTACCTTTCACTATACCGATGGTCTTCTTGAAGCGTGTCCAGACGCCATTGTCGCTTTCAGCTGCTTCTGATTTACTACTCATGTGAGGCGCGTCCGATTGTCCAATCGGAGGGGAAACTGGTAAACATTGAGTGAGTGTGCCGCCATCAAATAATCAGGTGTAAGGCTTACCGGCACTCCCGCGGCCTTCAGACTCGCCACTCGGCTCCGGCACTTCGAGTTGTCCCGATGGTGACGAGACTGACAACCCATGCATTAATATTGTATTGCCGAATTATGTGGCTCAATTCTTACCATCGTTCTCATGATTTTCGGAAGTACCCCTTGGGTTCGGTGCTTTGAGTTGTTCACTCTGCGACGGAACTAAAGGACCGTGTGTTAGTGTTCCAATCATCTAGTTCTCAGATCTAAGTTTTACCTTCAGGATCCCCTTGACCCCCACTTGTGTCACTCGGAATATGCATGGCCAGTTGTTCACCTAACGGAAAACCTAGGGAACCCGCGTTAGTTGATTTAAGCAAAATGGATCATGTGCAGCCCCCCGCCCGAGGACCTTCTAACTTACTGCTCGAATCATGCACGGGTTGTTCACCCAACGGCAAACCTGAAACTTGTGTTGGTAAACCCCAGTGGGTCCTTGGGTGCGAAAGCTTACCATCGACCTTGGGATCCTCCAATACGGCACTCGAACATTGTGTGCCCGGCTGTCGACCCGGTGATAGGTCTAGGAAAAATTGGGTCAGTAGATTGCAGTGATGTCGTCAAAGTGCAGGACTCACTTTGGCTACCGTGATCTTTAGCCGGGTCGCTACATAAGTTATTTGAAAGCGCTATATAAGCCGAAAACAAACCGGCGTCAGGCTTAGGGCCATCCTGTAGAGATTTTTGCGCAACCGACGACGAATCTAACCAACTCTCGTGTTAGTGTGATGACGGACTAACATCATGAGTGAGCGATCCTTACCGTCACTCGAATGATCCTCGCCCTTGCTATTCTGTCGATTGGGCGACTTGCCGAGGTGCTTAAGAAAACCCATTGGGATTCAAGAGATGTGTGAAGCTGATATCCACACAGACTCAGGTAGGTGTTTTTGTAGCTTCCTTAAAAAGTCTTCACTGAGGAGGCCCGATTCGGGCGCCAGTAAGGTCGTTCTCCCATCCAACACCAAGACACCCAGGAGATCGGAGATACAGCATGAGGATGAGTCGTGGTGTCAGATACCCACCCCATTTCTACTTTGGCGCCATAAAGATCGATGGTGTCGTGTGTTTTGCAACGTGAAGAACATGAAGATCTCGAACAATAGCATACAGCAACAAACCACACTAGCCCAAACCTGTGTAAGCTTGAACTTCATTAGTAAATAGTATACCGGGTGTGGTAGACCCTTCGCCCTACTATATGAATACTGGACGCTGGTGTTAGTGGCACAGGTCAACGTGTGCTAACGATGGGCGTGGTCTTGCTTCTTCAACAACCACTGATCTGGATTACAGCACATCGATCGACGAGAAGTAATAATGAAATATGCAAGAAAGGGAGGAACATTGGTCTAGGGTCTGGGGTGTGCGACGTGATATTCCAGCCCAAATGGCACGTGGCGAAGGTGGCCGCACGAGCGCTTGAGAGGCCAGGAGAAGAGAAGAGGATAAAAGGAATGCGTAGAAGGTTTAGACTGGGCCCTGGGACGCAACTGGCAAGGGGATCCCTGTGTAAGCAGGCTAGTTCGCTTTAAGCCCGTAGTAACTTCAGTTGAATTATTGCTGGATGAGGCAGTGTGTTGTCCCATCTTGGGAGATTTTGGCGCACTGAGGCTATTGGCTGATAAGGTGAAGGTGCCTGGGTAATGAAGAGCTCATGGCAGTCGCAAGGTGGTTGATTCCGCTCACAGCCTACAGAAGAATGAAACAATCCGCTACCGGCCTTCGGGCGCCACATCAAYTTCTCTCGTGTGCGTGTAAGCCGGGCCTCTGTCTGACCTATGACCTGACTAGACTCTGGATGGGCCAAAGGCGCTTTATATTTACCATATATAAGATTAGGGATATATTGGAAATACGTGCCATAACTACCGTTAACCCGACGATCCTCCTTTGACTCTCTGGAACTGTTAATTCTTCACTCGAGCCCAACCATTACTCGTCACCATTATCTTTTCACTCGCCATCATTGCTCGAGCCTGTCATCGTTTGAAGCTTAACATTTAACCTCGCCGTCATTGATCAAGTCGCCATTGTTACAGTTATTGTTAGTTAATGTTAACTTGCTATCACCGTTGTCTACTGAGTGACTAGTTCTAGTCCCGGAACCTCGCGAATGTCTAAACCCAGGACCAACGTGATTCTGTTCGGTGAGGCTGGCGCGGGGAAGAGCAGCATTATCAATATGCTGTGTCCCAAAAATAAAGGTCCCCAGGTCGGCAGCGGAGCACAAGGCTGCACATTCGACAGTGGCAGCTACGACGTCGAAATCCTCGGCCAACCCGTGACTCTTTGGGACACTGCTGGTTTCGATGAAGGGGACTCTGGGCGTGTTGCTAACCCGCAGGCTATCGTCAAGTTGTACAAGCTCCTCCTTGACATCTCCAGCCGCGGCGGTATCAGCCTCCTCATGTTGGTTATGCGAGGCCCTCGCCTCAAAAGCTCCGTTTCGCAGAACTGGAGGCTTTTCCACGAAGTTATATGTCAATCCAAGGTCCCCATCGTCATCGTAGTTACGTGGTTGGAGCATAAACAACCGAATATGGACTCGTGGTGGGTGGAGAACAAGGGGCATTTTGAGGGCTATGGGCTTAAATCTGTCGAATGCGCTTGCGTCACGGCAGTGAGAGGAAGAGAGCTACCGAGAAAGGGACACTACTTATTCGATAGTGAATACCGCATGTCCCAGGCCAAACTGCAGCAGCTTATTCAGAAGAGGTCGTTGAGTACGCCCTGGACTGTTTCGGCAGTGAAGTGGTTTGCGACCTCTTCCAGAGGGGCTTGGGCAAGGTTGTGGGGCTCGGCTATGGGGGACATCGYCAAGCAGCTGGAGAAGGAATGCGGAATGTCTCAAAGTGATGCCGAGGCATTAGCCAACGCGTTGAATAGCCAGAAATAGCCACGGTCTTTTGTAGTATAGAAGTTTCTGTGGTTGCGGAACGTTATTTGTGTTTTTTTTTAAAAGTATTCAAGGTCCTGAGGCCGTACTTGACGCAAGCTAAGTCAAAATGTCAGAACAAAGACCACATATTCCGTTCAAACTAGTGTCGCAGGAATTTGTGCAGGTTCACATCGTATCACTTAGTATATATGCAAACGATATGGAACCCGGGCAACATCCTCAATCGGTATCTAGCACACGACAGCGTATCCGGTCATAGACTCAGGCCCAAAAGTTACACATTCATCACATTTATTACAACATAGTCTTAGAGATCGTSGGCWATCTAAGGGATGGCATGCATTTATTAAGTGGCACAATATCAAAAAAGTGGTTAAACTGACCTGRTCGAGAATATTTTTGACTCGAGTGAGATCGACCTGAACCGTGCCTTGGTGTTTCGGCAGACYCTTCTCAAGACCTGGGGACCCTAATCTCCTGTCCTCGAACCCTTTATTGGCCATAACCACTCGAAGGCCTTCAGCACTGGGTCGACGCCTATATACGTAATTCCAACAAGCGACCAAGATCACCTCCCACACCCAGTCATCAATGGGGTCGCAGTTCCTTGAGGCATTGTTTGGGCGAGCGGGAGTTTCGCSCCGTTTCATGCCAGTTATCAGTCTCTCTCGTGTTGTATACGCGAAGAATGGGTCTTTTCGGGAAAGGACCTTGAAGTTTATGTCAATGAGCACTCGCACAAAACCTCAGAGTGTATGCAAATATACCTCGTAACAGAGGCACCCAAAAGACCAAATATCGCATGCTTTTGTTGGGCGACGTCCTTCCTGAGCCATCGTGATCAGCTCAGGCGCTACCCACCTCTCCGTAAAGGCAATATGTGAAGTCGTGAACGGCTGTAATTCCACTTGAGTCGATGTCGCTATGTGAGATGTTCCAAAGTCAGTGATCAAAGCCCGCCCTTCATCGGAAACCAACACATTAGCCTAGGAAACAGTGAGACAATAAACTGGGAAATGGACGAGGGGCATGCCGCTTTTAGGTCGCTATGGACAACGCCCAGCTGATGCAGGTACGACAATCCTTTGATGACATCATAAAGCTTGAATTCAGGACTTGTCAGTCGTAGCATAAAGTCAAAAATCACTGTGAGCCTACTAGGGGCATTCGAGCCAGGGGTAGGAGCCTCTCAGAATAGGTGCGGAGGTCCCCGTTCTGCATCCACGGGGAGATAAGGCCGACCTGAGATGCTCCACCAACGAGAAAGACTCCATGAAAGGGCAATATGTTTGGGTGCTTCAGATTCGCCCACAATACGAGTTCTTTCACGTAAGCCTGCAAGAAGGCTCCGAGTGAGTGTCTAATATGGGGTAGTAGGTTTTGGCAGCTCACATTCTTAACCTTCGCGTGGTCGTCGTCGTATTTCAATACCTTGATACAAACAGCCTTGCCCTGATGATGCCCGAGAAACACATTTGCAAACCCGCCCTCTCCGACCGAATCTTGCTCGTCATATGTCACGTCATCGAGTATATAGGACTGGGGATAAAGTCCAGCAACTGATGCAATATTTCCAAGTAGATTCAGGGCATGCTTCCCATCTTCAGAGAGAAGATCGGCGTCGCGCAGGACCTTGACCATTGTGTAAGTTAAGCATTTTGATAAATCAATTTGGGGGGTAAGGATTTACCAATGCGAGGAACTCGGCCATGACTTGGGAATCTTCACGATTCAAAGCTTTCAAAAGCTTCAAGACATCCTCAGAGGACTCATGGGCTATAATACTTGATAACAACATGCGACAACCGCTATCGTCATCGTCTGTCTGGTCGAGAAATACTTCCGGGTTCGGTTTGTCCACCGACACTTGCGGAAGTTGGGTGCGTGACCTGTCTCATCAGCTATCTCTAAAATAGTGCAATAGCTGGTAGCCTACCTTGGGATCAAAGTAGTGCCGCCTACAAAGGTTCCAGTCGTCAATCCTTCTTTCAACAAGTGAGAGTAGAGAGGGATAATTTTCTGCATGAAACAGAGGAGACGTCATTCGTGGACCTATCAAACAAGTGACTCTTGGAAGTTAAACCCACAAGGAGAACGTCCTCTACACGCTGGAGATCAATATTGTAGTCTGCTTGAACACGTAGTYCTCTTGCCCATTCTTTATAGGGTACTGGATATCGAGGGCGAGAATCCGATCCCACCCACCGAGTGAGGAGTTCTCGAATTTTTTCGAGTGCTGGCCTCTTGGGGGGTGAAGCCCAGCAAGAAACTAGCGTATGCCACACTTCATCAGTGCACTCGTTATTTTCTGGTCGGCGAGGCATTGGATCTATGCCGGGATATAGCCCTTTGTTCATATCCACCTTGTCAAAGATGTCGTAATCAACTCCTTCGAGAGCCTGTTCCAACAACCGCCGATGAGTAAGGCCCGTAATTTTCCGTCGTTATAATCTCACCCAATAGCAGAATTGACCGAATTCCCAAACATCACGCGCTAGTTCAACGTTCGATTAATCAGGTAGTCGGGTGGCCATATATGCGACGTACCATTGTCTACCGGGCTGAAGATGCTTGGGCGATTGCCAATCCACGGCCAACAACCCGCAATTAGTGCTCGCCCATCTTCGGAAACTTGGCTATTGGACTGAAAGACGTTCAGATTTGCCATTGACAAAGAGAAATAATGGTGTCAGACCCACATCGATCAATTCACTCATGGAAAAAGATATGTTGTTCTGACGCAGATACAAGAGCGTTTCGCATATATCTAACAACTGATCAGCCAAACATGAGAGGGAAGGGATCATTAGTTATGAATACAAGCCGACAGTTGGTTAACATACCAGAGGCAGCTTGCGAACTTCGGACGAACTCAAGTACTTCAAGAGGCACCCTTTTCCAGATGGGCTCACTCGTAATGTGTAGTTGTGCAATTCAAGTTGGCATAGCCCATATAGCGGCAGTAAACCCGGGTGATGGAGATTTTCAAGAAGCACGGCTTCTTGGCAGCGTTTCTGTAACATCTGACCCGCCGTCAATCTTGAAGTAATGCTAGATCAAAGGATTAACTCACCAACCGATACTCCGATCTGTCTTCAAATTTTTCAGCTSGGCTTGGTGCTACGGCTATTGGGGGCCATGAGCGGGTGGATCCGAACTCGAGACAGTTATTGTAGTCATTTTCAACCCTAATATCACCTGGACTGAGGAGGTATGACTGAGGGAACACAGCAGAGGAATGCCCGAGTATGTAAAGCGAGACGAGGAGATTGACCCTGCGATCAGCATTGCTGTCGCTACACGCATAAAGAGCCTTGCCTTGTCATGAGTGCGGAAGGCAGCGGAATGAACGATAAACACACCCTCTGGAGGTAGTCTGCAATGAGCTGCGCTTCTTCGTCCTTGAGCATGGCAAATATTTCCCTGGCCCGGTCGTGATCTGCAAGTCGGAAAATTCGGTCTTCTATCCAATCTGGTGAAGTGACTCGAGCAAGGTTTGTGTAGGTGGTATCTAGTATTTCAGACGTCACCTCCTCGTAGTCTGCTTCACTTTCATCTGCCTCGTCCTCGGTGCCCTCTTCATCATTCTCTGCATCATCCAACCCCCAGAGTCTAGTTGCGGCCAATAAGACACGCCCGGCACTCGTGTCACTCAGACTCTTCCTTGCACCCACGATTTCTTCCTGAATCAACAGTGTTGGTCGCCGCCTCTTCCCGCCGCTTAATTCCCTAATGATCAACTGGGCAGAATCGAGCGAGTTAGAGAACCAGCTGGTTTTGGAAACTTTGTTGAAAAACGCCGTTGAGATACTAGGAAGGCCTTCCAGGAGGGTTTCATCTGCGATATTCACGAACAAGTCGGACTTGGTTATGACGGCAGTGGTATGAGCTAACGCCGTTGGACCACAGAGTTCCTCGAAAATGCGTATATCTGCACACAGCATGTTGAAACTATCTAAGCGGAGGTTCTTCGCATCCTTGATCACCGGATGCATGTAGAGGATTCCCGAAAGCCGAATCCCCTTCTCGTACCTGTGAGGAAGGAGGGGCAATTAGTAAGTTGGCAACAACTGAAAAAGATGGACACYACGCTTTCGCAAGCCAATGAACAACTGAGGGTAATGTTGTCGCAGAGTTAGAACCAAGCTCCGGAAATTCGACCAGTACCAKATGCTGTTGCCTGAGGTAGATACCCATGACTTGGTTCGGATCTCGCTTTTTCAGCGCCTCAAAGGATTGCCCTGAGCTGAGGACGTTGATAAACTAGTAGGGCACTGAGTTTGACCTGATCTTGGGGATGATGAGGGAGAGCATGCTCACGTTGCTTTTACCCGAATTTCTGCGGCCCATAATCCTGTTCAGCCAGATAGTTAGATAACGAAGAATACTGAAATCGAGGTCACAGACGCAATGACAGTGTCATTGGAACTGATACCGTCTAGTGGCGTATCCATCGCGAGGATCAAGAGATGTAGAGCGAGGTTGAGTGCAGATTGACAGGGAGGGATATGGTAGAGGCGATAGACGAGTGGCGGTTGAAGAAGGAAGGGGACCTTGCCTTGGCCACGTTCTTGATCCAAGTCCAAATCAAGCTTCGTGACATGTACCCGGGAGCACATAGCAGCATGACCACCGTTAGACCCGTAAATGTCAAATATACCACATTTCATCGAAGAGAAGGCTTGGAATAGCTTGCAAAAAACGACMGGTTGACCGAATTCAGTGACTGTGGCACATGTGTCGAGGCATAGACGTCAAAGCACGGGGCGGTATGTCCATAGACATTGCGAGTAATAACGAGACGACCAAATAGGAGGGGTAGACATAGTGCGATATAGGTTTTTCCAAGGTGGAATCTGTCGGTGCGCCAGGGCAAAGTGTTCACTCAGGGCCAAAGCGGAGATCAGGGAGGTTGTGACGAGCACGTGGAGTGACAGAACGCGCCAATCAATCAAATACCAATAAAAAACTTGTATAATACTTATCTACCAAGATGACTTTACCCAAAGCATAACAGCAAATATCACCACTGTGGCATCCAATCTACTGGCTCCCAAAATTCCGTAACTAATGCGTTCTTCCCACCCGCTCCGATCATTCAATCCTAGCGTACGGCGCCTACCTGCGAACCGCGCGCCTATCCGACGAACCACCATTAGTGAACGCAGTATATCGGCCCTATTGSTTCAAGGAAATGCGGAAAACCATGTAGTAATTACAGGGCACCACCCCCTGACAGATATCTCGCAATCTCCCAGTGCTCATTCCGAGCAGCAAGCTGGAGTGGAGTACTGCCGGATCGATCTATGAAACAACCCAGTCAATTGTTCTACCCAATATAGCAACGACCAGAACACCTATATACCTGATAAATTGGCGTCTGCGCCCTTCTGGACCAAATAGCTGACAATCTCCAGATGTCCGTTCTTGATAGCAAGATGAAGTGGTGTGTTCCCGTGCGGATCTAGTTTGACAACCACTCGTCAATTATCACTCATGATCCAAAGGTCAATTCCTCACTTTTCGCGTTGATCTGATTGGGTAATTCCAGGTTCGGCAACTTCTCTACCACAGTCTTAACGACTTCCAAATATCCTTTCTCCGCTGCGAGCGCAAGAGCTGTGTTCCCTGACTTATCTGTTGGGAATTTATTAAGATTTGTAGCTTGGATGCCGTTGTACTGCTTGCCTTTGATTCCAATATTGGCACCGGCTTTTATCGTCCCGAGAGCGCTTGTAGCGGGGTCTTCCCTTAGCTCTGAGAGCAACTGCTGGCCAAGCCTCTGAGCGGACCGGTCATGTAGTGAGTCGAAGATATCTCGGATGGGAAGTAAAAGCAGCACAAGAGCGAGGATTTGACCAAAGGTCCAGGCACCGTCGCCTGGCTCAAGGAAAGGTGCTGGGTTCTTCCTGATTGCCACCTCAATATCGACAAGAAGGATGAGGACAATTATGGCAAGGATTGCCAACCCAGCTATGACGTGCCACAGGTCCCAGAGGCTGCGATCACTTGGGCCGGGTTTATACTTTGGCCCCACTTTGCCGTGGATAAGGTATGGCACGAGGAGGAGAGAAACGGGAGGGAGGAGATTTAAACCAGGGACAACGAAGAAACTATACAGCAGAAGCGACGAAGTCCGCAATCCGGGTGACGCAAATGGGACTCTCCTGCCAATTACGAAGAGCGAAGCTGTCATTGCGCAAGGCTGAGAATTCGGAAAGGTGGCTGGGTGGACCCAGAGCCATACTCCAGCAGCTGACATCATCGACAAATGTAGGGAGCCTATGACCATGACGGGATTCCAGAAAAGCTTCTTCAGAATCTTGCCACTCCAGAAAATACCCCAAAAGGTCAACTTATTCGCATCAACCTGTTCCTTCGATTCACTTCCGCTTCCACCAGCCGCCTCCTTCAGTAACTTGCGATGCTCTTCTATTTCGTGATAGACGCGTAATAGGAAGTATATAAACGTGTTGGTATTGTTCATCCAGCTCAGATTGAGGATTATGGCAACGTGAAAGTTGGACAAGCCCTGGGTCGGTGAGTTAGGGGGAGGATGTTCGCCCAACACGAAGGTTGCTATTAGCAGGGCAAGCGCTGTGACGAGAATTGTCGTCGACTGTGTCTCCAAGCTCTGGAGCTCGGTTGGCGAGACCTCCGTGTCCCAGAGTGCGAACAAGGCCGGCACGAAGCTTAGGAAATTCTGAACATAGATTGCTGAGCGAACGCCAACTCCGGAGATGTCTGGATTCGATGGAATGCAAAATATGTCAGTATCGGACATGGTGGGACTGTAAGAAGACAAGACAAGGCGCTCCAGGTGCCGTTAAGCACGAAATGCATTATAACCATGCTAAGCGCCTCATACAAATCACTGCTTCCTGCCTCGTGTTAATMTTGAAATAGCGCACGCCAAACCTCGAGGCGCTCATGCGCGGCACTGTATCCTACGAGCTATCCTCGAACTTCCGCGTCTACCTTCGGGAAGGGAGCTGAAAGCTCGATATCCTCCATGTTCTATCATTGTGCCCTACGCGATGCAGTCTGATAGAGATCGTCGCAGCAGGCGGCTGTGTTCTTGGCCTAGCGCTTTCTCGGTTTCCCAGCGCCAGACACTCTGATTTCATAGATTGGTGAGATGCTGCCAGCCTCTTCCTCGGMTCCCTTGAATGTCATTGTGTGCCGGTTTATTAATTATCTCTCTTACTGCACGAGGCAGACATGCGAAAGTCCTCGAGTCTCAAACCAACCTGCCGGTCATATCTATGTCTCCTTCTGCTTCATTGGATGRATAAAGGTGGCCAAACATGCCCGTCCCCCGTGGACAATGCAAGGGAGAATCCCGTTCGGATAAGTGCAGCCCATGGAACYGGTGCATAGTTGCCCTAACTTGCAATAGTAATTTAACAGCATGTCCAAGTTTGCATACCCTCGTCATCGATGACTGAGAAACCGTCCTTGCTCCGGACCACTGACATTCTATTGAGTCCTTCATTCCCTGGGAGAAGTCAACGGGTATTTTGTCTTCTTACCCGATTATTYTCCTTCAATAGTGCAGACCTCAGCCTCAGCTACGTATTTAATGAGTTTGCGTGGGACCAATTGTAGTTAGCGGGATAGTTCGATGGATGTAGACAACACTGTGTCATATAACATAACATGCCGCCTGGGGTATAATTCAGAAATTTACATGCCTCGTGTGCAGAATATAAACCAAAGCAATGGGATTATGAAGACAGTAGACCAGGACCTGGGGTAACCCAGGTATTTAAGTGTGATCACCATGTCTGCTGCACGGAACTATCACGCTTCARTTGATATATCGGAAGTCGACATGAAAACAGTACACATCCACAAGGCGAGTAATCACAACAGCACGAGCATTGGTAGAGAATAATTGTGTGACAAAGGCACTTTCACTCTCAAAAAGTACTAAGGTAGAAAGCCTCTCATCTGCGAGCCTGACAGAAGTTACACCTTCAGTTAGATGGGTTCTCCGAACAGACAGAAAAAACAAGCTTACGCATTCATTCAAAAGGCGGACCTCATCGTCTTGGAATTTTGGATCACGCTCGACAGGCCTAAGCGTCTGAGGTACGAGCTTCGTCGAAGGCAGGTCTGGTTTCTTCGCAAACAATCTCTCGAGCGCACCCATATTGGCCTTTCGAAGTTCTTCGATCGCTTCCTTGACCACCGGCCGTTTTGTGGGGTCGAGCGACCAGCAGCGTAACATGAGAGCCCACATCTTGTCATTCAGCTCCGTTTTCGAACCGGCCGAAGGCTTAGCCGGTGTCTTTCCTTCGACTATGGTTGTCGTGACGGTATCTTCGGAAGTGATCTCGTAGAATGGAAAGTTCCCAGTCAGAATCTATGTAGGTGGATCAGTGAATTTATCAAAGCCATGAACAGAGCGGGGGTACCTCATACATGACTGATGCCAGCGAATAAACATCACTGGCAAACGTAGGGCGAGGAGCTTTTTCGGATCGATCGTCCAAGAGTTCTGGCGCGGTCCAACGGAGAGCGCCACCTGTCTTTGTCATTGTGTTCAACGATGTTGCCCGAAGTATCGCCGGATCCACTACAGATGATATACCAAAGTCGGCGAGACGGGCAGAACCAGTGGGAGATATCAAGACGTTGGCCTATTTCCAGTTCATCAGTTGAAAACGATGCGCATCCAATTCACACATACTGATTTGAGGTCACTATGGACGATCTGATGTTCATGTAGGTAGTGTAAGCCTTGCATAACTTCCATGACCTTGATGAGAAGCGGTAAGCCAATGGCTGGTTGGCGAATATGTAGCTTACAAGAGACAGACGTTGTGTTTCAGGGTTTTCTCTCAAGTATTTGTCGATGCTTCCTTTCTGCATCCAGGGTGCTACTAAGCACGGTCTATTGCGGTCATTGCCTAGGTAGGACACGCCGTAGAGTGGCAAGACATTTGGATGCGCGAGCTGACTCCACATGATCGCCTCTCGCGCCGTGTCCTGATCCAATGATCAGATCAGCGATGACACTTGGCCGGTAAACGCACCTTTGTGAGTTGAACAGGATCGGCTCCGACTACCCCCGGCTTGACAGCTTTGAGTGCAACCGGAATTCCATTATAATTTCCCTTCCAAACTTCTCCGAAACCACCAGCTGCGAATGGCTGATCCCCGAGCTTCTCAACTCCTTGAAGTATCAACGATTGAGGAAAAATTGATGAAGCCATGAGTAGACGCATCATCGCGACGATCACAATCGGCTTCAAATCATCCGGAGTCGTTTCGGCGTCCAAGACCTGATTCATTATAGTACGTTAGCGAGTGCCAGGGTAAGAATCTATGCATCCTATGCTCAAACCTTCTGCATTATGCTGAATGCTTTCTCGGCATCGCTCTTTTTTAATTTAATTAACGCCCGGTACGAGTTCCTGCCGCTGATGATTTTCTTCAAGACTTGATGCGGTTCTCCACCGGAAGTCATTCCACCCGGGACGCTGGAAAGAGCAGGGGGATGCTTTCCGGGACATTGACATCCTAGAGCCTCGCACTTGGGCACGTCGGGAACAATACAAAATGTCAGTATATACACTTCTGCTTACTTCTGCACACCGACCGCCCGAGAGGGATGATCTATCAAGTAAGTTTTTAAAAACAGGTGAACATGGTTGTTGCCAGGGAACTTACGGGGAGAATGACATCTTCTTCAACTCGTTGCCCATTGTGTTAGCGATCAGAGAGGGTGATGGGTACTTTGGGTAATACTAGATAGTGGTGGGGACTTGAAGGACCGCCAGATGAGCTCAATCAGAGGCAGCTCTGTTGCTAAAATTTGCATACGGTCACATATATATATCTTCTGAATTCCGAGACTGGAGTGTCCACGGTGTGTAATCCGATTGCGAGTTTGTCCGAGCACTTCAATCCAAGGAATGGACTCCCTGATCAGATGCGATCGATGTGATAATGATTGCAGAGGCGGTATTCTCAATCTCGGATGCAAAATGGTCGATGATGTCTTTGAGAAGTCGAGGCTGGTTCCAAGCCGCATCTTTTGGGCAGCGAGGYTCAATGCCTGCCAATCGTGAGCCCTTGAGACCTCCGTRTTTAGTTTCAACCCCTAACTCCGAGAATACGACAAACCGGCGCTGAATTATATGAGYGCCAAGTACAATTATTGACCAGCACGCTTGTCTGTCAATGCGCCACCACAGCACGTTCCAGGGTGCGTGTAGAAGGACGAATATCTGAGGGAAAATGCGCCATTCAGGCGACTRCGCGTCCAGATCTTTTCCAATCCCTGTGTTTTTCGACCATTCCTCACCCAGTTGTTATCACAATCGCAATCTCCTCAGCTCYACCAGGRCTCGGAGGAGGTGCTAGATGAGATCAGTTCGATTAAGTCCTTCAGCCCAATTGAGAAGTGATGGCCCAACGAGAGGTGAACGTTCACGGCCGGGCCCTGGGCTTCAACTGGTGTCCCAGTGCGCTTGCGGATTGATTTATGTCATTCTATTCAAGTTCGAAACATCTTCTAGTTCCACAGACGCACTGCTTCAACGTGAATCCGGCCTCGAGTTGGACGTACGGCTTCTATCCTAAGATGGCAACATAATGGCCTTGACGGAGTCGGATCTTGTATACACGAGAGAGTTTTGAACTTCGTCAAACCAGATGAAGTAACATAGATGTGACGGTGAATAAATGGCGAATACATTGCCCAGACGAGACCACCCCACTAATCGCGATATCTGATACTACTTGTTAATAAAGTATATCCGGAATGGGTGGCAGGGTTTGTACAAACCTCCGGGCTAGGTCGATCCTCTCACTCTGAGTGTCAAGCACCTGTGTAGAAAAMTTTGACAAGGTTTGGAGGCGTATGGGGGAGCTGTATGTGATGTTTTGAGTGGAACAACTGCTTGCGCGTGTTAAGACAGATGCCACGACAAGTATCAGAATCCATACATAGAGGAGTAATGATACCCCGCCATTGTATAAACGCCAGAGCGGACACATCATGGGGAGGGAGAACACCATCACATGACCATCTACTCCGTTTGAACTGGCCCCCAGGAGTGCAGAAGTTCTACGCAATGACTTGGGACGGCGTCCAACTAATTATTTGGGAGAGTAATAGAAAAGCACAGTAGTTAGTCCAGAATACCTCCCAGGTACAGATACATATTCCGAGCCAATACCATCCCACCTCAACTTCTACTGTAATTTAAGTCATCGTTTTTGTGTCTGCACCCTGGCTTAGGTTTTACCTGTTGATATTCTTAATTGATGAACGGTCTGCTAATTAACATTTTCTGATTCTTCAATCTTTTATATAACAAGGACGCTGTGAACACTATTCATACTACTTATAYAATTCGTTGATTCCAATCTGGTTCCTTTAATCCACACTAGCTTAGTCACCCTTCATGTTGAGATGACCGTTATTCATATGCTAATCTGTTATAAGCATGAAATCAGAATGGGAATGAAYATTGAAATTGGAATCAAATAAGGATGAGAATGGCGGTCGCTGGGAAGGGTGACCGAGCTCGGGATGGTACAGGCCCTCATGGAAGAACCACAAGGTTGAACCTGTCAAAAAACCCATGGAACCTACGTTTGGATTACTSRTCCTAGGCTCCACCACCGCCCAGGATTCCTGGAAGCCCTGGGAGTAGAGTCGGGATTGTGGGTAAACTAATGGGAGGGAGAAAGGTAGGCAGCGGTAAAGAAATGGGAGGGAGAAAGGTAGGCAGCGGTAAAGAAATTGTATTCGGTAGAGTGGGCGACGCCGTTGGGAGCGGAAGCCCGGTGAATATGGGGATGGAAACGGGGATGGAAACTTAAAAATTATCATGAGTTAGGTGATCTGCGCACTCGGGCTGGACTTACGTGTTTCGGCTTTGTCTTCAATAGGTCGGGACAAGGAGATGCTCGCATTGAGGGCGAACAAAAGAAAAGCAGAGCGCCAGTTGGTCATCTTTCAAGTTGTAGTTTGGAGACAGGAGAGCGAAATACTCGACTGAAGAACTTTCGTCCCCTGGAGTAATGCCTTTATGCTGTCGGGAGCTGCTAGTATTTTCATGTCAAGTGATTTAGTGCAGCTCCAATCCGGACATGACAGATGGGTAAACCAAGTCATCAAGGAGAGCCCGCTGCGAGATCAACTATGCCACATGCACAGAGAGGAAGAATAGATACCCCTTGGTATGTACCCTTTCCCGACTTCACAGTTTCCCCCTCTGTGCGACGAAAGGGTCAGGAACCTGGTGATTATTTTGATTCTCTCATCAGCGCGCGTACCGTGGGGTATTTTTTTGATTTAACCTGATAGAACATCCTTTTGTACCTTACCATCCGCGTAGCTTGTGACGGTGGCGCCACCTCTATGATTATGGGATCAAGACAACATTCACAATCTGCCGGACCAGGGTACCTGGTTGTACTATTTATAACTACCATATGCGTGCAGCAGGTTGGCCCTACTTTGGCTGAGTGTAGAAACTCAGCATRACTTCAGGTAATTATCAAAACAACCAACTACAGCCTGATTTCTGCAGGGATTGCAGACTTTATTTGTTTTCGGTATGAGGGATTTGAGTCACCCGGACGCTCCAGACCGACCTCACATGCAGATYCAGACGGCCAGAATATCTGGCGAATTTCAGCTCCTGCGTCGGACCTTAGTTCAAATACTGCATAAAAACATTGTGTATTCATTTGAACCTTTTCTAATCTCATTGGTGAGTATTGGACCTTGGTTCCGATGGCAGGTACATCTATAAACATCGCAACTCCGATGCTCAAAGTCCTGCAGACGCTCTAGGGTGCTAAGAGACGGGCTCATTCGTCCACGAGAGATAACTAGCAAAACCTGGCCCCTAGCGGCTCAATTGTGAACACGCTTGATGCGCACTCGTAGGAATCCTTGAGAGAGAATACGCTATTTTGACAATCAACAGACGTCGGAGGGGTCAGCTTAGCATGCCATAAGTCATGATGCTATGTGCTCGGAAATGCGCTCTCACATAAACCAACCCCTTACTGCCATTACGCCGCTGTCCTCAGGGGGTCAATGGTTGAGGAGAGGGGGGGGGGGCAGGAATTTTGGGCATGAGCGGACCTAATCACACGGATAGTTGGGGTTTTCCGTGGTTGAAGGAGCCCAGTGGCGGTGATTTTGCAGATGGCCAAAATACGCAGATGCCAACCTTGTGAACTATCGCTTGGAATAGCTTCATTGCCTCCCCTTGCTCTGGTATCAGGATGCCCTAGCCCGGCAGCGCCGCAGTAGCATACGGTGCCTTACCATACAATGCTTTATCCGTCAGCGTTCATCCAAAATACCCTAGCTCCTCGTTTACTCCCTCCTATCCACCATTTTCTTCTGCGTCTGTGCGAATTGTCTCGTTTCCTTTTCCTAGGCTTGTGTGTGTGTGTGTTCTGAGCATGAAAGGTGTGCTCCTCCGTTTGCGAAAACGACCTTTTGATCTTAAAGGGTAGCAAGCCTCATTCTTCCTCGTCTAACTCATCAAAGTGCCCCGGAGCGATATTTCACCTCGACTGGTATCTAGCTTAATAAAAGCGCAGCTGACCGAGCTCAGACCAYCAAGGCACGTCATCTCCCCTCTCARTTCTTAAGATGGATGAATACTGTAATCATTCGCGACTTCTATACCCCTGGAGCCAAAGTCCCTATTTGCCGATCATGTAGCATGTGAGAACTCGTGCATGGGCACAAAAATAATAATACTGACTCGAACACTACACAGGTRATAAACCTCGTCGCTGCGTACTTTGCATTCTTCCCCAAGAAGGCAAAGTCCCCAGACAATCGGTGCATATTTTGCCCTTGTCGTATGAAGACGACTGCTAGCACATTGATCATCAAAACTGCACAACACAGCTATACTAACGTTTGGGTGATTCCTGTGATGCACATCATAAATACATCGGTCGCTAATAATTTAAGCAACTTCTCATTCAGCATGGGGGGCAATCGGGACAGAGGAAGAATGTGTGCTATCGATGTATCAATCAAAGTCTACTAAGCCCCCGCTGCTGCAGGTCCAAAGAAATAACTTAATCGGCCGACCCACCATGTATGCGGCCGCATAGGTCAAGGCTCATTAACCATATCCCGGTCAACCTTAGATAACGCAAAGCAATATCCGAGCTGGAGGAAGGTCAACTTCAAAAAAATCAATAATTACGGACGAGGTAAACAAATGCAAAAAAAAAAAGGCGGCGACAAGCCAAACCCATTTTCTATGCTACAACATATGTACATGACAAAAAAAATGTCCATGCCAATTCATTATACACG
The DNA here is from genome assembly GCA_023014305.1 of Lepiota subincarnata. NCBI lineage: Eukaryota > Fungi > Basidiomycota > Agaricomycetes > Agaricales > Agaricaceae > Lepiota > Lepiota subincarnata. The sequence continues at coordinate 338,424 of JAECYV010000014.1, read as the reverse complement.
ATCATTCGACAGCAAAAGACTACGACGATCGTGACTGTTTCTTCGCAGTACCGATTTGCGTATTGTTGACCTAAAAACCACAAAAACGGCAAGTACATTTCAATGACATGCCCCAAAATTATCAAGTAGCAGACGCACCTTGGTAGCGAATCGGAGGGAGGTCAACGATTCGTTGAGATGAGCCGCCAGCGGCGACAAATTCAAAAACATCTAAAAAATCCATGAAATTAAATAACCCATCTAAAAAAAAAATCCAACGTCGCACTCACCAAAGTCTTCGAATTCCCACTCAACGAATTTTGCAATAAATACGTCAGTTTCGAATTTCTATACGGAATATGCTTATCACCCTTCTCCCCCTTCTCTCCAAGCGCCGCAATCACATCACCCAACGCACTCAAACTCTTGTTGATATTCTGCGTCTCCCTCACTCTCTCCTTATCCGGCAACCCAACCCCCGGCCCATGTCCAAAACTCACRTTCARCCGCTCACTACCCGCCAAATCAACAAGGTTCAAACACCCCTCACACCGCTCTCCAGTACCGCCCACGCGTTCATTGCTYCCATTATGCGGAGGGAGACCAACGTTAACACCMGAGATGCGTATTGTAAACACAGAGTGAGAGCGAGATGAACGTTCGTTCATGAGCGTCGCCGCGACACTACGTCGTGAGTGTGCGAGTGCGAGGAGGGAACGAACTTGAGATGGGGAGCGGAGGGCGACAACATTRATGTCYGTTACGCGTGTTGCGCCAGATTTGGGGTCGTGTTTGATCTCATGTTTCTTTTTATCGAATTCGCCCTTGCCGAGGAGGTCATTTATAGTTTCATTGTACTATGCAATAGTGAGGGAATTGGGCGTTTAAAGGATATAGCGACAGCTTACGATTTCGAGGAACTGGCCTTCGATGGTATATTCCCAACCTTTACTCTTCATTTCTTCCGCAACTCGGAAGACTTGTTCGACTGCTCGGGGGATCATGCCCGCCAACGGCTGAGTCTGGAGCTGGTTCTAAGTCACAACGATCACCGGTATTTGAGCCTCGACGTACCTGGCCTCCTTCCATGGTGAACGATTTCCCAGAACCAGTCTGACCATAAGCAAAGATGCAGACGTTATAGCCGTCCATGCAACTYTGGGCTAGAAGAGAGATCTCTTCGAATACCTCGGCTTGGGTAGCGCTGGGCTCGAACACCCGATCAAAGGTGAAGTTGTAAACCTCCCTCCTCTCTTGACCAGTAGCGCTCTCACTTGTAGAAGAGAGGACAATCTCTTTATGATTGTGRCGATCGGGGAAAGCCATGTCCGCTTGTGATTCGAGTTTCAGAGCTTGAAGCTCTCCAGGGGAAGGCAGGTTGCTGGAAGGTAGGGATAGATTTGAGGATGCAAGGGCGCTGTTGGTGAAGTCGGAGGGCAAGATGGGCCGTACTCGACAGAAAACACGGATGTTGCCCTTGAGCTCCTGGACCATGTTGTGGAGTTTTCGCCGAACAATCTCGCCTTCCAAGATCTCCTTCTTCAGCTCCTCGATCGTCTTCCCGCCACTCTCGATGTCGAGCTGATGTTCAGAAACAGCTCTAGCGAGTGCATCATTTTGGCTTTGKAGCAACGTATTTTGAGTTTGTAGCGCCTGGATTTGTGTTGTGAGGGTGATGTGGGCGGTCGACTGCTGAGAAAGGGTGGCTTTAAGRGTTGAAACATTCTCGCGTTCGCGTTCAAGGTCATTTTTGCATAGCCGGAGATCCTCATTGGCATCWCGGAGCTCCCGCTCCCGCTTCCTGATGTCCATTTCGAGCTCCATGATTTCACGAGCATGACTCTTCTTGAGGTTCTCGATTTCGTCAGAGGCATTAACGAGCTCACGGCGTTGACTGAGTTCTTGCGACCGTGCAYTGGAAAGCTCACGAGACAGCGCGGAGTGATTTGCCTGCAATTCTGCCACCTTGGCCCGCTCTGCCTCCATATCCATAGCCAAACGGGCGGCATCGGCCACTCTAGCAGACTCGATGGAAGTGAGCTGTTCCCGTAGCTCTGAAAAGCGTTTATCGTCCGACGGTTTACCTCGATACGAGCCGGATGCAGTTCGGAGCGGGGCGTTCCTTGCATTGCTCGATGGCTTTGATGGGGCCAATCGAACGGGCGGTGCGCTGCTTCCTCTCGTCGAGCGGGTGATGGATGGTGGTTGGGGTTTCGTGAGTGGTCTAGGAGCCACAGCTGCAGGTCTTGCTAAGTTTGTCGCTGTCCGCGTCGGCTGCAGTGGTCGGTTGGGTCGGCTGGCTCCTATCGCGGCGACTTTCCGGGGCTGCTCGGCGACGTTCTCCTCCTCATCCTCCTCGATGATGGCTTTCCGTTTGAGGTTCCGTGTGGTCACCGTTGCGGGCATTGTTGGGCCGAGTATTTCTGCTGCTGGCGACGAGCTGCGCAGTCTCGGCAGACGCGACATTTGTTTTTGAGGGGTGAATGCACAAAACCTGATCTTGGACACATTCAACCAGGCGCGACGCGTCACGTGGGGGCGTGATGCCCTAATGTCTGTGCCTGTTGTGCGGCCCCCCGCACTGAACCCTGCCGCAGTTAATCGCGGATCTCCCATGTTCAATCCAAGGCAATATGGCATAGYACGCACCTCTGTTAATGCACGGGCAACTCATGCAGAGGATTCGCAGCCAAATGAGGCCGGGAGTGAGCGACGCAGGCCAGCGCAACCTCCGAGAATCGCTCCAACAGCACCAGCGAACCTGCGGAGAGGGGGACACATCAAACCGCCGTCGTTCCCCAGAAACCGTACATCAGATGGTAATCACCTATTGAACTCGTGGGGGCATGGTCCATAATTTATTCTGGTAATGTAGGTCCGCAGCATCCTCGACACCGTGGCATCAGAGGAGCCCAACAACCCCCACGGATCGCCGCCTCCTCGACTTCGGGTGGATCGACAGATTGCGCACCTAGGAACCCCTCAAATAATAAATCTTCGTCTCCACAACATGTTGGTCCCCAAGTATCTATGCCTTCGTCGTCCCGGCTGCGCGGTCATGCTCCTAAACGTCGAAGAATGGATAGCGCTCCTGTGCTACCTCCAGCAGCAGCGTCATCCACTCAAGAGACTTCCACATCACATTCACCGCCCCTTACACATGCCGCAGCGAAGAAAGAAGATTTCATCTCACCTCCTCTCATGCACCCTTCTGAACTGTCTACATCGACAGCCAAAGTTAAGGCTGAAGATACACCCCCCCTCTCCGCCCCACCATCCGTCAAACAAGAACCTGTCGAACCGCTCATCAAACAAGAGCCCACCGAACCCATTACCCTTCAACGTAGGCTTGTCACCCAATCGTGCTCTTTCTTCCCCATCCCGGACAACTGCCGACGATCRTATCCYRAMTATCGGGAGAACCGTATTTCCTTCTTCCAGCAGGAGTATAAGAGACTCCGAAACCTTGGTCTRACGAAACAACGAGTTATTTTCCGGTCCGTTCTTCCAGCATCATAACCTCTGATTCATGGCGAATTAAAGCTTCCTCTGTAACAGTGACGACGGTATGGCAATTGAATGGTATGCTTGGCCCCACGTACTCCGGTGGAAAGCCGAGCTAATAACTCATCACAGGACAAGTCCGACTCCTGTGTGGTCAGACACCCTCCTCCCTGAGGTACCGAGTTTATTCTCTGTGATAATCTAAAGCTCACGACACAAACAGACATAAGCCCAATACGTAGGCTGTTAAGGTGCTCTCATGAGCACCGTTAGCCGGTTCCTATCGTTTTACCAGCACACCTTTTCTTTCAGAGAAAGTGACATCGCCTCATGCCCGTCATGTACCACTACTTTAACATCAAATCTCAGTTTATGTCTGAGGAGTCGCCTAGTGGTTGATCAGATCCCCATCCCCGAGGTACGTATGAATAATTGACCCACTCCTTCCTACGCCCTCATTTTCCCGCCCCGACCAGGGACTCGGGCACGGCAACAGCCCCAACCCCCCATCAGATGTAAATGATAGGGAGCACCTATCTAATAAGAGGTGGTACACCGCGCAAAACCTAGATGAAACTACGGAATCCCACTCATTCACGTGCATGTTTGTAACAAAACGCCAAAACGCAAGAGGCTACACCAAAACACACAGTCGTCGGCACCCATACTACACGAGGTTGTGTGATTATGATATATACAACAACCGATATGAAGAAGAAAATAGCGCCAAYAAAAGAAATAAACCCTGCCACAGTAGATTGGTATTGCATATGTCCGCTCCAGATATGTGTAAATCTGTCAACGGAATAGGTAGCAGAGACCAATGGCCCATGAATATCCCTCCAGTCCGAGACCGGTTCGTTTTGGACGTCTTTTGCTGCTTCCTTGACGAGTTTTCCACTTGACACCCGACCGATGTGATGGTGGATGAGCTGAGAAACCATCGAAGAGAATAAAGCGCCAAGTATACTGAACAGAAGCGACAAGAACGCAAAGATCCTAAT
>JAECYV010000014.1:282409-332112 GCA_023014305.1 Lepiota subincarnata | reverse complement strand
GGATCCATGATACTATGAACCTGGAATCTTGTGACTTCAGCATCCTTGATGTAACATCACGCCCTGACCTTTTCTTTATCTAATGAAAAATGAATCCGGACAGYTGGAAATCCTCATGTCTGCCAGGAGAGCGGTTTAATCGCTCCTCTGATCAAAGCGTCGATGCGCTATACCATTTTTGATATGGATCCAATAGATTCCAGACTCCAGARTTCAGGTGCGAGGCGAAGCTGTCAAGAGATAAGAGCTATTCGGGAGCCCCCTTCTTTATGTGGTAATCAAAGGTGGTCAAGGCATCCAAGAATATACAAGATTGACACACTTTGACTTCGAATGCGGTATCTACGGGCAGAAACCCATTGKCCTGGCCAATATCTCTCCGTCAAGCCTCAAGATCCGTCTATCTCCGGATGCTCAAGTCCTCCCACAATACCACTCCGCCCTTTAAAAGGGAAACAGTGGCGCAAACCGGAACCTTCAATTTCCCCCACACTGTGGGAGATATGTTCAACGTGCATATTATGCGGTATGCAGCAAGGACAATACCCGAAGACGCCTACGCATTCATACTGGAATTGACCTTCCAGCGACTTAACCATCCTGATTCCATGGTTCGAAAAGCTGCCGGTGACGCACTGCTACCTTTGGTCGTGGGCAAGATTGATGGGAGCACTTCAGGTGTACAATATCAGGTTATCCGCAGGAACCTTGTCCCATTGTGCTTGGTTATACTCCGTAACAGGGATTCTGCAACGGGTGCTGTTACCATGGACGGTCAATTCATTCTCGAGCAACTTCTGAGACAAGGTTGGTCAACAGGATACATCTGCACCCATCTGGCCGACTTATGGTCGTAGATTATTTTTATGAAGCAATGCRATTGGTCTTCCGTGTACTCTCTAACATACAAGGCACTTCTGGGGTGCAGGAAGGTGGCACCTCCGACGTAGGAGAGATCGAGACACTGACAGAACGCTCCTTTGCTTTCCTCCGTGTCGACGATGACCTGTTTTKACTTTTGGTTACCCTTCTGGCCGAGTGGGGCGAAAAGCAAATAAGTGCATTATATTTRGTTCGCTGAGACCATTGCTGTCGCTAAYCACTTGCCATAGGCACATCCAACCCCTTCGAAAATCCAAGCCAACCCGAAATTGAACAGATGTTCTCGAGCGCTCTTACGCTGTCCCTCTGGGGGCCCTATTCGCCGGTACTACGGGCCGCGCTAGAACAGTTGATGATGCATGGTGCRTTCCCGCTCTTGAGTTACCACGTACAATATAAGATTAACATGTCATWTYCTAATGATGGACACCGAAATCGAATGCCATAYAGGAAAATACCAAGGTGCTGCCAGTCTGTTTGCGGAAAGCTTAGTTCTTTCCACTGTCATTTCTAAAGGCCCAGAAGACCATTTCGACTCTGTTCCGCCCAATGCACAGGATAGCGCGGTCGATCCTTACATTCAGAGTGCTCTCACCTACCTTTCCAAAAGCACCCTGGATGGTCCTCTCCCTGACAGTGCTTCATCATACCCGGCCTTGGGATCATTCGAACTGTTACATCTCACCTATGGCCAACTGCCCAAGGTACTGTCTCAGTTGGGCCCATTGGGACAATTTTCAGCTTTGGAGGCTCGTCAAGGTTATTTGAACATATATACAATTGTTGTGAGTGCTGGGACACTATTCAATCATTGTCTGGCCTGTATTAAAACCGGGCATGGCTTGCTCAGGTATTGTTGTTTATGATAGCRCAAATTGCCTTCGTAGGACCGCTACTGGGAGGTACTCCAATGTCCTTCGGGCAGGGAACAACCTCGGGCTTACCCCTCTGGGTAGGGGTCATTGTCTTGTTCTCGTTTATTGGTATCGTGTTGGACGTTTCTGCCGGATACTTTGCACTTTTGTTTTCCCGTTCRCTGAGTCTGGCGTCCAATGACGTACGGGGTGTCGTTGATGCAAAGACGAGGATAGATACCTCAGTTATYGAGGTAATCAACAGTGCTCTCGAGCTGGACAGGATCGCCCAAAAATCCACTGTCCCGGAATCGAAAGATAAACTCTTGTCTTCGGTCGACCGCCTAATAAGAAGGATCTCACATCTRGTGTATCGTATCCAGCGGCTAGAGCACCTCATCCACTCACACCTTGACGGTGAAAATGTCATGGCGATGCTCATCGCCGCCAGCACTTCATTTTTCCTTGTTTCGCTGGTAGTGTATGTAGTTGGGGCGTGGTCTCTCTGGGTTTGGTTGCCCACTGTGTTGGTGATGATCTTCGCTATACTTATTCTCTTTCGATATGACCTTGGCCATCGACCTGGGGTGCATAGGCACGTAGGACGGAGTTTCCACAACTCATTTCACATTTTCTTCCAATTTCTCAGGAGGTCCCGCACGACAGTTTCAGTTCGAAGTTCTGCGATTCCACGCTCAGTCGAACGTGAGCTGGTGTAAGGCTACGCTTACATTAGATCACAGATAGGTACATAAGGACTAGCTTGGGTAGAGGTGTAGTAATTCCTCTCGATTCCTCCCAAATCCTATCTCGAGTTTTCTGCATCTCCCTATTTCCTCCTTTAGTGAGGTTACCTCTCTCGGTAATCGTTCAGCATGGATATTAATATGAGCGGCTATGGCCGTCTTTTACATCCGTAGACTTGCACCCCGCGCCTATGTGATATATTTTTTGGACGATCATCAATCATCGGCGGGTACTAGTGAGTGGTGAGAGATGAATCACACGGGGGTGTGATGCACTTCTTTATGGAAGCCCGGAGTAATAAGCCTCACGGAACGCTTGTCTGCCGAACGGCACATCAGAGTCAATTGATAGGCGTGCGGCCGCTTGCTGGGACCCCGAGTCTCCTTGTAAAGAGAACGAGGAATCTGAGGCCGCAGGCATGTCCTCTGCACTCAGGAACCAATATAGATTACTGGGATCAGGTATGATACATATCTTATAGTCAACAACCAGGCTCAACATCCCTCGCCTCCATATTATGCATCCCAAAACACCACCCAACTCGAAACGTTCAACTTGCACATGGTGAAGCCATTGAACGCGTCAACGCCTCCGTGGTCGAGCCTGGGATGGGTCCATTGGGATAAGCCATGAATCGAGGGTCATCTTTTTCCACACTTTCTGTGACGATGAAGGGCCCTGAGGCTGAACGCGCCCTAGCATCGCATTCCCTCGTCTTATCTCCCACATCTCTAACCACCTCAGTGGTAGCCGGGCGTGGCAAGGAAATAGACAAGTTGGATCTCAGTAGCCTCATCTGCACAGCAGCCAAGGTCATCCCTTTCCTCCATCTCCTCTTCTCTATGTCTTTTGTTTTGTTTGTAAACCTCGCTTGGGTCATGGCCCCCGCAAACTATATAAACCATATCAAACATGTATTTAGTTAGATGATTCTTTCCTCTCGAAGGCGAGAGTACGTATTACACCTGTTCACTCAGTTTGAGTGATTTGTACGACCTTCACCTCAATTCATAACCTTAAGTTACACTCCCCTGACTCTGCATACAATGAAAATAGCATTTCTACGCGTGTAGGACCACAGTTCAAGCAAGGAGGCGTTTCGCTGGCAGGGTGTTGGAATAAAGGGCAATGCGTGGTCGGACATTTCTGGCCTCATAAYAATATACTTTCTCTAGGAACTCATATCAGGAGGTGAGTCACCTTTGAGAAATATATTTACGGTGACAGTGTACTCTGAACCGGATTATTAATACTGCTAATACATGAATTATGATTCATGGCTTGTGCGAGGCGCGGCACCTCCATCCACGCAGTCGGAGTACTTATCTCCCAACGCTTAAGATGCAATACACCCCCAAAGGTACTCGGGGTCTCCAATGCTCTTTTCGATACTCTCGGAGACACGGCACGCACATCTATCAAGATGCCGTTCGGCAGACGGGCGTTCCGTGAGGCTTATCACTCCGGGCTTCCATCCTTCTTCGGTTCTGGTGCAACCGTGGGACACAGGGGGCGCTTACTCTGTGCTCTTCGCCGCCATGTTCAACAGAATCCTTCCAAGGGTTGTGACACATGTTCGACGCTCCTTTCATAGCACGTCGCGTCTCGCAAAAGTCGTCTCAACCAACCCTATCAAAGCTCAGGAAGTCAAGGTGGTACCCTGTCTTTCCCATCCCAGCCTTTAAGCCCCTGACAGCTGGATCTTCAGTCATGGTCGTCTGGGAAATATCCTCTCATTGAACACGAGTATGATGCTGTAGTCATGTAAGTATTTTATCTCTCCGTATCTTCATTGGCATTCATGCACACAAAAGTGGTGCCGGTGGTGGTGGTTTGAGAGCTGCTTTCGGTCTCGCTGAGTCTGGATTCAAGACAGCTTGCATAACGAAGCTCTTTCCCACCAGAAGTCACACTGTCGCTGCTCAGGTGTGTCCCTCAGTACCTCGTTTTGCTGCTATCTCCTTTGTGACCGAATATAAAAATAGGGTGGTATCAATGCCGCACTGGGGGTATGGATTCTATCTGCTCTTCGCAACTGTTCCCGGTACTTGAGCACACAAATAGAATATGACTGAGGATGACTGGCGATGGCACATGTACGATACTGTAGGTATTTCTCATCGCTTGTTTGCTTTATGATTTCCGCTCCTCTGTAGGTGAAAGGCTCGGACTGGCTCGGTGACCAAGACGCCATACATTACATGTGTCGCGAGGCGCCCAATGCTATCCTCGAGGTAAGCTTGTCCTGCAACGCCCAGGGATTTTCACCCCGACGCTAAAGTAAAACAGCTCGAACACTATGGCGTCCCATTTTCTCGGACGAAAGACGGCAAGATTTACCAGCGCGCCTTGGGTGGCCAATCGCTGGAGTATGGCAAGGGTGGTCAAGCCTATCGTTGTGCTGCCGTTGCAGACCGTACTGGCCATGCTATCCTTCATACACTTTATGGTCAATCTCTCCGTCACAACACCAACTTCTTCATCGAATACTTTGCTCTTGACCTAATAATGCAGGACGGGGAGTGTGTTGGTGTTGTTGCGCTCAATATGGAAGATGGTACTCTTCACCGGTTCCGTGCACATAAGACTATCCTTGCCACTGGCGGTTACGGGCGCGCTTACTTTAGCTGCACTAGTGCGCACACTTGTTCCGGTGATGGTAACGCCATGGTTGCTCGTGCGGGTCTTCCCCTTCAAGATCTAGAATTTGTCCAGTTCCACCCCACTGGTATTTACGGCGCCGGATGCCTGATCTCGGAAGGTTGCCGTGGCGAGGGAGGTTACCTTCTCAACTCTGAGGGTGAACGCTTCATGGAACGTTATGCCCCCACAGCTAAGGACCTTGCCTCTCGTGATGTTGTGTCTCGCGGTATGACACTTGAAATTCGCGAAGGCCGTGGTGTTGGTCCACAAAAAGATCACATTTTCCTCCAGCTTAGTCATCTACCGCCTGAAATCCTCCATGAGAGGCTTCCCGGGATCTCTGAGACTGCTGCCATCTTTTCTGGTGTCGATGTCACTAAGGAGCCCATCCCCGTTCTACCAACTGTCCACTATAACAGTAGGTTATGTGATTGATCACAGGAGGGCTTTTCACTGATGACTTTGCAGTGGGCGGCATCCCTACCAGGTACACCGGAGAGGTCCTCACTATTAACGAGCATGGAAATGAGATGGTTGTCCCCGGATTGCATGCTGCAGGTGAAACCGCTTGCGTATCCGTGCACGGGGCAAACCGGCTCGGGGCCAACTCGCTCCTCGACATTGTGGTTTTTGGTCGTGCTATTGCTCATCACATCAGTGAAACTCTTACCCCTGGCATGCCTCACAAAAGCATCCCTGAAGAGTCTGGTTTGCAAAGCGTCGAATTTCTAGATAAAATTAGGTGTTCCGATGGGCCTGAATCAACTGCCAAGATCCGTCTTGCCACGCAAAGGGCCATGCAAGCCGACGCTGCGGTCTTCAGGACCCAACAATCGCTCGACGAGGGTGTTGTCAAGATTCGTGGTATATACCGGAGCTTTGGGCAAATCGGAATTAAGGACAGGAGCATGATTTGGAACTCGTGCGTAAACACTCTATGATCTTCGACTGGCGAAAGCACCCTGACAACCAACGGTCAGTGACCTTATCGAGGCTCTCGAACTCCGCAATATCCTGCAGTGCGCGATTCAAACTATTGCTGCTGCTGCTGCTCGCACGGAGTCTCGCGGTGCCCACGCTCGTGAAGATTTTCCTGAAGTCAGTCCCCCAGCATCACCAAGAGCCCTCTCCTTATACTGACTCACATTTATCAAGCGCGACGACATAAACTGGATGAAACATACGCTGTCATTCCAGCCCGACGCCAATAGCCCCGATGTTATTCTTAGATACCGCAACGTTATCGACAAAACTCTCGACGAAAACGAATGCAAACCTGTTCTCCCTTTCGCGCGCATGTATTAGTCAGATCGTCTCTATTTGTTCTCTGCCAGACATAGAACGAGAGGCCTAGATATGTTGTGTTAGTTGTACGCATYGGACCTTAAAACGCGCTCCAGTCCTGTCAAACTTATAATATAACTGGCTTATGACTAGGGATCGTACAAGTCAGTTCAACGCCGATTCATCCGTTGCATGAGCTTGCGAAATACGAAGGTGACCTGATGCTTGCTCATTACACTTAACATTTCTATCGACCATAATGCCGCCCGCATCTCGAGAGCATACTTGTCATTGCTCCCTGAAGGTGCCTTCTCGTGAATAATTATAATTCTGCGTAAATGGCCAAGGAGAGGTGCCGAAGTATCATTTTGAGAGGAAAGCAAAGAGAATAATATGTAGCGCGGTGTAAGGGTTCTACTCCCGTTATGACAGACATATCCCTTGTTATCTTTCTTGTTTATTCCTATCACCCACTTGACCAAATAGTAGAGATGTATATATATGCCTTACTGTATTTACGGCTAGGCGGACTTTTTTCCGAATACGATTATTGTCATCTGTCAGCGCTTCAGCCGTCGTGGCGTTGCCTTGACTCCGTTTCGCTATCGTCACACGCGGCTAGTGCGAGGCAGCAGCCCGAAGCCCCCACGTGATTTTAGTAACTACCCCTATTTATTTGTATTCTTTTGCCTTGTGCCAATACTCGTCATCTGTGCACTATTAACCGGCCATCAACGATCAAGATGGTCCTGCAAACACGAGCCAAGAGTTACGGAAATTCCCTGTCATTTATCGCCGATTGCTTCGTCGCCTCATCACCCTCATGGGTTCCCGATTGAGCACTCGCGAAATGCGCCGAACCTGGTATATGTACAGCAGCCACAAAATGTTTATATCTGCGCATCACCCTAGTAAATCGTATTTGAACCAACGCTAGTCCACYATACGACCTCTTCCTCCCGCAGTGTTCATACTCAAGGGGGGCAGAATTGGACCCTGTGAATCAATGTCGCAAACCTGACTAGTGCCGCATCAGCCGCGCCTAACTAAATCCCACGCGACAAAGGCAGCCACTTGACCTAGGTGATTGGTGTGTCGGGCAAATCAATCTAAATATTGGGCACACCAGTGTTGGACCGTCCACCCCATCTGAAATAATGTTTCATCCGCTATTTGGGCCTTTGCGGTGTACACGCGGTGCCTGCACAGGTTCGGTATGCCCATTCCTCAAGGTTTTCGCTTCCAGTAATAGATTRTATGCTAGTATTTAATAGGCCAGGAACCTGCCTGCCGCCACACGAGTGTTCTGATTTCTCCTATATTTTAATAGTATTTCGAAGCAAGACTCTCATTTACCCCATAAATAATAGCGCATGGACTATCATCTAGATGTTCAGGAGTCTCCCAATCACCACCCGTAGCGCACGGTATATAAAGGTGATATCTACCATGCGCTGGTTCCGGGGAACCCGTCTTCGATATGCAACTGCAAGCGCTCGTTCTCCTGATCCTTTCCAGGTTGATTGGTGGGGTTCCAGGGATCAAACGTGAGATCAGACGAGCAGACCCAGATCCCGTTGGGACAACAGTCCAACTCGACTGTGAGATCCCAAGCAATCCGATATCTTATCATCAGTTTGATCTGACCTCCACTTCGTACAGATGGCACATTCCATGGCTTGGAGGATCAATCCACCGGTATTATCTACTTCCGTGGTGTGCGCTTCGCCGAACCTCCAGTTGGTGACCTCCGTTGGCGGGCCCCAGTCTCACCCCCTAGGGGACACCTCGGAGAAGTGGATGCCACCGAGGTATGGAACACTCATGGGACTAGACAAATGGTCTCTACTCACTGAAGATCAGTTTGCCAATGCCTGCATTAGGACAAAGCAGACGAAGGTCACTCGCGCTACCTCCGAAGATTGCCTATTCGGAAACGTTTGTACTTGTGCAAACTTGGAAGTTAAAACTGATGGTTAAACAAATTCCAGGTCTATATTCCTATCAATACGCGCGTTGGTGAGGGACTCCCAGTCCTAGTCTGGTTTCATGGTCAGCATCGCATATTTGCCAGCAGTGTACGATGCATATTTATTCTATAACAGGAGGTGGCTTCCAGGGTGGGAATACCCACGATGCTCCCCCTGAGCTTATCATGCACTCCAGTGCAAATCCATTCATATTCGCTTCGTTCGAATATCGGGTTGGGCAATTTGGGTTCCTCGGTACAATTTTCCACTTGAGGAGCATGTGACTGCGGGCTCATGGGCTCTCGCAGGTGGTACACAGGTCCAGGCCGACGGTGTATTGAATGCAGGATTGCTTGATCAGGCAACTAGTATTTCATATCAATGCAGGCTCTCCCTAATTGCCTCACTCCAGCGTGCCGCGCTCCAGTGGCTACGAAGATACATAGGAATTTTCGGTGGGGACAGCACGTAGGTCGATCTTTCCCAGTCCCTCTCTACATCATCCTGAGTAAAATGTCTCTTGATCGCAGGAAAGTGACCATATGGGGTCAGTCAGCCGGGGCCGGTTCTATCATGTACCAGGTAAGGGGTGGATTGTATTTCGATCTAGCCCATACGCTTAGGTGCGGATAGCTCCTGGCAAACGGCGGTGACAACGACAACCTTTTCCGTGCTGCTATGGGTGACAGCCCATCTCTCAACTTTGTGCCAGATTTTAGTGAGGACTACGAGATGAATATCTATGAGCAATTTGCAGCTTTTGCGTGGGTTGCTAGTTCGCGGCCATTGTTCCTTCAAGCGTCTCAAGTGCGAGCTCCAGGGGTTGCGGTGATCAAGGTCAAGATACGCTCCGGTGCCTCCGGGCAGCGGACACCAATACAATTGCCAAGGCCGGAAGCCGTGTGGTAGCCGCACGCCCATCAACACTGTTTGTGTTTTTCCCCTACCTCGATGGCGAATTTATTAGAGAACGCCCGGTCGAAGCTTTCAAGGCTGGGCGCTTCGTTCGAGTGCCTGTCCTTTTCGGGTGAGCACCTTTCCTAAAGTCCCAATTGTAATATTGTATATGCTCTGCCTTAGCTCGAACACAAACGAAGGGGCTCATTGGTCTGCGACCCTTCGAGACCCTTCCGCTAATACCTCAATGCCAAATGCAACAGAAGTTACTGTCTTTAATTTCCTCCGCGGCCAATATCCTGGTCTTACCCAGTCCTCGGTTGACCACGCATTTGAACTTTATCCCCTTCAATCATTTAACGGATCATTCAGCCGACAAGGGCGACAGATGTATGGCGAGGCAAGGTATATCTGCACTGCTGCTATGATCACAGGCAATGCATCTGGCCGCACTATGGCCTTCCAGTATCAGTAAGTCCTTCTTGTTCCGTGCGTTATTCAGGCTGGCGACACTCTCTAGCTATGACAATCCCCACCTCGGTTCGTCTCACAAGGATGACCTCCAGGCATTCTTCCGCCCCCCTGCGGACTCCAATCAAGATGATTTAGCACTATTCGAAGCAATGAGAGAGTACTTTACGTCGTTTGCCACTATTGGAACGCCTTCGGCCGATAATGGGGTTGCTTGGGAAGTGCGTCTGAATCATACGATCGATGAAAAGGTCACTTGCTGATTGTTGTATATTTTGGACAGCCGGTGAGTGCGAATGGGGGAGGTTCTCGTATATTACTTCACCCGGCGGGTGTGAAGATGGAGCAGATTGAGAATGGGTTGAGTACTCGATGTGACTTCTGGCATGGCCTCAGTCACGAGATCCAAACATAGACGGTGTATGTATATATATTTTGTGAACGGCTCATTGAAGTTCGCCAACATTAAGCGTATATTCACCCTGTGGTGTCGCCTGGTAAATTTCGTGAGCAGCGGAACCAGCAGTGGGAAGGGCCAGGGGACAGAAGGTGTTCGTGGGCGTGTGGCCGGGAAGGGTAACAATGACTGACAACGTTTAATGAAATTTCCGTAATGCGGTTTAGGAACTTGGCGCCTCTTTAAAAAATAAATGAGGAGAGGATAGTGAGACTGTTAAGGAAAAAGTGCAGTAACATCCGCCTGCTGCTCGAACCCGTACTCCGAGGTATAATAAGCTGACATCAACTTCCCTTAGCTTACAATGGCGGTGACTTTGTGAGTGCTCTCCTGATACAATGTATGCGYGCACTGTTGGCGAGGCGCGACAACTTAGGAGGTATAACACCAAAAGTAGTCAACGACTACGCCCACCGGCATGTATTTCATATTTGCATGCCGGTGCTTTCCCCTTTCTATTAAAACTATACAGGACCTATTTTCACATCATTATATGGACCCTTTTGCACGTAGGCACACCTCAGCTGTTCACGAAGATAGCGTGACGCTGAGGTGAGTAGATTCCATCCTACTAAAGTACCTCAATATCTAACTATACCACCGTAGTTATTTCTACCAATACGCACCGTGGGTCAGTTCCCCACCAAACTCGCACGACATACTATCCTTTAAGATCACAAACTTGCAGGCCCTGGAAGATACACTGGGCCATGCCGGACCTGACCGGGTTCGAGAATATGATCCGGGATCCTTGGAGATATCGCGATTGAATGCAAGCCGTTCAACAAAAATGTTTGAACACCTTATAGCATGTGGCATTCATGAACCAGCTTGGTCTCAGCTGCAGTCGTGCAGCTGTGAACCGTCACATGACCACTCCATCTGCACCTGCTTTCGTGGACAGATAGAATCCAGCGGCGAGACGCCCAGTGCGATGTCAATGTCTTGTTTCCCCACCTRCCAGACACCTTGCTCAATCTGGAGCTAGCTTTGTCTACATCGGCCCCTGGTCACTTTCTTTATTCAGGTACAGATATGCTTTCGGCAGGACCCGCCACATCCAAGTCCTGACTATGGACTCATGTGATTAGGGAAGTCTGTACGCAGCACTCTGTACATTATGCCCTGGCTGGGAAGGTAACGGGACAGAATATCTACCCTGCCTCAAGTCATTGGTTGTTGACGGTTGTCATAGCAGCAATTGTGGCCACCTTGTGAGGATAATTAGCACCGATTCTTTTCTTCGAATCCTGGATATTTGTAGGGCGGAGCGCGCTGGACCGGATCCTCGATTTACATTGGAGTTCAGGACCTAGAAGTGGATTGGGGCCCCAAGCGTACGAGAAGAATTATGTGAAATGGCCCGGGATGAACTTCAAATCGATATATTATAGAACGATGTAAGGGCTGTGTAGTCGCCGCGCAAAAATTGCGCGAGCTGTATCCGCTAAGCCAATGATACGCTCTTGGCATGTTTGCAGTGGGGGCCTCATGGTCGAGACTCACGGGCTAAGCACCGTCTTTTCAGTGTAATATTACGGTGGTACTTTATTAGTTGGCTATGCAAAAATGAAAACGTAACAACCATCTTCTATGCCGCATCACCCTGTCAAGCTGTAGTTGTGAAACAGTGCTTTCAAGTAAAGAAACCCCTCATCAGAGCGGGCCCATTATGCACGAGGTGGTGAAAAATATCCTATTCCAACTGTGCGCCACACAGCGCCGCCGCCAATGAGGATCTACAACATGCAAAATTGACTTAGAATGCGAATGTGGAAATATGTTCACCTGAAAGCCATCCTTTCTCGGTAGTCGACCACCCGCATCAGTCATAACCATAGTATACATATTCCAATTGGATAATTCAATTACAAATACCTCTGTTACCAGCCACGGACTCCCCGGCTTATTTCAATCTCCATGCCCGTTTAATCATATCAGACGCCCGTTCAGCAACTGCATACACAGGCGCCTGAGTGTTGGCCGAAGGAATGAAGGGCTATAATTACGAATAATGGGTTACCAGTTAGATTAAAGGGCAGCGGAGATAATTGCAAGCTTACTATGACTGATGCGTCCACAACCCGCAGCCCCGGAACGCCCTTTACCAGTAGGTCAGGATTAACGACACCATGCTTTGCGCCCCGAGGGGACATCGCGGCGGATCCAATACCATGATAGGAGACACCTGAAGAATTGCGGACATATTGTTCAATATCTGCTTCCGAAGTTACATTTGGAGGCGGCGCAATACGGTCCAAGGTGARCCCCCTCCACGCAGGCGCAGTCACAAACCGGTGAGCCGTACCGAATGCCGCTTTGATTATTGCAATGTCGACTGGTGCCGCATAGGCTGCAACATCTACCAGCGGTAGCTCGAAGGGATCATTCGATTTGAGTATAATTGAGCCTCCTGATGACAGGAGACGTTCTGATGAGTAAGGAGAAGGAACTGGAATGAGTACCACTGACGCGATGCAGGTTCAGAAAGCCCTATCCGGACAGTGAGAACTGGCGTTGGTGACAACGAAAAATAGCCATTCGCCTAATATTTTTTAAATAAATCTCAGCAGAGAACTAATGCGATCTATATTCAGGAACTTACGTTGGCATTAACACTAAAGTGAGGCGTATTAGGTCCCGCGGAAGGGTCACCATGAGCAGCTAGCACCGGTGAGTTTCTAGGTAATCGGAAATAGGCGGATATGCTTAGGCCAGCCCCTGTCATGGGACCTGTTCGCGATGATATCCATTGCTGTAATGCCTCGTCTGATGCGGTCTTGTTCGCATTAAGACTGGAAAAAACCCAAACCTCAGTCAACGTTGGGTATAGGACGACAGAGTGCCCTTACTTGACTACTGTTGTATTGGCTTGGAAAACGAGCCCAATACTTGGCTGGGTAGTAAAGTTCTTCCCTACACTTGGGAGATGAAAAATAGGTTTGATTCCAATCCTTCGCAATATATCGGAGTCCCCGATACCAGAATTCATAAGGACTTGGGGTGTACCAACAGAACCAGCCGAGAGGATGACCTCTTTGGAGGCTGTAACCTGGTGACGGGGACCTGAAAACTGTGGGTCCATGGGGGTCAGAACCAAGAGAAGTAAAGCGCACTTGTCTTGTTTTGCGCAAACTCTACCGTTCTAAATCTGCCTCTGGAAGTTTTCAAAACCCGAGAAACATATGCCCCAATAAGCACAGAGAGATTAGGTCGATCAAGGAACGGGTCCAAGAAGGCTGTTGCTGAACTGCAGCGGGTGCCATTCGCGATAGAAAATTGGCTCCATGCTTCGAATACGCACATGTTCACCATCATACCTCCAAAAGAAGCCCGACAAACTCACCGATACCAATGGGCCTGCCAGCGTTCGGGTCTTCAAGAAATRGAAACTCGTGTGGGAAAWCCTTTGTGGTTTGGATGATCAGTGGTTCCGTCGGTTGCGGAACGTTATTCAGCCCGACGCCCAAAAGCCCTTTGAATCCATGGACACGAGGGTTGAAATCCCCTTCCTCAGGCCCATGGCCTGGAGCTTTGGTCCAACGTTCAGTCTATTTCGCTTGATCAACGCCATGCATGTACCCAAAGAGGCTTGGACACACTTTCTTCAGGTATGGTAGCATCTCTTTCCACGACCATCCCTTATCACCTGTAGCTCTAGCCCATTTATCATAATCGTCTGATGATCCCCGAATCCAGAGCATCCCATCTAGGATATTGTAGTTTTTAATCATACATCAACACTMCGATATGTAATGAGACGTACGGTGGGAGCTACTTCCACCGAGCACGCGAGCCCTGAAGTAGTGGAGTGTTCTTGCATTGAGACCAGGCTGTGGCGTTGTTGATGTATTCCAATCAACGGGATCTCCAATCAGTCCAAAGCGCGAGGCAAGCCAGGGAACCTCCAGCTCAATCATTCCCTGATGCCTGAAATATCCGGGTCAGCCATCGAAATTTACGTTTGAGAAAAAGAAGACCCACGATGGTCCTGCCTCGAGAACGAGAACTTTAACTCGGGGGTCTTCGGTTAATCTGCTAGCGACGACAAGACCTGCGGATCCGCCTGCAACAAGTTCGCCGGAAACCCAAATATAAKGGTAAGAGTCATACCTCCTGCAATTATGAAGTCATAAGCTCTGGAGGGGAGTTGTGAAATATCCTCAAAGATTGCGGCGAGGCTGGACCCAGCACATAGCAAGGATAGTGCAAGAAAAAGGAACAGGGGCATTTGTGCTCCCCAGCTGCAATACCAGCAGTGTGTGTGTCTTTCGCCTGACAGACGCGAGTCTTTTATATTCGAGGAACGGAGATGAGAATGAGGAAGCCGTGCGCAGAAGAAATCGTTGCCATTGTAGGAGTTCAAGGCACCAAAGATGCAGAAGGACGGTCACCTGGTACAGAAAATTTTAACGTAAATCCCCAGGTGGGGCAGCGGATAATGCTTCACGGAAGATCCTGAGAAACAGCAATGTTGAAGCTCTACTTTACTGGGTGGGTAACGGAGGCCAGTGACGATGCCGAATATCATCAGATCATTATCAGTCAAGTCCCCGAACAAACAAATAGTAAGTAATACATGGGAACTTTCGGATAAATCCCGAATGTTTCTTTGCTTTACCTTCAAGCCAGATCATCCAGCGGATCTATACGCAACCCTATTGCAAGAAAAGCATACAATTGGTATGTTCTGCCATTTTGTCAGAATATGTGGACCAAAGGTATATTCTTGTCGATCACATTGTGCGTGCAGTTATTTGTATATGCATCGTGGAACCGACGGTACTTAGCTGGTAATCGTATCATGTCGTTTGATGATAGCCTCTCGAACCCAGACCATATTATCTCTCTCAGACTACCCTATGAAGAGATGAGACAGTGGGGAGATAATGAGATGAGGGAGAACGCTGTGCCTAGGCCCCCGGGTTCTCACATACCATCCGTCTTACGCCTTCCTGGAGCTCTGCGATGGTCCGGGGAAGGTGATGTGTCGTAACAAGGATGGGTTGTACGAGGGGTATGTTGTATTTGAGCAGGAGCTATTGAATAACTCAACGAGGAATGTGTCCTTTACTAATCCTGAGGACAGTCGATGGAGAGTGTGCTGTATGGATGGTTTGCCGCATTGTGTGGACAGCGAGTATGGGGGTTTTGGGTATTTTGGAATGCGGTGTATCGCTTATTGCGTTCCGGCGGTTTTGAATGGTATGCGGTATGCAACCGTCACGGATGTATTCGGCTGAACTCGGCTAATCGAGACATTTTCAGAGGTCTCCAATTGCATGCAGAGACCAAGAGCCATATTGGGGCATTGCTGCAGAGCTGCTGAGGGTCAAAGGGATTGTGCAAGTCAGTTACCACGCGTTTGTCGGGGCGCAAAGGCCAGAGCATCGAGGGTACAATCTATCATAAATATACCCTTGGCCTCCCCAGTCGTGCTAGAATCAAGGGCTCAAAAGACTAACACAAGGCAAGTACAAATGCCTGCCTGGCAGATGGGCGGACTCCAAAAATAATATAAGTTGCAGCGCGGTACGCCTCAATTTGCAGGTTTCCAATGCTGAGTCTGGAAGTTCTGGAATCGAAACCCCGTAGTTTCTGCATTCAAAGACCATATGAATAGGCACCATGTGATTCACATTGTTGGGCACCTGAGCCCTACGGGCGGGTCACGAACATTCCAGGGAAATGAGAGAGACAATTCGCCCTACAGCATGTTGTCTGTCGGCAATATCGCGGTGGGGAATTCCAAGTCCGCTTCGGCACTCTACAGCATGCCGTCTCCTGCTTTCGGCTTTATCCTGTCGGCGAGCCGTGAAGTTTATACACGAGATATGTACTGTAGACCCAATTCACTATCAAGGTGGATCTATTACTGCGGAGACTCGAGGGATCAGCGTTACCTTTTTTTGTGTACCACAGTAGCTAGAGCCAAATGCCGAGCATATTTGGAACTGTCACATGACGACACCTCTCTTGACCACAGCTACCTAACAGGATGCTGAGGGCACACAGGAAGAAAGACGAGGCTGATACCCTCCAACGCGAAATATGCCAAGTGGAGGACCTGATACTCCAACTCCAGGAAAGACGCCTGGCGTTATTGCAAAGGCTCAACAGTGTACAGGCGTCGACAGCCTCCCTTCCCCCAGAGACACTCTCGCTCGTCTTCGAGTACGCCTCTCTGCAGGACTACAGTTACGTCTGCCCATCAACGCCCGCACACGCATTCCCGCACAGACAGGAGGTCTACCCAGCCATTACTTTCAGTCACGTCTCGTGGCATTGGCGTCAGATCGCTTGGTCAACACCCCAGTTATGGAACAGGATGGGTGTCGAGGTTTCCAAAACAAACGCAGATAGCATTTGCCATATCCTCGAACTCCACTTGCGAAATTCCAAAGCTCTCCCTTTCAACCTCAATCTTATATTCGGTTTCTACAGTGAGGACGCCCTCCAGTCAACCATCGGACCTGTGCTCTCCAATAGCGAATATTGTAGGAAGATTCGAACCCTTCAGCTGACAAACCCACTACCGGAGTGGTTATCCGCTATCTCAGCTAGCTGTCCCCAACTGGAATGTCTCTCCATAAACAGGTCATTTCTGCCCTGGCGCCGTAGATTGTCTCTCGAATCTGCTACTCTCCTGCGCCACGTGCGTTTGCGACAGGTCTCAGCAGAAGTCGTGCTCCCTTGGTCATCAATAACACACGTCAGCCTGCTCCTTGTCTCCATAGACACCTGTGCAAAGCTCCTCACACTGTGCCCTAATCTCATATATTTTCGATCTGCTTCTCCTCGGCGCGTTACGGCCGAATTTACCCCTCCAACCCACATCACTGCCCTTCGTCAGTTGCAAACATTACTTTGGACATGTACTGATGTCCCGTGGTGCCCAACCATATTCCAATGCATCTCACTACCAGCACTGCGCACGCTTTCGTGGATAGATAGGACCCTTCAGAGGGAGACTCAGTCATGCGTCCAAGCCTTGTTTACCCACCTACCGGACACCCTACTCAATCTGGAGCTAGCTTACATTCGCCATTGGTCACTTCCTTCATTCAGATATACTTTCAGCCAGTGTCTCCATGTCCAGGCCCTAACTATGGGCTCATGTGATGTGGGAAGTCTGTACGCGGCATTCTGCGCATTATGCCCTGGCTGGGAAGGTGATGGGACAGAATATCTACCATACGTCAGATCTTTGGTCGTTCACGATTGCCATAGCACCAATGATGAGCCCGAGCGGGCGCTCAGCGCTGATTTCTCTCTCCGAACCCTAGATATCTGTAGAGCAAAGCATGCTGGATCACATCTTTGGTTTACATTGGAGTTCAAAGGTCTCGAAGTGGACTGGACCCCGAGCGTACGAGAYGAATTACGTGGSATGGTTTGGGAAGGATTTCAGCTGGATATATTGGAGGACAATGTAAGGGTTGAGTGGTTACCGTAGAAAACCCAAGAGCTGTACATGATCTGATGTCGACATGTCTTTCATCATCCCCACAATGAGATCTGAGGTAGCGGATGTGAAGGATTAGTAGATTGAATGTTGGGGGCTGGACACTTGGCTTTTTGCACCATCATAATCATTTTTTGGAGCTTCGATTATCGATAGCTTCCTCTCTGGACCACTGTATTTATTCTCTCCTGACAATCTGCATGTGGGCCTACGTGGCTCATCTAACCGAGTTGTTAACCTCACTCCAATTTGCTATCAAGGTGCGCCCGGTTTGTTGGTCCTATTCTCGTCACGAATTGTCCTCGTTATTGTGCTTGGTTAACGATATGCAAATGCCACGAAACAGCCCCGATCATCATGTAACTATCGTCAAATGACCCTACCTAAGCATGGACACTTGTCGGATATGTTGTAGTAATGGAAGCTCTTCACCTCTTTTATTTTGGATTAGTTGCATCACCATAATTATTACTGCTTTTATTTTGAAGTCAATCTCAATTTCGGCGCTTGGCGATCATTGTTTATGGTCTCCTAGCAGTACTCCACATATTTTGCTTATGCGTATTTATATTAGATGAACTAGGCAATTGGGACACTGACCATTATGCGTTACAGCACAACCGTCTACAGTGCTGAACATTTTGTATCAAACATCGCATGTTGAGTTCTGCGTGAATAAGATATGGCTGGATGGTACTGCAAAGTCACCTATTGCCAGTACGATAGGATCGTATATTCAAAATTGCCGCTTGTGATAAACACTATATCTACGGACTCCCCAGCTCATTTCAATTTCCACGCTCGCTTTATTAAGTCAGACGCTCTCTCAGCAACTGCATATACAGGTGCCTGAGTATTGGCCGAAGGTATGAGAGGCTGTGATTGCAAATGATGGGCTACCCGTTCGAATAACCTGCAACGAGGTGTTGCGAACTTACTATGACCGACGCATCCACAATGCGTAGCCCTGAAATACCCTTTACGAGCAAGTCAGGATTAACTACGCCATACGCTGCGCTTCGAGGAGACATGGCAGCGGTTCCGATACCGTGATAAGCGGAAGTTGTAGCGTTACGGATGGATTGCTCGATTTCTTCTGAAGTTGCATTTGGGGGTGGCATGATGCGGTCCAAAGTGAAACCTCTCCAAGGAGGTGCAGTCACGAATCGTTGGGCTGTCTTAATTGCCTCTTTAACTATTGCAATGTCGACTGGCGCTGAAAAATGCTGGATCCACCAATGGTAGCTCAAAAGGATCATATAAGTATGATTGAGCCTCCTATGGACAGCAGGTTGTCCAGTAGATGGGTGGAGGAACAGGCAGGGATTAATTTCACTAACGTGATGCAGGCTCAGAAAGTCCGATCCTGACGGTAAGRAGTGGCGTGGGTGACGCTGAATTACGATTATTTGCCTGCGATAGTTCATTGGGTATGTCAGTCATGGTGAAATTAAATCACGAATATATGCTATGCACTCACGCTCACACCAACTGAGAAGTGGGGTGTGTCGGGCCCAGCCGATGGATCATCATGGCTAACTAGCACCACTGAGTCTTTTGGTAATATGACGTAGCTAGATATGCTCGTTCCTCCTTTTCGCAATGAGATCCATTCCTGTAGTGCTTCATTGAATGCTGTCATATTAGCATTTATACTGGAAATAATTCAGACTCACGTCAGCTTTGGCTATAGAGACACGGAGGGTTCTTACTTGACTAATGTCACATTAACCCCCCAGCTGAGCAGAAGTAGTGGTTGAGTGGTGAAGTTCTTCCTTACGCTAGGGAGGTGAACAACGGGCTCGATTCCAAATTCCCGCAATGCACCGGAGTTTCCAATCCCGGAATTCAAAAGAACTTGGGGTGTACCGACGGAACCTGCTGAGAGGATGATCTCCTTGGTTGCTGTAAGCTGGTGRCGAGGACCTGGGGAGCTGTTAATTCACGTAGGTTATTAACCTCATTTGAAACATTGTATACCTGTCTGGCTATGTGCGAGCTCTACAGTCCTGAAACTCCCTCTGGAAGCCTGCAAAACCCGGGTAACATGTGCCCCAATAAGCACCGAGAGATTAGGTTGGTCGAGGACAGGGTCTAGGAAGGCTGATGCAGAACTACAGCGGGTGCCATTTGCAATTGAAAGTTGAGTCCACGCTTGTGATAAATGTTAGCTGTTGCGGCTCCATGAGAAGCCCGCCACTTACCAACACCAATGGGCCTACCAGCATTTGCGTCTTCGATGAATGGAAACTCATTTGGTAAGTCCTATGTGGTTTGAATGACTAGTGGATCCGTCGGTTGGGGAACATTATTCAACCTGACGCCTAAAAGACCTCCAAATCCATGGACACGAGGGCTGAAATTCCCTTCCTCCGGCCCATGACCTGGGGCTTGGTCCAATGTTCAGTCTACATTTTCATCGGTCAACAAAATGCGTCAATGTCATAAACAAGCGATTTAGACATACTTTCTTCAGGCAAGGCAACATCTCCATCCGCGACCATCCGTTGTCACCGGTAGTGAAAAGAACTAAACAACGTTAGTAGTATAATTTCGCGAGCGTGGCTGCGTCTGTCAGGCACAAGGGACTGAGATAACCCGGGCAACACTAATTTGTCCGAGCAGGACAGTAGGTATCGGAGATTCCGAGTAGATAGAGTTTGAATAAAATAAAATAGGAAATGATGACTTATCTCAAAAGGGATTTGACAATTCGTCAGGGCGGTATCTTTTGTGATACTGTTTCGTGATTTGGTTGGGTCCGAGGAGACCGGGGGAGTGAGTGGTAAAGAGAACGCGAGAAGATGGGGAGAAACTGAGCTCCCGTATTTTTCTGCCCCCCACATTTTGTGAGTTGGGTCTTTTTATCCTACAGTGACACGTCAACTAGCTACAAGTTATGCGCCTACACCAGGTAAATAGACGTTCTCGAAGGTAAAGTTTATAACAAAAGAAATGAAGTTGTAAATAGATGTTCTCGAAAGTGAAGAGGTTTTAACAAAAGGAATGAAGTGGATAATCGTCCGTATACCTCATTGGTTTACTACATAAGGCTAACTATGTTAAGAAAATGCCGAGTTGAGGCGAGTGGGGTGTGTAAGAGGCCGAGAACTTAGGATCGAGAAAGGATAGGGTCCGGAATAACGTTGGAGGGGTGCTCAAATGCTCCTTCCGAGAGCAGGTGCGCACCCCTCTCCACAGTGGCTTYAGCCCATGTATCATAATCATCTGAAGATCCCCGAATCCAAATCATTCCATCTATTATACTTAAAATTTGATCATGCACAATAGCTTGCGTATAACGAGACGTACTATAGGAGCTGCTTCCACCGAGCACCCTCCCTCTTGAGTACAAGAGTGACCTTCTTCAAACCAGATTGTGGCGTGGTTGATGTGTTCCAATCAAAGGGCTCCTGCACTACTCCGAATCTTGAAGAAAACCAGGGAACCTCGAAATCAAGGATTCCCTGGTGCCTGAGATGTCTAGGTCAGGGATCATAATGCGCCATTGAAAGAGAAAGATCCGACGATGGTCCAGCTTCGAGCACGAGTACTTGAACTCGGGGGTCTTCGGTTAACCTGTTAGCAACGACGAGGCCGGCTGTTCCCCCTACAACAAGCTCAGCGAGGCCCAGCCATAAAGGCCCGAACCCTAAATACCTCCTACAATTATAAAACCGTAAGTTCTGGAAGAAATTTGAGAGACATCTTGAAAGATTGCGGCGAGACTCGACCCAGCACCTGGCAATGATAAGGCAAGAAACAGGTGCATCTATGCTTACCCAGCTACGATGTCAATGACGTCTGTCTCACAACTGACGCACACTGATTTATATCTTTCAGAAAAAGGTGTGAGAAATAATTAACGGAAGGAAGAATCGCCATTTATGAGCTTAGAGAAGCGCAAGGGGTGGCCAATTGGCACAAGGAAGGTTTCAACGAAAGTGTGTTAAAGGGGCTAAAGATAACTCTTCACCGAGGATCCTGAGAAATAAGGCATAGGTTTAGAGCCTCGCTCCAATGGATAAATAGGGGAGATGAATGCTGATGCTGAATGTCACGAGGATCCTAGCAGCATTTATATGTTCGGGCCGCATGGGAAGAAGCCCAAGTTCAGAGGGACTTGGGTGTCATAAACTAGGGAACGAAGGAAATTTGAAGTGAGAGACTGAAGGAGCTCGTGAGCGGTCGGACATAGAGCTAGTTCAATGCTTGAATATGGCGTTTACAGAGAATTTGGCCCCTACGGCAGGGGAGATGAGAGCTTAACAGGAGGCTGAGTAACAGAAGGTTGAGGAAACACCGTATGCAGCTACAAAACGCCAGAACTACAAGATGCGTTGAACCAATGGCTGGTCTAGTCCCTGAGCCCGGGCTGCTCGTAGGCTAAGCATAGGGTCTTCGCTGCTCCTACAATACTTATTCACTGCAACCTCTGGCTAATGACCTTGTAAATTGGGCAATGGAATATACAGCATTGTAGATAACTTATTCCACCAAAACAATCAGATCAAGATTCAGTAGGCAGCGAGAATTATCCATGTTGAGGCTCGGGGYATTTTATTTATGTCGTTATGTGCCGGAATGAGAAGTAGGTAGCCCGGCACCAGGCGGGGCAGTGGCGCAACATAGTTGTACCTAATCGTAATGTCAGGCACCAACATTTCAATACTAACAAGGGTTAGCGATGCTAGCACATAGTTCTGGTGGTTCACATTTCACAATRAAGTATGTGTTATTATCCTGACAGCGGAGCCCTTAGAGAGGGCAGATGCCCGTGGCACCCTCAAAACACCTAAAACTGTTGTCACTACCTTGACATTGGGACACTAACTGGATGAACACTCACGTTCCACCAACCCCAACAATGATAGGCCCGCAGCAACGGTAACCGTAAGGACCTTTGTTATCGTTGTTAATAGCTACATTTAAACCAGGCAATGATTCACTCACAAGGCTTAGTGAACACGGTACATAGCGGTTGGTCAGCTTCGCATCGGATCAATCGCGAATGTAACTTACATGAGTTGCGTTGCCTGTAAAATTTTTATTTAGTAGATCAGGAAGCGACTGTGAATGTCACTGACAGTGGATTACGTGAGTGGTTGGACCTCCAGGAGCAGGGGATGCAATGACATTGGAGGCGAAGAAAGCGGCGGCGGCGACGGCAAGGTTGACAAAACGCATATTAGATGATAGCAGGTGATACTTGGAGCTTGGGGCTTCAGTGAGCTTGAAGTTCCTCGAATTTATAAGAATCCGACTCACCCCTTAAGAACAGAAAAGGCCACCGCCGAAAGCGAATAAATATAGCGAGCTATCTTTAGCACATGTCGCAGTCCCAAAGCGTACGCCTGCGGTCGTTCCTCTGCCGTCACACTCGAGTATTACAATAGGCAGCGCACTCCACAACTCACCCCTAGTCTGAGAAAACAGCTGTGGGTTGTTGTTAACTTAAGCCCCCTATGAATTTGTCGCAGTGGCAGTAGTTGGAGATGTGCAACTGAGGATGATGTGCATGTTCCTCAAATGTTCAATACGGAAACCTTTAATGCAAAGGCAAAGGTAAGAGAAATCCATAAGCGCTGTAGTCATCATACAATAATATGCCAGGTGAATCTCTGACATACATTTTGAATGATATTTGACTGACCCGATCTTGCGAAACTGCGAGCTTCAAAATATGCGGCGCAGGGGGGAACCAAAGGGAGATATCAGGATGTTTCGACTTGAATAATAATAAATTCGGACGAGGATCTTCGGGACCCTTTCCCYCATTGACGGTAAGTACCTTCATCCGGCTCTACGATCATTCCTAGAAAGGCTATACCCAAGTGCATTTATGCCCCCTCCGCGTACATCAAAACGACAGTTGTCGTGCGTGATCAAACCGAGGGAATAAGATATGCAATTCGCTGTTCAGCTTCCTGTCCAATATCTCTTTCGTTGACGATCATCAATCTTTAGCTTCGATCAAAATCTGAATTTGAGCAGTTGAGTGTACTTTTACATGTTAAATTTGTATCTTATGTTATGACTGTTAACAATCTATCGCCCATTAGCGACTTCCGACCTCTCTCCACCGGGAAATCTAGAAACAAGCCATTACAATAGACCAGGGCCGGGGGCGTCGGACCTCTCTCACCGTTCCCCAACCCTCTTCAACCCTCCAGGCTAGACTAATGAATTATTCATTCAGAAACAGGGACGGTTGTTCCAGCTCAAGCCAACATCCCACCTACATACTAGCTCGTCGCTCTGCCTTCTAGGTGTTGCGGTTACCGGTGTCCCAAGACACTGTCAAGGTGGAGCTTGAACCGTAACCTTCCCTATCAACCATCGAAAGTGCAGAACGAAATTAGTTGGTTGATCATTACATGAGGCCTAGGGTTGGGACGCGGTGTCGCGCTCATGTCGTAATATCTCATTACTGGATCAGAGATGCCTTCATATATGAATTGCATTCCAAATAACTGAAAAGAAACGAAGTAGCAGCCCGACTTGGGCCATTATAGAGGATAGGCCGTACAAAGTCCATCAAGCCAGATCATCGGGAGTATTGTCTGATCCATAGTGGCTGAAAGATGCATGATTACTATTCTTCAGACGAAGGGGTTAGATCATCCATTGAAAGGGCGTTATCCGTGAGCTGGAGTTGATCACTAGGTCGAACCATAAGGTAACTCTGCCCTTATTAGTCCTGCATTCTTGATCAGTGGGGTAATTATGCATTTCCCGCTTGTGAATATATACAGTTTCCCCTTAATGAGGCCGTGCTCGGTCCATCGAGCAATAAATCTTCCATGGCTAGGGGATTCGGGACCCGCGTAAGTTACCCAGTGGGTGTTTGGTTCATACCGATCATTATGTTAGCACGAGAAAATCGTTGCGCCTGAACATTCTTGCCTTAACAGATATGTATGAACGCCGCAAATATTCCAGGTCGTTCGTAGGAAACAGGTCAAAAGTTGCGCGGGAAGAGCGACTCGTCTATAATCAGACACGTCTCGTTGCCTCGACAAGTAACTTAGGCCTCGTCGGGCTTAGACATCTGCAGGGAGTATAAACCCACCTGTATTTATCAATATAGTTAAAACAGGCAGCGTCTGTTGTCGGTAGTTCGCATGGGGGAACAAAGAAGACTAACGTGTCGACAGGTTATTAGATATATCTCACATAGTCGCCTAAAATCCTATAGCTGCTAGGTTTTACAAGAATGTCCGGCATCTTTGAGACCCGAATCCGGGAGATGGGCTTCCGAGTCCGGCTGTTCGATGGGTACGGGTCAAACGCACATGTGTGGTACTCCCTCAAGGCTAGCATTTCACCTCATAAATTAGATGGCTCCAGATGAGGAGAGCTTGTAGTTCATGTAATCGCTACCCAGCGGCCCAGATAGCATATCTAAACAGGTAGGGCGACTAGATCCATGATTCTACTCGTGACCATTCCAAAACCTGGAAGACTATGTAGCACCGTCCAACTCGTGAGTTATTCACCGTTCTCGTCTGAAGTATGATTAAAAACGTGCGAGTGTCACTGTTTTCAGATCTATTTCATCTCAGCGGGTCTTCATGTGCTCCTTTTTCGCCGCCCCCGGAACCCGCTGGTGTCATGGAGCGAGCTGTTCAATTTGCACTCCAAGACGAGGACGTGGTCACTGGGGCCTTGTTATAATTACCACGCTTAACCCACCACCCCCTGTTACTCCAGCTCAGCTCATTTTCGAGTGATTTACCAGTAAAATAGGGAGCAAGATCGAGAAATGCCAAGGTCGTATGATCAAACGCCGCCCGTGGGGGCCTATACATTGAGACTCGACAGGTGTCAATATCCAGTAAAATAAGTTCAATGCAAGGTATTATGTACACTGCCATCATATATCTACCCGCAGTTAGGATGACCCTAGCGGAGGCTATATGAGGGAGGGAAGTCTTAGAAAATACAGGCTTCCCCAGGCTTCAAGATGCGGCAACTATAGCGGTGTAGATGAGTCAACTTCAACTTTGCCTTTAGAGCAAAAAGTGTTTATTTCAACGCACTAGCCACCGTCGGGGAATGTGATTGGTCCACAGCAAGTGTATTTAGGTCCAGGGCCTACAGATGATGAGTCGTTTGAGCAAGCAACTTGCAAGGTGGTTCAACTCACAGACATCCTTCGTAAAACCGGCGAATTGGTCATAATCAACAAGAGATGTAGCATGTGTTTACGAAGATCCTCACCCCAGCCTCATTTGCACCTAAAGAAAGAAAGTTATCGGTATATGGGCTACCATCTTAGGAGGTGGCACATACAGCGATAGACGGGAGGCGGGCCAGCAGCTGCCATAGCAGCAAGAGCAAGCAGAGTAGCGGCGAGGGTGAATGAGCGCATCGCAGACGGAAACTCAGATATCGTAGATGTTTAAGGCTAATAACCCATATATATGCAAACCTAACCGCGTTTTGCGAAGGAACCTCCCTGACGAATCCATTGGTTGCTTGAAACAAGCTTGGAGCTTTCCGTCATACCCCGCTATTCGAGGAGTGGTTATGCCCCATCGCTTACTSCCCGACCCTTTCATGTAACGCATCCCCAACCAGATCTACTGGCTCAGAGAATTGCATTGTTGGGAACAAAGTTGACAGCGGGCCGAACATTCGCTCCATGTCTCAAGCTGATGATCATCAGAGGGCCGCAGGGTCTCCATTGACTGTGAGTCGGTGGTTACTGGTCTTCGCAAGGCAAAACACCGACTCACAGAAGACAGCTACAACTTGCTTATTGATAACCCGAAAGCACCACCATGAGCTTCCCTCAGTCAAGCATAATAGCCCTAGTCACTTTGAAGACGTTACTGCTTAGTCTCTCGCATGAAATGCTCGGCCGCTCTGAGTGGTGATAGATGGTAATGATCATCGTTCCCAAGAGAACATGGGTATAAGGCACCGGGCATGTCAGGCCGACCAGGGAGACTTAGTTTGCGGAAATATGACAAGAATTTCATAATGACGACCATGAGGGGCAGGGTATGTATGCACTTGTCGACGTTTCAAGTTCAGTGAATCGACACCCACCCCTTATGGCCTCCCTTGATTCCCCTTTCGGACGAACTTGGCCCGTGGGAACGTGTACCTCGGCGTTCCGAGTTAGTTGCTTGCCCTTTTGGAACTTCAAAGCATCATTCTTGACCCGATTTCTGGGCCCGGCGAGAAGAGCTCGGTAGAAGGAGCAGAAAATTTGCCCTCCGAGACTCACCCCCATCTTTGGTCCGCCCATAAACTAGACCAGATGCTTGCTGGCACTCAACATCTCCACCTTGAGCTACATGTTTGAAGTCGAGCCCCTCGTTGCTGTCCTTGCCTTCGATGAAATTCCCATGTCTGCTTCACCCGCCCCTACGGGACCCGACTTCAAAGAAAAACCCATTCTAATATGAGATCGTCCGATGCCGACTGTATTCATCAGGCCTGTGTTAGTACCGTTCTGTGAGATGATCAGTAAACCCCATCGAATATCCCATACGTGTTCATAATTTCACCGCACTAGCTCATGCCTCAACGTCTGACATGGGCGGCGACTACACAGCCCCGATGCTAGCGGTTTTTAGGTCAATACGGAATGTTGACTATTTTCGTTTTCCCCCATTGAAGTTCACGTCCTTGGACTGATGCCAAGGAATTTCGTGCACTTGAATATAAAAATACAGCTTTTCGCTAGGGCATCCTGTTCTAACAATATTTTGATGTACTCCTTCAAGCTTTTCGTCGCTGGGCTCGTCCTCTTTTTCGCATCCCAAGCTGCTGCCACTCCGGCCAAGGGTGTTCAATGTGAGTAGCAAGAGCTTTTCTTGTACAAAACATGCTCACCGTCTCGTCCTCAGGCGGTTATAACTATTGTACCCCTAAACAACAATGTTGCAAGTCTATCAATGGTCTTGTGTAAGTTCCTCCTGCAACCTTTGTCGATCTGGAGGTGAACTCAACGGGCCTAGTTGTGCTACACTCCCCAAAGGCGCCGTTTGCTAAGGATGATCTACTATGCTTGCCTGTCCCGGGAAAAGTGTCCAATCAGTAGTTGTGGCTGTACTACGTGGTGTTCGACTCTTGAGGAATATCAATGAATTTGAATATCAAAGTACACTTTTGAATCCGTCAGAAAATACGAAGTAATATCACGGGCTAAATGCGGTAGTTGGCCGCTCGACGCCGATGATACAAATAGATATCCGTTTATCACCTTTTGACATCGACTCAGTGCCTGCGAAGAGCACGGAAAGTGGTTTCAAGTAAAATGCAGACAAGCATAGCAGCCTTGACCTCATCACCCCGCTGCTGCGGGTCGTGCCACAGACAATGTGATGAACACTACTCCTTGGAGCTGTAAGCTACCGGGTCAACTTGCCGTTCAACTGGCACTACCGGACGGTACATCCACAAGTGCCGGGTCGAAACATTGCATAGAAAGATACAGCTGTCCGAAGTATATAAGGACATCTGCTGGTAGTGCATCTACTCAATTCAATTCTCAATCATGCAATTCAAAAGTGTTCTCGCCTTTGCTCTTCTTTTCGCCGCTCAAGCTGCAGCAGCGCCCAATCCCAACTCCGAGAGTGCTGGTAGCAGCTGTGCGCAAATTCCCCGTCTGAACATCTGACCATCATAACGCTAATAATCCCTCCTTCTGCTACTAATACAGGTACTAGCGACAAGGTGGGTTATGCTGTTACTTTCACATAGAGAGGGAACTAACGTTGAACAATTAGCAATGTAATTTTCTTCATTGATGCTCTTGTTGGGGATCACTTAACACAGCTACTGATGAATGATCTCAACAGGTGGAACAGGTTACCATTGCTGTGGCTTTGCTGCGGCATTCAAGAGGTGGGTAATGAAGGCCATCCGTCCGATACGGAACGCTGATATGAGGGCATTCTGACAGCTGTGTTCCTTCGGACGCTGTCTGCTGATCGACACCGTGGGATGTTGAGGGGACTTTCGGTTTAGTTGAAAAGTTTCCGAAATAAGATGAGGGATGTCGGTGGAGGCTGAAGTAGATTATGGGGGAAGTTTCCGCAAAACCCCTAGTCAATTGAATTATTACTCAATGATAATCATCCTCAATCGAAACGGTCGACGCTCGCTCCCGGAGTCAGGGTCTCCTTGAGTATTTAAACCACAGGGGGCTGAAAGGACCACCGGTTAAGTTACAATGTTGCTCAACAAGTCCTTCATCGCTCTCATCGCTCTCTTCGCTGTCTCAGCGGTAGCAGTCCCAGCCCCTCAGCCTCCAAAAAGTCTGTAGTCTTCCGTCTATTCCCCCCTATCGCTTAAAACTTATCGGTTTCTTGTTCCATCTATGAACAGCCTGTAATGAATACAATGTAGGGCATTTCCTGTCGGTACAACGAGCTTCGCACTAATCCGTTGGTGTCAATCAGTGTAGGGCGAAAGACGGCTACCATTGCTGTGGCCTTATCGCCACGCTGCAATAGTAAGTCCTTCACTGAGCATTCCCGATATTCATCAAACAACTGATGCCCCGACGAAAGCTGCCTGCCGCTTGGAACTGTCTGCTGATCGGTCTAAATGTACACGTTACCTGGAGCAGAGGTAATAAATTCAGGAAATAGGATATGTTGTATCGACCATATTGTTCCGAGAAAGTGTATTCACCCTATTGTTTTGCCACTGGGCTCCACTATTTGAGTTTCGAGTTTCGTGGCCCTAGGTGGGTGCGTGTATCGCTGAAGTCGGGCCCACACAATAACACAGGTGGGTCTCGAAGCGCTTGTTGGAACCATATGACAATATCGTCCCTGTCCATTTGGTACCGGTACATGTTTCCGGTTCACCCATAAAACGAGGGTTAACAGCGCTACCAAAATGTAGTATTTTTTTGCGCCCACTCGGTGCTGTTTCATCGCATCTGGGTAAATTACTCAAAGCGCACATGGACCATACAGTATATGGATAGACTCCTAGGAGCTCGGGATGGATCAGTGATTAATGCGTTTGTAGTGCTTGGCAAATTCGGTTTCCCTGCATGATGGTCTTGGCAAAATCTTTTGTACCTTCGGACGTTGTTTGTCATCTAGGCCGACGTCAGCCACGAGTTAATCTGACATCTTAACGGCATCTCATTGCTTGCGATTCCCTCACGCAGGTAATAACCTGATTTGCCGCCTTTCATTCTCGGCAGGGTTTGGGGGACAAAATGCAAGTGAGAGCAGGTGCGCACATACTACTACCTTATAATTGTGTGCCCTTGTACTTTCTCAATTTCCATACGAAAAGGAGCGCCCACTAAGTTAGCGGCTGACATGCTAAATACCGGCCTGGCCCCATCGGATTTCCTTCATAAGCCCGCTCCAAGCTTCCTGTCGACTGTCATCTACTTTCCTAACCGTCCTCAGTTCCACGATGCAGTACAGAATCGTCGCCTTTTTGTTCTTGATCTGTATCGCACATGTGATGGATGCTAAAGCCCAGCMTCCCGAGTTGGAGCACGAATGTATGTTTGGTTCAGTCGTTGATATAAGGAGTGCCTTCTGACCCCGCATGTCCTACGTCAGGTCTGGTTGACAAGGTATGAAGCTCCCAAAGGTTAAGGACAAAAAACTCTAACAACTTCGCCCTTACAATCATTTATAGGATTGCATCGCCAGTACGTGCTATCTCTCAAATTTCAAAAACATGTTTACCCAAGACTTTATCCTAGATCCTGCCGGCAAACGCTGCTGCCATGGCTTCGCGACCAACTAGTAAGAGAGCTCGATTTATTGGAGGCTGCTTTTCACCGACATGAATGGCATATAGCTGCGGCGACGTCCCTCCCGACACGGCGTGTTAAGTTTGGTCACTACGTACTCTTGTAGAAGCAGTTGTGGTTTTGATTGCAAGGTCGCCAGCTCCCTTGCAATAGACGAGATTCTTGTCGATGCTCCTTCCATGTTCTAGAGCGGGTAAATCCATAGCCCAGACTAAGCAATGTGTAGTATTACCATAGCAAAACATAAATTATCGGTCTGAKAGCATTATGCAACCGAGAAACCAAAGATAGCACGGCGGGGATCGGAACACACGGCGCCCGTTCTCGAGAGGATAAGTTCAATGCTCACGGATCTACGGTGTCGCACCGTGATGACGAGTCTCAAACACAAATGAAACAAGGCAAGGCCGGCGTTGTAACCACCCGGAGCCCTAGTATAGCCAAAAGTCAAATTCTGAGATTGGGCGAGTATGACACGGCAAATATTGAAGATAAACTCATTCATGGGGGCCTACCACCATCCCGTGCCGACTGAGTCGCTCGTTCAGCTTTCTTCATCTCTCTCCTCCAATCGCTCGACCACTTGAAATAGCTACATCGATACGTAGGATCAACTTCTTCTCTCAACCTCTCGGCCCTTCCTTTGTCGTATCCAGGGCCTACCGGTCTGCAGAATCCATAAGCCCGGTAAGCTTGTGTCTCAAGGGTAGTAAGACAAAGGGCACGGGGATCACGTACCGTGAACAGGAGAAAAATTTCTTCCCCTTGTTCGGACCGGGTTTATTGACCGTATACTCCTTCGCAGGTTCGCCGTGCACCGTACACTTGGGTGGTTCGACAGGTGCTAGAAGGGCACTCCAGACCTGTTTTACTTCCCCGTCATATCCTTTCCCTGATGA
Source organism: Lepiota subincarnata (assembly GCA_023014305.1). NCBI lineage: Eukaryota > Fungi > Basidiomycota > Agaricomycetes > Agaricales > Agaricaceae > Lepiota > Lepiota subincarnata. Next base: position 300,792 of record JAECYV010000014.1, on the reverse strand, counting down.
CGAGCCCTGTGACGACGTCAGGGGCTCCTGTGAGAGGGAGGGAGCCTGGACTTCAATGATATCATCTACGTCTAGCACCCCTGCTTCATTCTGCGGGGTCTTACTTCTATTCTGGGATGAATCTGAAGGCAAAAAATTCGAGCCGTTGGGTTTGTCGAAGAATGACGAGAGTTTGGGTTGACCTGACTGTTTTTGGGATTGACTGATTTTACCCTGCCGCTCCGGAGGCTTCTGTTTTTTGGTCGTCGAGCGGGTATCTAGAGTCAACTTTCTTTTTAACGACTGAGAGGCCGGAGCAGAGGGTTGAATGGTTGTGGATAAAGAGGCAAGGGGCGCATCCGGTGCCATTGAGCGGCGAATATCTTCAAGTGTAACGGGCGTAGTGTCTTGAAAGGAAGTCGACGAAACAGACGTCGATTCAGCTGGCCCCGCGGAGCCATCGTCTGGTTCAGCAGGCGAATGGGCAGTGGACGTTGATGTGGGTATAGTCTGACTATTCTCCTTCTTAGTGAAGAACTTGTCCAACACCATCTGCTTTCCGGAATGCTCCTCCCAGAACTTCGCGGCTAGCCTGGGGGGTTCTTTGGGACCATCGGGTTTCTCGCTTACCCCGAAGACGTCACAGAGCCGAATCACAGCGCCTTCGCCGTTTATAATTTCATCGCGAAAGTCGACGAAGACCGGACAGTGATCGCTTCCCTTCACTTCTGGCTGAATATTCGCGGCTTTGATCCACGGCATAAGGCCAGGAGTAACAAGRATATAGTCGATCCGTGTTCCGTAATTTGTTTCGCGGGCAGAAATTTTCGTATTCCAACCTGAATAGGAAGCCTCATTAAGACATTGAGGGAATAGCACGACGTGGGCTTACACGTATACATTCCCTTCTTGTCAGGCCAGAAGCGCCTAACAACGTCAATCAAAGGACCACCGGTTCCATCCTCCTTCTGCAACCAATCCCGTAGCCACCTCCGGTAATCTTTTSTCCAGAACCCATCTTCGCCTTGTAATCCCTCCGCCTTGCCTCTTGTTACCATAAGATTTCCCTCGCAATGATCGATGACAGCCGCACAAGCGTTGATATCCCCCACGACGRCAACTTCTCTCCCTTCTGCAATCAGACCTTTGACACGYGCCTCGAGTAGTCGATGATAGTCCATCTTGAACTTATCGCGCTCGTCGGTCCCGGCACCGTCATTCGGGCAGTAGACATTGATCAGGACAAATAGACCAAAGTCGACCGTAACAGCACGTCCTTCACTGTCCAGGTACTTGAAATCCACCTCATCGTCATCCATAAGCTGGGGGGGATAATTCTCGAATCCAGAAACACGTTCTTCCGCGGTAAACTGGGGTTTAGGTTGGATGGTTCCGGTCAGCCCTTCCTCCGCCTTCCTCGGGGTGACTGTTGCAATACGGGTATAGATTGCAACACCAGAATACCCGGCTTTCTTGGCAGGAAATGAGAAAAACGAGTCATACGACGGGGGCAATGCTACACTTTTGGGCAATACCGGGCGAGAAGATTTGACCTCTAACTCGGCAAAGGATGGGTCATGTGGAGGTGGAAGGGCATAGACGACTCACCTTGAAAGCAAATAATATCTGCCTCCAGCTTGGCCAGGATATCATCGTGGCTCTTGAGCGTGTTCCATCTTATACGCTTCCTGAGCACGTATTTCTTAGGTTACTTCAAGATGTGCTTACGGGTGGTATTGGGGAATTGTACGGACGCCATTCTAGACAATAATCAGTCTCTCGTCGAACTTCAATGGCTTCCGGCGTACAATGTTCCACGTTAGAATTCGCATTCTGTCCCTTCATGACCAGGCGAATAGCTAAAGTTAAATTTACCCCCGGCTGTTGCAGCTTATTTGGTTTGTCTCCCTGAACCAAACAACGCGTGGCGTGCTTTTGATTGAAGGCGTTTTCGATGAGCCGAATAATGTGCGATCTCATTTCAGATAAGATTCCAGACCAAAGGTAGGTGAAGGTAGGTGTATATGAGTGTATATAACATGTTGGTTGAATCTCGCAGCATTTCAAACACTGTTTCAAATTCATGGCAACTGGGATCAGTCATGCTTTTTTCGGTCGCAATGCAACCCTGGCACCCTCCGCCATCAGTTCCTGGGAGAACAACAATACGGTAATGGAGGGATTTTTTCTCATCCACAATCCACCATGGCGCAGAATCGACCAGGACAGAATGGCATTCCCACTCCCGGACCAACGGGCGCGGTCACARRCTCGTCTACCGTCCTTGCGTCCTCGACATCYTCGAGTGCAGTCCTTATCCCGCCGAATGCTCCCGCAGGTGGGATCCTCATGACCCAACCCCCCTCAACTGCCCTATCCTTCTACAAAATCGCGCCCAGCCAGATAGTCACATTTGGTTGGAATTTTACTGCAGTTCTACGAAACCCCGCAAACCTGACCGTGTCCGCAATATGCGAGAATGGGAATACATACCCTGTTGGCCCCACGGACGGCGTTCTTCCCGGTACAGCGACGCAGGTGTTTTGGGATGTCAATGCCTGGCAGGAGAAAAATTTGCAACAGCCCTTGCCCCAGGGGACATGTACTTTGAGTATATGGGATGAAAGAGGTCCAAGCGCAGCTGCAAGGCCAGGATTTTTGAAGCCGTTCGACCAGTTGGAATTTGCGCTGTACACACCACAACCATATACTGGACTATCTGATGGTAAGCAAAGGCAATCTACGATTAGTTTTGTTTGGCTTGAATTTTACTACTTAGGTTGGGCGTGCGATCAATGCCACAGTGCCGGAGTGATGTCCACTGTGGCGCATCCCGCATTCATTGGAATTGCCACCTCGTTTCTTGTAATCCTTCTTTCCGGGCTCCACATGCTACGCTTCGATCCGCGATGATCATGATTATATCGTCCGTGTGGGATATGGTTTCGATTTGATATAAATTATTATGTTAGCTTTGCAGGTGAATGGTACGGCTAAGCAGCATGGATGAGGCAGCCTGTACTCCGTCTGTATCATATGAACCACGCCGTCTAGACCTAGCTGTAGTATCGACCCTAGTTAATCAGTGTATCTTTCTGCAACATCATCGCCAATGGACAACCGTCAACAGCGACGTGTTGGGTTCTACGAGGTAGTTTTAGAATGAAGAGTTGGCACCGCAGGTTGCCTGACCCGATTTGCCAGTTCGATCATCAAACCAGTATATCTACTATGAGAGACTATATATGTACATCCATACGAGTTCGGGGTAAATACATGAAAATACGAATTTAATTGATAAAAGATACGAAAGGTGGGCTGGTAACCCAGTTAAGTTGGCCCGAAGGGAGACAGTCGCATCCTCGAGGATCTGCAAGGACATGTCTAATGTATGTGCCGTATAGATGTTGAATGCTCCCTTAAACGTCCGCGATTTAAATGTCTCGTCGTTTGATGCCAATTCTGCAGCCCAGCGGCTTCCTCAGGAAGCCTTCTCGGGTTTCCAACTATACATCAGAAGTATTAGTTTAGTCCGGTATCTTCCTAGCAGACTCTGTGCCACCCACCTTTTGACCCGGGTTTTCAAGTACAATGTCATATCGTCGCATGATAGAAGCAATAATAATTTGCAGTTCCAAAGTTGCCAAGTTGCGTCCGACACACGCCCTAGCCAAAAGATTAGAATAGGGCCCGCCCGCTGAGAAAAAGGCATCTGACGCACCGAGGTCCCATCGAAAAGGGATTGAAAGCCTTGTGGATGGCGGTGTGGTCGCGTTCGAACCACCTTTCGGGTCGATATATTTCAGCGTCCTCACCCCAGATCTCCTTATCCTGGTGGATTGTATAGGTAGGCACACTGATAACAGTTCCCTCTGGGAAATATTGCCCAGAAACGTGCAGACCTCCCTCAGGCACAATTCGAGGCAGACCAAGGCCAGCCGCAGAGTGAAGGCGCAAGCCCTCATTTATGCAAGCACCGAAATAGGGAAGATGTTTGACCCGAGCTTCGTCTGCAACGGGCTCGTCTCCTGTGCCCATTTGATCATCGAGTTCCTCCTGGAGTTTCTCTTGGGCCTGGCGATTGCCGGCTAGGTAGTAGAGGATTGCGGAGGTGGTGCTGCCAGATAATAAAATATCAGTACCATAGCACACATAACAAACATTGGATGACTGACTTAGATGTAGTATCAGAGCCTGCAATAAGGAATGTGAGAGCCTCCGCCGTCAGTTCTTCTCGTCCGAGAAGATTTCCATTACCGTCCCGGCCGTTCTTCAGTTTGTCCAGAAGGTCGGCTCKATCTAAAGGAATAGCGAGGCGACGTGCGACGGCTGCAATTGCAATACCGGTAATGGCCTTGGCGTCCTTGGTGCCACTCCTGAAACCAGGAAGTTGGCTGACGATGGGACGCCAGTAAGGTGGTAAGACGCCCATTGTCACCAAAAATTCCCCGCGGCTGTTTAGCACGTCCACTGCAGGGATACTAATAACATCGTCCTGCTTAGCTCCGTTCCCATAAGAGTTCATCATAGCTTGTGGATCTTTGGGTGTATAAGCAATGTCTTTAGCTGCCTCGAGCATACCAAAGGGTCCCCCAAATGCAAGGTCACCAATGATGTCAAAGGCGAGGTAATTTGCCCCTAAGTAAGGAAGGCTTTAAGTACGGGATTCCACTTAAATAGCATAACCGAACTCACAGGGGAGACAATCGAGCCAAAGTCGGCCATTTTTCCCGTGCCAGCCTTCACCTTCRTCCCCAGACATGCCCTTAACAGCCATATCGTACAAGCGATCCCACTGTGTCAACARTTTGCCGACAAAGAGACGAACTTCTGGCTCAAGATCGATAACACTCTTCTGTGAAAAGATGTGGGARATGATCTTGCGTTTGCGTGCGTGGTCATTTCGATCGCGAGTATTGAAGACGCCGGGGCGGATGGAGAYAAAAGCATCGTARAAGTCGGATTTTAGGGCGCCATTCCCGTGGCCATATACCTCAGCAAGGGCCTCAGGAYCGGCAATGGAAACATGGTTGGGGGCAATCCGGACGATAGGCCCTGTGCACAAGAAAGTATGAGCACTCATTGTTTCGAAGCACGCAAGTTGGAAACAAAGTGAACTGGCCGACGCGTACCGTATTTACGATGGGCCTCATGAACAATCTCTGAGCGGTGGCCTGTGTTGACTGTGTACCCCAACCAAGCATCTGTAAATTTCGCCAGAATTGGGCCAGGGTAGCGGCGGATTCCATGAGGATCCCAAAGCCAGGGAATAACATGRGCGAGGAGGATGGCTGCTGGGACGGTAAACACAAGGTGTTGGTAAAGCCAGTAAAAGGCCGTGATGATCATTATGGATGTTCTGGTACATTTCGAATGGTATATGGGATTCTCTTAAGTATGCGTGGAGCTTGTAGAGGGYCTTGYACCCTGCTCTGGTATCTGGCAGAGGTAGAACGACGGCATCGGTATGGAGTTCGCTTCCATCGGACGGGTCGGGTCATATGTCCTTCACCGAACTCTCATTTCAATATTCAAGTTGTCTGCAATGCTTAGTAATCCCTTCAAATGCATGAACACTTTGCGTCATTCTYGCCAAAAGCAGACGGCGCCCTGCTCCTGTCCCTGCGGGCTTAGATGCATGTAATGGATGTGGGTTTTAAGCGCTTCTCGTGTTGGCAATTATGAATTCATATTCCTTCAGCGCGCGGATCCACTGCCGCATTTTGTTCGTCTGCTCACTCTTCGCACATGCCTCTGCCCCTTCAAGTACGTGCATTGACTTCGCAAGGCGCGCCGCAATGCTGTGCTATCAAATGAGGCTTCGATGCAGGYGCTGCATCGAAGGCATGAGTGTGAGAGCTTGATCCCTTCTCAAGTGCTCAGCACCCATGTGTCATTGAAGGTGACACCAGCGTCTACCAATAGACCTTCTGCCGTCCATCCCGCACTCTGAGGTATGGGCATTTGTCATGGTGGATGATCCTGGCTTAGAGATCATGACGACTCCCAGGTTTACAAGCCCGTCAGCTATCTATAGTTCATCTTTATTAGCTGTTCTAGCTGAGGTGAGATATAGACCGCCCCAGGCGTCAGATCTGCTCACGTTTTCTAGTTTCTACAACAATGTCGGACTTTGGTGGTACACTCACTGGCGGAATACAAGACCTTTCTGCTCTTTTGCCTCTAATTGGGACCGAACAGTGTGAAAGGCACGTCGGTTCGGCGCTTGAGGGAGGATATCTCTATGCTGCTGCTGCTCCTCTGTCATTGTTCGGCAGTCCGGGGATCGTTAAGACCGGATTATCAATCCTCATCGCAAGTATCTCTATCCCTTCGGTCAAGCTTTCTCGCTCGCCCAAATTATCGCTTGCTTTTTCGGGCCGAAGATGGTGCGGAGCCAGAGTCCTCAATGACGCTGGTTTCAAGCCCACGGGGACGGTCGCCCCCATGATCGCGATGGATAAGAAACGCTATGCCGCAGAGAGCCGACTGCTGCAGATGCTTAACGAAAAGCATATCGATAATTTCGAGAATCTGACGATCGAATGGACATCTGTTGGATGGAATGTCCGACTCATCTTGTGCACTCTTATCGCAGCTGCCCTAAGCTACACACCCTACTTCCATCTCGTATTGGGTGCACAGAGTTTGGCATGGGTTTTCCCGCTTGTCCGGACGCTAGGCAGTTGCTTGGCCGTTGTTTCTTGTCAGTTCCTCATACAGTCTCGCGCCGTATCGATCATGAAGAATCGGATTATCTTCATGACGATGCATCGACGGCTCCTGCACGATCTCAAAGTGAAGGAGATTGACATGCCCGAGTCACTTCTCCAGAGTCGGAACCGGAGCCAAGTCCGGTGGAATAACGATTTCATTGCTGAGGAGTGCCTCTGGAGCCTCGAGACCTATCTCACAAAGCTGTTACAGCACCCTGGCCTAGTCCAGCCGCCCATCCCGGCAAACACCTCGGAAAAGAATGTTGAGGTTTCCCTACCTCCTTCGCCGACTCAATCATACATTTTCTCAGTAGAACCCCCGGATGATTTGTCCTCTGCGCCTCCTTCTCCATCTCAGTCATACGTTTCCATCCCAATACAACCTCCCGATGAGACAGTTTCCTTACCCCCCACTCCAACCCCTCCCCCCACTTCTGCCCCCGATAATCCGTTCAGTGACCTTGATCATCGCGATCTTTTGGATCAGTTGCGGAACCAGCGCAAATCACACTTTCCCAGCCCTGTCAAAGACTGGATTTTCATTTCCTCTTCATGGATACTCCTTTTAGTTTCTATTCCTGCAGCAATAGGCGGATACATCGGATCGTTTACGCTGGCTTCCAATAGTGCGTCTAACGGCCCTGCGATCTGGCTGGGCGTAGAACTTGCGCTCTCGGTGGTTCGGATCTTGTTGTGGGCATGGAACCCTGGATTTGATGAAAAAAGCGATTTCACGGTACATCTGAAATTGACCGAACACGAACCTTTGGTCACGACAGAGAAGGATGTCAGCCTTCTTTCCGGCACCCTCCCACTAATGCYGGAGCAACGATTTCTCGAGTTCATCACCCGTTATACAGGCCCACTGGAGCAATTCAAAGGTGATCCAAATATCGTACTATACTTTACTTTATCGGGCATCGATGGGCAGAAGCACCTGTTCATGACGGTCCTCGACGTAAACAAGCGGATGGCGTTCGTGGTGCACCGGAACCAAAGGAGAGTCGTGTACACTAACTGTTCCGTCGACCCTGATATGGACAAAGTGGAAATGCAAGCTACGTTGCTTGCAGAGGTTGGCGACAAACACCCATGGCGGATAAATTATCCTGTTCTTCTGAGTGAACTATCAGATCATTACAACTCCCTCTTACGCGCGCTGAACCGCATTGGTCCCGATACGCGCACACCCCTACCCCGGCAAATCCAAATGTTCCCCACAATGCTTACGTCTTGGTTCGGCCTACTGACTCCACACCGTCCCCAYTCAACAATACGTTCTTCAACCACGGACCCCGACTCGACTGCGCCATCATCATCCACGCCACTTCTTATGAAGTGGAGCTTTGAATCCAAGGTCACGGAGAGAGGGGGGAACCATCATGTTGCCCCGATACTGCGGCCACTATTGGAGCATGATCGTCAGTACTTACAGCGTGGTTATGAGCACCATCTCAAAACGAGGCTCATCAAAACCTGGAGTGACTGGTGTGTGGAGGGTATCGAAGTGATGCGCAGTGATGCATTGCTCGACTGTCACTTAATCAACGAAGAGCCGTCACAGAACGAAAGAGCAAAGCAATTGGAACAGGATCAGCTGGATGCTTGGGTGGCAAAGGAGTGGCAGAAGCATGAACTGACTCTCTTGAAAATGTCGGTCAAATTGGAGGAGGTGCTTGACTCACGGATGGAAGAACATACTAAAGCCGTTATCCAGTTGAAAGGGCGAGAGTGGATGGGTGCTTGGTTTTCGCTCGAGTGGTCTGCTGGGCGAAAAAAACGGTTAGACAATGAGAGGATGCAGGCAGAAGGGAGGATGGAGGTAGCAGCGAGGTCCGTCATCGAAGGAAATACAGAGGCTCGAACATGGTGGCAAAGGTCTCAGCGCTTAGTTGACGAGGCATGGGGAACGGTGCTCATGGCWGGTGATATTCCTAGCCCAGATGACAACCTCCCGATGATTTTGACTGATTCTCGCGACTTCCGTCTTCTGACAAGCATCCAAAAGAGGTTTATGTCGCGTCAAGACCCCCTGGAAGCCATATGGACAGAGATGGAGAAGAGAATCGATCAGATCAAATATGCAGATCTGAAATGTCTGGATCAARCATACCTGGAGCAGTATCTTTCGACCCCATGGACGGTCTACTCAAGATTTGCAGACTTTCGTCATCTCTCACGTGATCACGGACTACTGGCGGCAAGGCTTAGCACTGGGACTGTYTATGACGTCGCGCTCTGTAATCCGGATGTTATCTATCAAGTCGCTCGGAAATCGTCCACTCGCTCTGTGATAAACATAAAAAAGGGTCTCACCATAGAGCCAAACGATAATTTGCTCTACATCAGCAATACTTCTCACGAGGAACTTTTGCTGCCTTTCATACAACAAAATCGCAAGCGGTGGTGGACACAGCAAGTCGCCAATTCATCGACTTATTATCTTAGTCCGACTCACGTTAACGGAGGAATAGGAGCCGGGGCAGATGGTCATTGCATAATCGCACACCTAATGATATCGCTTCGAACACCAACGCATCTGCGAATTAGGTTGTTGCATTATCGGAACGCTCTTACACCTACAACCCTGTCCATTCAAAGGAAAGGCRGAGAGCTTCACCAGATTCGTAGTGATGACATTCCCCTGGACATTCCCCGATTATGCAGTTTTGAGCCAGGCTTAATCTTCGAGACAGGGAAACACGAGCTGGATTTGGTTGTGACGGAAGGTGCCTATATACTGCAAAACATTCTGGTTGAGTTTATCGATGACACCCCCTCGCCGTCACTAACGCCGCTACCAGTACATAATATGTTGTACTTCCGGCAGCCATAATATGACTACAATTGCTTTGTCTATGACACCAAGAGGGCCGGGAGGAGACGCTACTGTGATATAGGGAGTCCTAATGGTGTCGCTACATTTACCATCATCGTAGTGCCAAAACGAAGTGTGTGAGACAGCTAGACATACACTGGATATTCATGGCAGCAGCTGTCGATTTCGTCCTTTATGCTTGGGTCTATTTTGGTTCTCTTTGTTTCACGATATCCATCCCGGTCCTTTTGGTACATCCTTTGTATACTATGATATTCTGTCGCGCCGTCTTCTTACCCGGCCGAACATTTTTCTCTGAGCCATAAACTTTCCCTAAATAAGCATGTGCACGGTTACACTTGCACTTCCTAGTCCRGGACATGATCGATGATCAGTTATCGCCGCCAGGTTCGCGATATTGCTGGTATAGTCGAACATATAGCCAGGGAGTGGCGACAGCAGAAACTGATCCGATTCAAGAAGAAGGACTGCAATTTGATGGTTTATACCACACCATTCAATCAGGACAAACGGAGGAGAATATGTGCAATAAGTACGATAGGCGAAAAAACTGGGAGCGCAAGTTCCTGGGAATGCGAAATTCGAAATGCGTAGGGATTTTTAGGATATTTGACTCAAGAGATAGTCGTCTGAGAGGATGCAAAGATGATGGAGGGCATTCTGTGCCGCGGTAGATTTTCGTCGTTAGCCGATGTCTGCATCAGGCTTCGAGTGGATGATTCTCGGATGTGAAGGAGGACGCGGCAGGCCAGCACTGAGCGGACACTGCGAGCCATACTGCAAAAAAGAGCGCGTCAGAGATTACGCTTTAATTAAGCCTTAACAATGCTCACTAAACGAAAAGATAGATGTTCTCAGGCTGCAATGAGAGATGAACATGGGGAAGAAGAAAGAAGCAATAGAACCTTACGATCTTGATTGATAATATGATCAAGATACTGGACAAGACTACATTATTCCAGAAGAGGTATTCAATCAAACATYGGGGAATGGGTGTAATATTACGCACTAAACAAATAACTGTAGAAGAGTACCCCTGAAAGTGGCATCAGTGATTTAGGCCAGTAATCTTCGCAGGAAGAACGCAAGCTAYACTCGCCTTCTCGATAGACAACCCTTAGTAGCTCTGATCTAACGGGAGGAACGCCTGTGGACCGATCTAGTGAAAGATTCGGGCATAACTCAACCTTGCAATAGCCTCAACTCCCACTATATAAAAAACAAACATTGCTTAACCGCCGCCCAGCTCATCAGGGTCAACATTCCTTACAAAGCCGAGCTGGGTCAGAGAGTCTCAGGGATGGAAGGATAAGATGGTCACCTGCATCATACGCTGTTATTACGGCGTATATTTTGAACATGGCGGGTTGTTGGAATGTTATCAAGCATCCATGTATTGGTCGGAGTATGAAGTCTATTCCATCAAGCCGTTGTATTTTCCGCCCGATAATGTTAGTTCAGGTTTCAAAATTACTGACATCGCACACAAAAATCAATAAGACCACTCACAGTTTGCTGTCCCGAGCAAGGGGGAATAGATAGCCAGACAATAGATAAGGCTACCGATATAGAAGAGGAGGAGGCTGGTGATTATAATTTTGTTCATACCCCAGACTGCGCATACCCGCATGGCAAGCAAGTCTATTGCGGGCAGGAGTGAGATAGTTATAMAGTTATTATATGATATTGTGACGTAGACTCACATTCAGCAACATACATGCCAATAAAATATGTAACTGTCATAGTAAAGAGAGTAAGTAGAGGCATGGGTATGCGGTGACCGTATTGGAGTACCTGCTATTGCTTCGTGCGAGCTTTTGCATACGCGAACATCTGTGGTACGCCCATCTTTTTGAGAGAGAGAAGTTGTAGATTCTTGGTCGGGTTACACGAGGTACTGGACCTACCGAGGGTTACCAATATAAAATCTGCCACAATGAAATATCGGTTGAAAAGGTACATGGCCTTTGTGACACTCAATTTTGAGCGCCAGACGAGTGGRATTTCCAAGTCAAGGGTTAGGAGCCAGTCGAATGYCTGGTATTACGCAGWAGTGGTTGGTTAWAGTGTTCCAYGGTGYGAGTTCTGAGAGTACCGCGAGTGCCATCGAAGCCGCTGTTCTCGTCCATGATTAAGCGATGCAATCAACTTGAACAGGACGTCCAAGGTCACGCACTRTCAATTTGCTGAAGGTGGATGATCGTATTTTACCATTACGCTGACTCTGCTCAAGTATACRAGGACATACGTGACCCAGTGTTCTGAAATTTATGATTGGGAGCGCTTCAGATATGTCGATCATGGTTGGTGCACTTGTACAGACTGTGGSAGGGGTAGGATGAGGATGATTGTTCCGCGGTGTRTAAATACTTTTAAGTGTTTGATATTCATCTATTAATCCATCTGGATCGCGWATGACTGATGATCATTACTGGTGTCCAAAAATACAACTATTATGCTATCATAATGGTTGGAGGTGTYCAACTCAATATCCGGCTGGCTATRTAGAATTGTGCGTTGCATGTGTGAGGGGTGGCCAGAGCTCTCGAAACAACGGGACGGAATAGCATCGACACTGCTGGATCGTTGCTGCCTCTGTACAGTACATGCCTTTGATACCAGGTCGGAGTTACGTGGCGGGGCTTGGCCCCAAGCGTGYGAAACGGCCACCCCGCATCAGGAATCCCAGTGAGCCGTGACTATGGCTTCGAAGGGCTGCACAGTACAAGTATGAACCAATGGGTATGTATTCTTGCTTCTTCGAAGGTCAACGAGTTGATACAAATCCCTACCCCACGASGTTCTTTCAATTAAGAGAAGCTACGGTTAAGCCGCAAATGATTGCGTAGATCATAGCCACCYACATGCCTTAAGGGGTACACACATTCTCACATAGCGAACTTGCCTGATGAAGAAGAATATGAAAGAGTTCAGCTTCTTACCGGTACACCCTACATGCAGTAGCACCAGTGATAAATCAACTTATCACACCATTCTTAAGAGTAAAAAAGCCCGTGAAGATTTGCTCCTCCGGGTCTCTTCCATGGAGCTAAAGTATTGAGAAAGAATAGTTAATGTTTTAGAAGGGGGGCGGCGATAGGGCGACTACTGACCATTTGACAAGGGCCGAAACTAGTGTCTGAGGGAAGTACGCATGAGCGCGATTTGATCAACACGTCACATCCTGATTCCTCCTTTCAGATGATTCAAAATATGCGGCCAGTGGGCACTCACGTGGCTAACAGTTGTCAAATGATCTCTGCAAATAAAAGTTGAGCTTGCATGGACGAGGGTCCGGGTCCAGTCAGTGAGGAGAAGGAGTTACTGAGTAGCCCTGCAAACCCAGCTGCTAGCGTCGTCGAGTGACCAAGTCCTCAGGAACCAGGTGTCCTGCTGTGGCGTTGAGCATGTGCAGGAGATGGAATCCGGGCAAACGCGAATTTACGATCAATTTCCCTGTAATAGGCGCYCGTAAATTGAAGCAAATTGCCCTTTTTGGAAGTCATAGGTTTGATGCGCATGCCGAGGCGGAGTGTTACCCCCGATTTACGACAATGCCGCTAGCGCCCGTAAATCTAGGGAAATAATTCTACTTTTCACTGGCGTTAGAATGCTGCCCAACGAGCTCCAAGACAAGGTGTGCTACAGCCTCCTTGATATACAAACTGCGCTTATCCTACATAGGCCTCCAAATTGTTTTTGGAGTTTGTGTTTGCCACTTGGGGGTGCTTTGTGCTCTATATGATCCATCTACCTAGCTCGACGCGGCTACTAGGATAGACCGTATTCTAGGCTCTGGCGTGAGTGGCTACTCAAAAACTCTCGTACACTAAATATGCGCCTTGCCCACACAAGCCAGTYTTCTGCCCGCGTCCCGTCCTGACTCTGATCAATCAGGCCCATTGCAATGTCCACCCCATCTGGYCGCTCAGCGCCATGCCAAAATACAGCAGCCCCACATGTTGAACAGAAGTACCTTCGGCGACCTGCGCTCGACCTATATAAACTCATTCCTGTTTGCRCCTCAGCYTCAAAGTCGACCGTTTTTCCCGTCTTCGCGTCATGKATATTCTCCGGTGGTGCAACCATCCACGATACGACTTCAAATCCTGCCGTCCGTCGACATGACTCGCACCCGTCGTGCCCTGCAAAGAATCGACTCCCATCGGTGGGAAGRTACCAYTTGTTTTCCGTGTGTGGTGTGGTGTGYGGTAGTGGCCGCGTGATGTACAACTCTACTCCCCGACAYTGGCAGTGAAACCCCAGAGTTTTTCCGTCCTGCTGGTTCGCGATCARAGCTTGCGACCTCCARCCTCTCRCCAATGCTTCGCTCCTTTCYGGCAGCCCGGCCCACCTCTTCAATTCCTCCCCAGGGATACCGAGAAAATGRTCTGCCAAACCTCCGTCCAGTGTATCTCCGACAAACGCATGGCAGYCWACYTGTAYAATGCCCTCAACCCTCTCCAACAGCCCAGCCGCAACGCTCCAATATATAYCATGCCCACTCTCTCGATGMACTYGAAGATCRACCCCTTCGTKAACCGGGTTATTACCCTCGTGAAGCAACCGTGTACCATCATGCTTCCGCAACACCTGCGCACCGCATGTCGTACAGAACCACCGYGACGTAACCGGTGATGTATGGTATTCCGTCAGACTCGCCAAACTCGCAGGCACGTCCTCCACRTCCTTCCCTTCTGCTCCTGCTTCTGTCCCMMAACGGTATGGTAGACCRTCTATTCGCACAAAATACGCCGCCATGCGTCCRCTCGAGTGTCTGCAAGTGTTGCAATGACACAATGCATTCTTGATCGGTAGCCTCGCACGCTCGAACGTGATCCAGAATGTGTTGGATGTGCAGTGGCACGATGCTTTTACGTGGAGGAGGTTCTGCTCTGTGTGGGGCGTATCCGGCTGGTTGTTCATGTCGTCCGATTTTCAGRTATCGGAGGGTGTGGTTGGGTGGTGGCCGCGCGGCCACCCCTACCTTTTTATACTCGCGAATTACACTGCATGAGGTATGCACTTTGGTCCAGTTGATACTTGGCCATTTCAAGAATGATAATCATCAAACCATTGATCGCGTGATCAGTCTTGGATTGTCATCACCAAATTCTCATTTTCGTTACAATATCTTACACATTATTGAGTTGCATTGTAATCCCTTCAAATTCTTAAAAAATACATCGCGACTTGCTAAATGTAGAGGAATGTCCAAAATGAATTTCTATAGGAACATATATTAGCGGCATTGTGAGGTATTTTGGTCAATTGTGGAGCATTACATAAGATTATCAAAACATCTTATTTTGATCAAAAGTTGTGATGAAAATGAGGTTTTGTAGATGGTGGGGTACTATAACATCGCCCCAAATATCGTGCATTTCGTCCACCTTGACAGTCTCATCACTCGATTAGGACCTCTTGCTCTTTAACTTTGGTTTCAATGGCCCAAATTTATGGATACCTGAGGCCTCTCACTAAAAGCCGTAACTACTATCAAGTTTTTCCCAAACGCGAGCTATGGGCTCTTACACGAAAATGGGTGTGCAAGTGGAAACATTACCTGACCTTTTACTTCCTCAGCCAAGGAGAAAAAGTAGTATTTGCATCTAGTACACTTCATCATAGCTCTCTATACAATGGCCTCTTCTATGCTGGTGAGGCCGGGAGGATSCAACGCCCTCCCCGTTACCACAAAGTAGGATTAGCCCTCTTGGTCAACTTCTGTGCTGTTATCTTTGGCGGCCATCGTGTTCACAGGCCCTCCACCCCTCCACCGGCCGAAGCGCGTCATAGGCTGCTTCCTCTTCGGTGGAGCGTTGGCAGGTGACTATGTGCTGCTCCTCATGCACTCCACTCTTCTACCCCATTTTCCTGATCCTAAGCAATCTAAAGGGAGCGAAAACGCCTGTTGGTTCTAACAGCTTCACAACCACCATAGGCCTCTGAGCATGGCCTGAATTCGCGTGGGACCTTTACCCTCGCTGGGAAGATGGTGTTTCTGATTGTCGATAATATAGAGGCCGTCGGAATTTGTACCTACGTTTCGAAGAGAATGGAAGACTGTCAGGGCATGAGCACTGAGTACATTGGCTTTGGTTTTCAACAAGGTACACATTCTTACCCTCCTTTCACGACTGTTTTCATTCTGACAGCGGAGGCGGGATTTAAGCGCATACTCCTAGCGTACCYWTCCGGAGGATTAAGATACCCGAAGTTTTCGTTGTCTAAAGAGCACGAGGAGCACGGTGTCTGCACGACTCCACTGCATYCCTGCTGCTGCGAGGAACGCAAAGAACGTTCTATCCAGGAACAAAGCCCGACGTGTAAGTTAATGATAGGGAGCGGCTAGCGCGGAACAGGGGATGCCGAAGAGGTGTCCTGGTACCTGGTACCTACAAATGTGTGTGCACCCCGCGACAAGATGAATGACAGGGTCGTAGCGGGGTATATGACTGCCCGTGCAGCATGGGGTAGACGAGTGGTGATTTTTTCGAATTATTAGATCTTCTGATAGTATTTTCGAATCAACGGACCTACTAATGGTATYCTATATTCGGTCCTAACATACGGGCGTCAAGGTTTTGTGTAGCCTGGCCCGACGGTCTTGATGGAACATCCCTTTGTTGCATCCGAAACTGGTCTGATTGAATCCCGACACTGCATTCACTCAGGCAGCGTGTGAAAGGGGTCACCGCATGCCTGTTATGCGCGAAGTCCGGCGAGCGAATCAAGTGATTGAGTATGCTGGAGGAGTTCCCAAACCCCCTGAGATCTGTAGGGGCTTTATGTATATAAGCCCCTCRTCGCCTCTCATTGCGAACCGCGAGTCTTGCGCACCATCTCTCATTGGAACATCCTCTTTAAATTCATCCACCAATATGACGGATACGAACCCACATATCAACCTGGAAATTAGTAACACCACCGCGGATATTGTYCGCCTTGGGAATGCCCAACTTACTCGTGGCAAGTTTACCATAGACGGTGAGAGGAGCCACATTCTACTACAAGTTTATGGGTTCTCAAATCGCAATCACAAACATGCAGGGGATAATAACACCAATTTACCAGCMGCGAATCTTAATGGCCAGCCTATCCCATCTCAAGTGGGCTATTATGTCTACTCATATGGCCGTCAAGGCGAAGATGGGAGCGTTCAAGGGTCGATCGAGGTCTATAATAACAACGGCACCATCAAAATCTGCAAGTTAACTTGGAACAACCCCTTTGCTATTGGCGCCAATAGCTTCGTGGTCAGCGATCAGGGGCCGGGGAATTATATCGTTGGGTACCCGAACATCCCCGCGCAGGGCCCACTCGGCACGATCCAAGTCACAATCGCTGGTGGTCCTTAGTAGGTGAGTTACAGTCAAACACTCGGCCCACCAGTGTAAATAACATCACTCGAGCAGATTCGAACAATACTTTCCGGTTACCCGGATCACGGTGTTGCATATTAAATATATTTGGTGTTCGTATTTGCCGCGCCGCTCAGTCTCGCGTATGAATTACTTCCTGAATAGAAATACTATGCAAAAGGATCTTGAATRCCCCTTGACAATATTAGCCTTCATTTAATAGTGGTACATACTATATAGCTCCTGCTACTCCTCGCAAACTCACGGTCCGACGCTCTCGAACGCCTACTCACCCCTATCCAAGCCGGACCGGCAGGTACGGACGGCGCAAACTATGGGGGTTATCTATGGTAACCAATCCACCCTTTCATTCATCTCTAAAATCTCTAGCTGAAAACCATCCTGAACCAKCTCGCGCAGCTCTTCTTGCACTTCCGGCGCCCAGTCAACTTCGAGCCACTTAAAATTCAACGTGAACCGAGGATCCTGTCTGGCATATTTTGCTCTACAGATATCCAAGACTCGGCAGGAGAAGTTCTTGCCAAGCGTATCCACATTATTTAAGGCAAAGTTGTTGAGATCATGGCATGCCTCAACAGCCAGGGAGGTAAGGAATGGTAGATACACCCTCCCATCGCCCTCCCAACCAGTGCACAATATACACAGCACCTCGTACATGACGTCTATATGACACCCAATGAGGGTGAGGTTCCGGACATAGTGAGATTYGGAGAAGACGTGTTTAAATAAAGGGGGTGTCCACCAGGCAATACCATCTAGCTCGAGGCTAAGTTGAGTATCCGGTAGATGGGCGAATAACGTGTAGACAATAAGCTGAGGGTTACCAATCCACTGGGGCTTCTCTGACCACGAAAGCTTCTGTAGTGCTGATAAACGGACATGTTGGAGTGTGGTTAAGCACCATAGGTCATTGATGTATGTGCACGATAGCGTTTGTAAATAATGGAGAGTGGTAGTGTATGTGGGTGGGTCGAGATTCGTGGCCGCATGCTGAGGATCGGCCGATCGAAAAGCTAGGAGGTTGGGACATTGCGTGAGTAGCTTGGCACAGGTGTCGATGGGAATGGAGGTGAGGTGAACGTGGGTCAATGATGACCGAGGGAGTGATACACCGACTTCGACATATCGTAACTCCACATGACGCAGAAGGGGGGCTTCCAGAGAGAGTGTGCGATTTGAATCCCTATGTATGTTTCGACTGAGAGGCATTCGAGTTGACAAAGGCTGGCTGAGAGAGAAGCCAGGCACTCTGATGGTGGATTTGATAGCTTGAGGTCCGAATTTTCCCAGCATATTCGYTGTTAGAGAGTATGGATCCGATCGTCCCTTTGGGATAGAATTCGAGATTAAGGTCAAAGGGGAGAGCTCCAACATTTTGCAAGTGGAGCTCAAGGATACGGACAACGCCATCCGGGTTCCCTTGGGCATCGCGAAGAGACATACTGCGCCATAACCGCGGCGTTG
>JAECYV010000014.1:254402-282044 GCA_023014305.1 Lepiota subincarnata | reverse complement strand
TACTGGTGGATCGGATGTCTATGGGAACGATCCAATGAGCAGCGGCAGTCTCGTCGCGGATAAGCGTATTCGAATATAAGGGAAAGTATCTCCGATGGAAGGACCGCAGTCGACGCCTGTACACAGTTGAGCTTTTGCAACAACACCACGCGCTTTTCTTGAARTTGTCGGATCATGTCCTCTACTTGACGTATTTCGCGCTGGATGACCTCAACTGTGTCTTTCTTCCTGTGGGCCGTCGACATGTTGAGCGTTATATCTCGAAGCGTGGGCGAGCCTGGACAGATGTGTTGTCATCTGATGCATTGATGGTTCACACTCGTGCGCAGTGGAAGCATGATCACACAGACCACGGTGGCGGATTTGAGTAAGTGAAGGCGCCAGTACCACTTGGATCAACACTCGACGAGGCGGGTGTCATCCAACGCAAAATATGCCAAGTGGAAGACACGATCCACCGTCAGAGCGGTCCTATTGCTCTCATCTCAGCCAGCTTTTGTCAGCTCGAATGTCTCTCAGTCACAAACGTATATAAGAAATAACAGCATAATCTATCTCTTGAACCCCTTCGTCATGAAGAGTTGCGAAAGGTGAATGTGGACGTCTCACTCCCTTTATCATCAATAACCCATCTCAATCTTTCCCATGTTCCCATCACCACGAAACGCAAAAATCAACTTAAGAGCGAAGACATTTGCCGGAGCTGGTGTTAGCTGTATTATCAGTTCGAGTATATGGGCGCACTTGAGGACTCAGAGAACACAACCAGGAACCAACAGCAGTGGACTCATTGACTCCTGACAGTCATCCGGACAAACCAATGTACCTCAGCTACCTCGGGAACTCCCTCCGCAGTCGGTTTCTGTGCACATGGATGCTGGGCGACATTGAGGAGGCCATCAGAAAGCGGTCACGTGCGTGGAAATGAATGCATCATCGTGCATTTTGATCCGGATTTACTGTATCATTATGACCGCCCTCCCATCCCTTGACGAATGTGGACTAGAGGAAACGGGACTAGGTATTTGGAGGAAATTAATGGAGGCGGAGAGGACCGCCTTAGAGGACGCCGACAGCAGCAAAGCCAAATATAACGACCCTGTTATTGGAATTCGCCTCTTGGGCTTCTTTCTGAAGGACTTCAGTGCCCATACTGAAGATTTTGGATCGACTCCGTATGCACGCTTGTGTGACGAGATCACTTCATGCTTCAACAAATCAGATGACGAAGCTACCTACGATGCGCTTGTTGAACTGGGTCTCAGGTATCGCAACTACGTCTTACGAGTGTGTGAGTAAGGGCAACCTTCAACAATATGCTATTGCTAAACGTGTAAAAAACAATTTCTAGTTCGTTCCAACACAGAAGGTAAACCCACACCATCGCACCATGTGTCTCGACCATCCTTTGATGTCGTAAAGGGGAGGATCTTGGACGAACTAGGCAAAGTTCCCCAGACGAAAAAAAGTGTCAGAAAACAGGCATGTTTCTTAAACATCTGTGTTGGGCATTAGGTCATCTTCTGCAGGCGCTACTCCGCGATGGATACAGATGTGCCATCAGCCGAGTCTATGATTTGCAGTCTTTTCACGATATTGATGAGATCCAAGCAGCCTTGGCCCTAGAACATTCCAGGGCAGCCGGGACGGAGGTCGCCCACATTTTTTCAGAGAGTGCTCAAGACGGTGATAAGGTCAGTACTTTATCGCTCTAAGACTATTCATCCTACCGATCATTCCATAGGATTATGCTGTGACAGTTTTTGCAATGCTCGAGATGTTTGGTCTTGGGGAAAAAGCAAAATTCCTGTATGGTGACCAAGTCAACAGCCTCCATAATGTGATAACGATGGCGCACGACTTGCACATCGCGTTTGACTCTTTTAACCTGTGGCTTGAACCAGTAGCTGGACAAGTATGTTGCACTATTTAAACTCCTTAATCTCTGTTGAAACTGACCGACGGATTCAGGAAAACACCTACGATGTTTGTGGGAAATTACTTCATATGTTCACAATGCCTGTCCCACCACGTATCACGTTCAATGTCGAACCCGCTGCCGCAGCAGCAGCTAAGGCGATGCATAAGACATTGATGCTGCCCGACCCAAGCCTGATCGCCATTCATGCTGCATGTGCTCGTGTCGCCAATTTATCTGGAGCTGCTAAGCAAGCCGATCGAATTCTCAGAGATTTAGAGGATACTACCGTCCTGGCTGATGATGGAAGTATGGCTGAACTTCTTTCTTCACGGTTGTCAACGTTGACATCCCGATTTGCGCATGTTCATGGGTAGTATCTCCAATGCTTACCTGTCACGACGTTTCCACTTGTGTACATACCTCTTAATGAGTCTGACATTGAGATAACTATAATGTATTTTACAAAATATTTCTCCCAAATTTGTGTTTATTTCTTTTCTTCAATACTTACCTCGCCTGAAGTGCTTTGGTGGCATTTGACAACTTTTCTCATTCCACCACCAAAAATCTTCCAACTCTTCGCGCAGAAGTTTGAAACCCATTGCATCCTTGGATGAATGTCCACAGCGGGGTGGGTTCTTATATACTAATACTCTATCGAAATAACTGGACGATCTTTCAGCTGCCCCCCACCGTCGCGTTGTTTTTTTTTGCGCTTCTGGCGCTAACGTCCATTTCTGCCACAAGAGACAATTGTTGGACAATGAGTGCATTCTCGAAATCTGGCTACGCCATCCCGCTGTTGGGGCCGGGTTTAGTTGTCGAGGCGCCCGACATAGCACCGGCGGGCCACGGTCGATTGGTCTTCAATTCCAAATACGGATATTATCAAAGTTCGAAGGTGTGTGTTATGACCTACAGGAATGGGGACATGGGGAAGTCGCATCTTCCGGCTCGGCTATATGATATTGGTTTTGGAGTGGCGATGAGGGCGGGAGTGCTGATGCGCTCAATGGGTAAAGAAGGTCGTGAGCGGGGTGAATCGCCCCTCTGTGTGGTTGAAACCTTGGTGCGACAATACTTGCGGCATCAATCCTGGACGGCAGTAAATGAATCTCGCAGCGTAAACTTGAACGACCTCTCCCTTCTTCAAACCGAAATCCTTGTCCTCCCTCTAATGAAAAGTTTACGATCAAGAACCTCGACACTCTGCATTGCCTAATACGCTTATGTTAGATATAGGTGACTATTACTCTGTAGGTGAGTTTCAACAAGTCCACGCCAGGTAAGACAAATTCAGGTTAGCTTGAAACGGGTCAGACGGATGTTGAGTACCCTTAATTTTTCTTTTCTTCCCATCAAACTCAATTGGCTTTTTAGAATTGAAGGATTTGCAGAATTGCAACAATGAATTCCACACCATAGCACCGTCCAACTTCGAACTCCAAAGTTTAGCTCAAAGTTCGACTGCTGCCTCCTCCGGTCCCCCCCCCCTCGATGAGAAGAGAGTCCCCTTGGCCAAATTCCTTTGCCAAAAGTTATTTCCAATTGAGAACAGAGAGGAAAGTGTACTAAATTAGTTTATTGTAAGGGTCTTTTAGATAGGAAGACTGTGGAAGCCAAACCAGCAGACGCAGATGGTATAAAACAAAAAAGAGAGAAAGACTTCTAAGGTAACCAATCTACCCTTCTACCTGTCTCCCAAATCTCGAGCGGGAAACCATCCCGAACCATCCTGCACAACTCCTTTTGCACTCTCGGGGCCCAGTCGACTTCAATCCGTCTGAAGACCAGCGTGAATCGAGGAACCGGACCAGCGTGCTTTGCTCTACAGAGACTGAGGATTTGTTCAGAGTGTTCCCAGTCAAGCTGCTGTATCTGGGGGGGCAGATACAGTGACAATAGCTCGAGTTCCAGGTACTCAAGAGACGGTAGATACTCCGTCTTATCACCCTCCCAGCCAGGACACAATGCGCACAGCACCTCACACACGAGACCTCCCCTGCATCCATCAAGGATAAGGTTTCGGACGTGGTGGGTTAGGCCGAAAACATATCTGACTGAAGGGAGTGTCCAGGATTCAGCACCTGCCAATACAAGGGTAGCCATTGTATCTGGTAGATGGGCAAATAGATCATTGGAAATAAAAGGATGAGGGTCATTGATCCGTTGGCCTGCCTCTGACCATGAAAATGTGTGCAGTGCAGGTAATCGGACATATTGGAGCATGGATAAGCACCATGGACTATCGACATATCCCCAGAATAGTGTTTTCAAATGATGAARTGTAGTGATGCGGGTCGGAGCGGTAAAGATGGGCATTGCCCGCCAGGGATATGCTGATCGAAAAGCAACGAGGTTGGGACATTGTGTGAGAAGCTTGGCGCACATGTTGATAGCAACACGGGTAAGGTGAAGGTGGGTTATTGATGCCCAAGGGAGTGACACGGGCGTAGCCATCTGTGTCAAGTGTAAATGGCGCAGAAGAGGAAGGGTTTCAAGAGAGAAGTTTAGGTTTGATCTTTGCATTATGCCTTTTATTGAGAGGCATTCGAGTTGGGGGCAGTTGGCTGAGATGAAAGCAATCCACTCCAACGTCGGGTCAAAAAGCTTGAGGGATCGAAATTTCCCAGCACGTTCTTTAACAAGTGCAAATATATGCGACCCCATCATTTTGCGGTCGATTGTGAGGTCAAAGGGGAGATTTTTAGCTTTCCGCAAGTAAAGGTCAAGGAGGCGGAAGACGCCGCCTGTGTTCTTTTCATTGACAAGTGCCACGCTATTCCACAACTGCGGTGTTGACCGAGCGACCTGACGCCAGTGTGATGAAACATGACTCAAGGTCAAGGCCGGGTGGGTACACTGGTAGAGCGGGTGGTCGTGGGAGCCATCCAAGGAGCAAGGAGAGGAATTTCGCGTGCAAGCGTACYYGAAGATGAGGGAGAGTGTTTCTACTGGAAGGGCAGCGGTTGAGGATTGGATACTGTTGAGCCTTCGCGACAACGCAGCGCGTCCTTTGTATTGGCGGGTAACTTCTTCTATCTGTTGCCAGATCGTGTTTTCTACCTGGCGTATTTTACACTGGATGGCATGAGCCTCGCCGTTCGGATTCGCCATGTCGAGGGGGGAAAGTGACGCGTGTGAAGAAATAGAGTGACGCGTGTGCGTGACCTGTGACTGCGACGTGTCGTGGTTACATAATGCGTGCCACGTCTAACTTAGTGAGGTGGCCAAGTTGCGAGTCTCTAATTTCATTCTCTGTCCACCACCATGAGCGGTTGTAAGTCGTCGTCGTCCTCTGCGCACGTCCTCTGCTGACCTCCCGTGCCAGTCCGGTTTCTAAATCTTGTTCGTCCGTTTCTTCCTCTTCTTCCAGAAGTCTCCTCGCCGGATCGCAAGGTAGCCGTTTTTCTTGGCATTCCTTGTCATTCTCTACCTAACTTTGCGCTCTCCAGGTCCCCTTCAACCAAAAGGTGCTATGGACCGCCGTCACGCTCCTTATCTTCCTCGTCTGCTCTCAGGTGCCCCTCTATGGCATCATGTCCTCAGACTCCTCCGATCCTCTCTATTGGATGCGTGTCATTCTAGCATCTAACCGTGGGACCCTCATGGAACTTGGTATCAGTCCGATCGTCACTTCTGGAATGATCATGCAGCTTCTCGCCGGTGCAAATCTGATCGAGGTCGACTTTAGCTTGAAGGAGGATCGCGCCCTCTTCAGCGGTGCCCAGAAACGTGAGCCATGGTTTGGGTACAGCTTTCTTTCCCAACTTATACCTTTGTCCAGTTTTTGCCCTTATTATCTCTCTCGGTCAAGCTACTGTTTATGTTCTCACCGGTCTCTATGGTCAGCCCAAGGACATCGGCGCCGGTGTTTGTCTCCTCCTGATCATTCAACTTGTCGCCGCCGCTTTGATCGTTATCCTCCTCGACGAACTCCTTCAGAAGGGCTATGGTCTCGGTTCCGGTATTTCCCTCTTCATCGCCACCAACATCTGCGAGTCAATCGTCTGGAAAGCATTTTCTCCCACCACCGTCAATATCGGCCGTGGCCCCGAGTTTGAAGGTGCCGTCGTCGCCCTCTTCCACCTTCTCTTCACCTGGAACGACAAGGGCCGTGCCCTCCGCGAGGCTTTCTGGCGCGACCGTCTCCCCAATGTTATGAGCCTCTTTTCGACCATCGTCATTTTCGCTGTTGTYATCTACCTCCAGGGCTTCCGCATCGAAATCCCCGTCAAGAGTAACAGGTTCCGTGGGCAACGAGGCTCTTACCCCGTCAAGCTCTTCTATACTTCCAATATGCCCATCATGCTCGAGAGTGCYCTTACCTCGAATGTCTTTATTGTCTCTCAGATGCTTGCTACTCGCTTCCCCAGCAACTTGCTTGTTCGCCTTTTRGGTACTTGGGAGGTAACGTCGTTGGCTGTTCACTGTTTCGGGTTTGATCTGCTAACTCTTTGTTAGCCCATGGAAGATTCTCCCCAGCTCCGTGCTGTGTCCGGCGTCGCCTACTACATGTCCCCCCCCCACACCATGAAAGAGGCTATTCTAGACCCCATTCATACTGCAGTTTATATCATGTTTATGCTTTCCGCCTGCGCGTTGTTCTCCAAGACYTGGATTGAGGTCTCTGGTTCGGGTCCCCGTGACGTCGCTAAGCAACTCAAGGACCAACAGATGGTGAGTTTGGGGTCTTACTCTTATTCGA
Organism: Lepiota subincarnata; assembly: GCA_023014305.1. Taxonomy (NCBI): domain Eukaryota; kingdom Fungi; phylum Basidiomycota; class Agaricomycetes; order Agaricales; family Agaricaceae; genus Lepiota; species Lepiota subincarnata. Next base: position 275,415 of record JAECYV010000014.1, on the reverse strand, counting down.
ACCCTACCTAAATCCTGTTTACCTTCAAAGGTTATGGCTGGTCACCGTGAGGGTTCTATGTACAAGGAGCTCAAACGTGTCATCCCTACTGCTGCTGCGTTTGGTGGCGCCATCCTTGGTCTTCTTTCGGTCGCTGCTGACTTGATGGGTGCTATTGGTAGTGGAACTGGTATTCTTATGGCGGTCACTATCATCTATAGCTATTGGGAGATCGGGATGAGGGAGAGTGGTGGTCCTGAGTTGGCTGCTTTTGGTGACTTGCTCTAAATGGCTCCCCACTGGTAATCCGATGTTCCGATTTGTAGTATGTGTCTGGTATATCGGCCTGTTCGGGAGCGGATGTTGCGTTGCTGGGGGTGGTAGGCTCGTGAGAAGTGTGTGGGAGGACGACAAGGAGAGGAGGATTGTAAGTAAAAAAGGGTAACGTGGGCAATGTTTAGCTTACGTTTACTTGGGGCTTTTCATTTTTATTCCTTTGATGGCTTTGTGGCGCATCCTCATATATTAATTTAATTCTTTCACTGAGGGATGATGAAATAGAAGTATGGTTCAGTGATGGATTTGTGACCCACCCGGCTGGTTCAATGGTTTACTCTGCTCGCTGCATGGGGCCTGGGAAGGTAACTTAGACCCACCTCCAGTCCATCCTGTGTCAGGGTTCTGAAATTATTGACCTTAACTAAATTAGGAAACCCGACAACGCCAACAGAGCCTCCGTTCACCCCTAAGAGCCAGTGGCGATGGCACCAGCTGTGCTTTTTTGGAAATAAGATGTATTGGTATGGAACGCCCCTAGGTAGCTCAGGGTACTTATAGGCCCCAGAGGTTCGGCTTTTACTACTCCTCTCATTAATGTCGGGTCCTGCTGGCGATTCTTATTCAAACCTCATCGACGAACGCGGCTCAGACCCCGAGCAAAGGCGCACCAGGGACTTTGGATTCCTTCCAATTCCACGGCGGCTTCAGTATGACCCGAAGAAACCATTTCACTTTGGTTTATTTTTGAATGTTGCRTTTGCGGTTTCTTGCATTTTTAGTGAGTTCTTGCSGTCTTTCAAACTTGTTGTGAAGGTTTTAATTCGGGATGTCGTTTTAGCGGTTGCAAATTTATATTATTCTCAACCAMTCCTTAGTATGTTTGCCGTTGTCTTAGCGGGAGAGTATGTGTGATAMTGATGTTTTGTAGTACAATTATCTGAGTCTTTCGGAGTAYCCTACACCCAAGTTTCCCAGTACGTTCTTTGTYGAGATAACTTCCAGCCCTTGATACTTAACGCCCARCGCAGAGTTCCTACCTTATTACAAGCAGGGTACGCACAAGTATCATTAAAAATCCTTCATCATCATGATTGAACTATTCGTTTATACTGTAGATACGCTGTTGGCCTGCTTCTCATCGCGCCGCTGGGCGACCTTGTCCGAAGACGTCRACTCATCCTCACTCTCATGACACTCTCTACCACAATATCTATCGGACTAGCTATCACAAACCGATTCGAAGTTTTCGCGGTCCTCTCATGCATCATTGGCATGTCGACGATCACAGCACAAATTTTAATTCCTTTAGTGGCAGACCTCGCACCCCCAGAGCGTCGAGCATCCGCACTCTCCATCGCATTATCCGGACTTATGTTCGGAATACTGATAAGCCGCGTCCTAGCAGGCGTCATAGCACAATTCACCACATGGCGGGCTGTTTATTATGTGGCCACCGGTGCTCAGACYATCGTCCTYGCAGGAAACTACCTCATGATTCCCGACTATCCCCCCCGCAATACAAATTTGACATATGGCGACATCCTGAAGACGATGGGGAAATTCGCTTTTACAGAACCCGCATTGATTCAAACTTGCGTCATCAGCGCTGCGTGTAGTGCTTCCTTTGCCAACTTTTGGGTCACGACGACTTTTCTACTTGGTGGTACTCCATACAACTACTCCACGTATGCATTTAATTATCTTTACGGCATAGCCATCAAATTGACGTTTGATGCTTCACGCTAACTTGTAGAGCCGTTATCGGGTTATTCGGTGCCATTGGAATGGTCGGAGTGGCTGCGAGTCCACTCTTAGGGAAAATTATTGATGGCTTTGTCCCTTGGTATGCAACCCTGATAGCCACTGCGGGCCAGTTGGCTATGCATGCTATTCAAGTGGGCGCAGGTGGAGTCAATATAGCTGCTGTGGTGATCGTCGCCATATTCTTGGACTTGTTTCGCCAGAGCCTAATAGTCTCGTTATCGACAACTGTGTTTGGGTGCGCAATGGTTTTTTCTATTTTTCTCCCCTTCCCCGACACTAACGGGTCTTTTTATTTTTATTTTTATTTTTTAACGAAAAACAGAATTGATGCATCGGCAAGTGCACGATTGAATGCCGTTCAAATGATTTCGGTATGTATTAATGATAATGTTTGGGTAGTTTACATGGATTAGTACGTGAGCTTACGTGAGACAGATATTCGCGGGTTCAGTAATCGGAACAGCAGCGGGCACACACGTCTTCCTGCACTATGGCTGGAGAGCAGGCGCAGCTTTGAATATGGGATTGTCTGGCGTGCAGCTGATTGCGATTCTCGTTCGGGGACCCCATTGTTCGCGCAAGACTTGGTTTGGATTCCAAGGAGGGATGGGGATGAGGAGGAAGATGAAGATGGTTGAGCGGTCGGTGAAATCGGTGCAGGGTGACAAGGATGTGGAAGCCTCTGGAGAAGACCGTGTTGTGGGAAGCGTTGAACGTCCTAGGCTGACTGTGCTCACCGTTGTTCCTCGTCCTCATGATGTGCCGACTTGCCCCMCGAGACCTACACGAATGGACACGAGATAACAGCATGGACATGTATGTATCATATAATCAACRCCTGGGACGTTTTGACTAGGTTCTTGTATAAATTATTTTTATCTTATAGTCTCACACCTACATTTCGCTTTAATATATGCCACGTACTGCACAGCCCACGCGAGTCTATCGCATCCATGTAAAATACCTGGGCTTGCGAACTTAAATTTTCCGTTAAAGATCAGTCACTTTCCCGCCGTCACTTGAACAGGTGGGTGTGCTAGTATAGCATTGGCTGGTGAATCATTTCACCACAAAGTTCGGTGAGAAAGCGGGTAAACGTTATTGTATCTGTGTGGGGTGTTTTGTGTGTGCAAGTATTTGAAACTTTTTTGTTTGGGCGGTGTCTGAATGGTGGGAAAATAAAGGGCGAGCGAGTATGTTTATGGAGATTGGAAATGAGAGAGTTAATGTGGGAAAACTTGGGGCTGTGTGTGTGGATGTTGATTTCTGCAATCACCTCGGCTACAGAACTTTCGGGACCTTGGAGAATTCGGTGATATACTACATGACCATGAAGATAATAATATAATATAGTAACTACACGCGCGGACTATGGCAACTGGGTAGAGTAAGATAAAGAGCGCGTCAGAACAATTGGGTACTCAACTGCCCAAGAGAAAACGCAGAACAAAAAGGCAAACTCGCTGTTGTCCCCGGATTGTGGCAGAGCGACCTGCGCCACGATTACATAAAATCTCACATCGATCGAATTCACCGCTTGAATGGATCCCCAATATTTGATGAGTTTCAGGCCAACAACTTGAGGAGATGGAACCAACTTTTTTGGACTTGACTTGGCGCGATTAGAAACAACACTCAAGTATGCCTTTTAGTAATTCTTAGTGTCATGCCTACACAATGGGGTTGCGGCTCGGGGCCCTGGATGGGATGGAGGGGCGTAGCGGCCGCGTCAATTTCAATTTGAGAACACAATGGATGGAAATAAATGATTTAAACCAGCTTCGCAGCAAAGGCTCAGTTCCAAACACAACACCCACCCATTTTTTCTTCTCTTCTTCTTCACTATGGCTGCTTTTAGTCGATATGTCTATGTCCTTTCATTCCTCCTCGCTGCAGGCAGCATATTCTCCCACGCGCTCTCTATTCAAGGGCGCAACGGTGCTCATGCCATCGGGCACAAGCGTGGTCAAAACGATGTTCTGCATCCCGCCACGAATCGCTCGTTGTGCTTGGACACGCCGAACTCTCAGCCGGGGGCTGCGTCTTCTGTTGTGATGTGCGTAGTAATTGTTTGGATCCGCGGGCGCCGTTCTGAATTTTAGTCGACCTTGTAGAAGCTTGTGTGATGGGAGTCTAACATCACAGAAATGGTGGTATACCGATCAGCATACATTTCAGATGGGTTCGGAAAACTGGTGCTTGGAGCATCAAGGTGAGCACATACAGATTAGGGGAGGTTACGAGTCTGACTTTACCGTCAAACTGTTTTAAGATGGCGAAGGCCCTGTCTCTGTCGCAGAATGTCAAAAGCCTGCCCCTGCCAAACAAATGTGGTATGGGGAAGACCCAGCCACTATCGCCTCCGGTTTCCCCCGAGAAGGACACGCCATTATGATTAAAAAGCGTAAGGGTTTCGACTTGATACGATCTGGATCGGTTTAACGTTTTCTTTATGAATTTGTGCCCTTGTTTTCACTATAAAGATTCACCGGTTGCGCTGCGCATGTGGAATATCAAGTTCCCCATTGACCATAGTGGCGCTACGGTCGTCACTAAGGTGTTCAGCGGTGGATCAGCTTCCTCCACCGACTTTTGGTTCTTTTGAAATATTCCTGGGTAGATTAGTCACTATGAATGCAGTCCTCGCAGGATAGAGTCAATTAATTGGTAGTTCTTGAATATAGTCAAGTAAAAACGTGGCAGAACATCGAAATAGTAATAACAATAATCTGTTATCGTCTAGGGCTGTAGGAAAAACCCGCTCCTAGAAGCCCTGTATTTTTCCGCAGCCAGGCGGCAATGATTGATCAGAGATGCTGGTGCATTTTCGCGTTAGTGTATATTTAGGGGCCCCCAATGGTTGGTGGTGTATGCGTGTGTAGCTACTAGAGGTTGGGTTGATGCGGTTTACGCCGTGGGTTTTGTGTTGTTCCCGGGCCCCTCTGTTTTTTTTTATGTGTTAATATCCCGCTGGTGAAAGCATCCGGTATGGGAGAGTGTAGGCTCTGCTAGGGGTGTTTGTTGGCTTGGCTAATTCGTCAAGCATTTTGGTTTACCGAAGACTGGAACCATGCATGTGTTCGCCACTCTTTTTACTCCCTTTAAATTCATGACTTCCTATCTTATCTTAATGTTCCGCCTGGTATCAAAACCCTGGTCAGTAATACGTAGTTCTACAGTGGATGCCCTCGAAACACTTGGTAGCAATGGAGGAGTTGAGCGTGCAGGCTGCGTGAGTGTTTTTCATGTTCGACTGTGTATTTTAAGAGACCATTGATGGGGATGACTTGCTCCCTCAGTATGCAACTTCGATAGCCACTGCAGGTCTGGTGGCTGATCAGGCTATTCAAGTGGGTGTAGGTAAAAATAATATAGCGGCTGTGGTAATTGTCGCTATATTCTTCAACCTATTCCACCGGAGCCTACAAGTCTCGTCATCGACAATTGCGTTTGTGTACGTAAACTTGCTTCCTCGGTAGCTATTCTTCCCAGATTAATGGGTCTTTTACAAAAAAGGATTGGCGCATCTGCCTGTGCACATTTGAATATTCAAACGATTTTGGTGTGTTGATGTTTCGAAGCTTACATGGAGCAGTATATAAGTTTACACGAGGCAGGTATTCATGAGTCTAGCACTTGGAACCCTTAGCCACCTCTGACATGTTTCCRCCCTCACTCACATCCCCTATACCTCTCGTGRTTGGCAGGACGTCCCCAGCAGRATTCGGCATTCGATGACTAACTTATTAACACCACTAGTTGAYTAGACTGATGCTAGTAAACACCAGCAAAATGCGATAGAGCGTACYCTGGGGTAAAAATACAACGTGCACGGTGCYGTATTCRAGACGAYTCGAAGACGAGAGACGAAGCTARTGGTGGGTCATCCCATCGAGGAGCCGGGGTATATTGGCGAGCGTACACATATACCTACGGCTGCAGCCGAAATCATATCTTCACATGGCAGATGACGTCCTTGCATGTGATCTTTTGTATTCCCGAGGTCAGGACGTACACTCCTCGGGCCTTGAAAACAGCTGGCACGGGAAGTAAAGTTGTGTTCGAGAGGGAGATTCCGCTAACGGTGTCAAGCTCGCGAGAGAGGGACTAAGAAAATGTAGCCGAATGCACAGCGGGTCTATGTGCCAAAGGAGAGCGAAAACATTGAGGATGCGATCGGTCRCCTGTGGCGTTTGTTGAGCAGAGGGACAAAATCGAGCAGCAGACATTGACTGAGTTCAAACCCCGGGATCTACAGAGCTGTTAACGTAGAGTCTGATGCACTCCTMAGTGGTGAGGACAAGATCGACGTTGGTAKAGTGGGCGAGAGGTTGCATGARTATACCCGTATTGTTGAGAAAATGGGCGATGTRGAGAAAGTAGAAAGTCGGGGGAAAAGTRGTTTTAGATATCATACCGGGRCTCTCTCCCCCTCCCTATATACATGTACAGGAAGGATGGTCTAAGTCATAATATACAATAATCTAATTGTATCTTTGCACGTCGATACTCTRCATATTCTCGATATGTAGATCGAGTCATCTTACCGGRTGTGTCCTCTTTGGCCATCCAACCCCTTATACCGGCACAACCCATTGTGCGGATTGTTTGTCACAATAAKATGTACCGCGCTCTAGTAAGTATCGTTTTTGCATTTGCATGTCATYRATGTGAGATTCAGGTAGTGTCCTATTAGGAAGTAGGATAAACGGCTCAGCCGCCCACCCAGGGCCAACAYCAAGCCCATCAAATCAACTCGGCTTATGAGCCGACACTGAGTTGAGCCATGGCAACACTACATGTACCATCAAACCTGGGGCATTTGACCAGGCTCTTTTATATAAAAAATTTCTCTTATCACATTACATTCTTTTTCGTTTASTTTCAAAATAAGCCACATACCAAAACCYACGCAATTCTTTCAGYCRATCACATTCGAGCACAATATTGTGACAATGAATGCTCAACCTTCGAGGTCTTGGTCCYGATGTCGATSAATCCGGTAGTGTACTATGCAATTATAAAAATATGGTGACCGCCCGCATGGACAACGACAACCAGGTTGGGTTAGAAAAGAATGTGTCGGAATAATTGGATATTCAACTGCCAAGGCAAACACNGCCCTGGGCGGTGCCGGCAGTGCTAGCATAGGAGCGCCTAGGCAGGGTGGGAGAGGGCGGGCGCCGGGGGGAGCATGCGGGCCTAGGGGGGGCAGGAGGGACACCAGAGGGAACAGACGCACACACTAGAGGGGGTGCAGGCACTAGGGGAATGGGGGCCAGGGCTGGGACAGCAGCGGGGGCAGGGGGACTGCTTACCTCAGTGGTTCCGCGGAATGGGTATGTGGCATCCACATGGAGGAGGGCAGGGGCAGCAAACTCCTTGGCCAAGCCAAGGAACTGCATGTGGAGGGAGGCCTTACTGCCCTGGGGAGGGCAGAAAGTATACCAGGACCAATCAGAGTGGAGGACCGCCTCATAGAGGGGGCCCACTGCAGCAGAGATGCCCCCAGCCAGACAGCTGTTGGGGGATTCACACTCAATAATGCGGGTCAAGCAATCCACAATTGTGAAGAGGTTGGCAATGCACTGATCGGCCTGGGCCACCAGGTCACCAGGGGGAATCCCAGGACTGGAGGGGGGGCAGGGGCCAGTGGCCAGAGAGGGGAGGGCTGCATGAGCCTCAGGGGACCAGCCAGTGGATGTAGAGGCCAACAGGAATGCTGTGGAGCTTAGCAAGAGCATGGTCATCATCAGATATGTGAGCCCTCTTGAGAATGAGGGATGTGACAGCAGTGTTGACAGAGTTGGTGGGGGGGGAGGGAGTGGGGGCACATGTATTGTCGAGTGGCTTACCAGGTGAGTGGTCAGCTGTGGTTTGGGCAGCGGGTTTTTTGGGCATGGGACAGAGGTTTGGATGGAATCAGAACACTTCTATTCGCAGTGTAAGGATCGGATGCGCGCTGGCTGCAGAGCACCCAACGCTCATCCTCCCCTCACTACTCCGGATACTCGATGACAACGACACAATTCCCCCCCCCACCATTTCAAATTCACCCTCACATGAGCCGCGGATCACCCAGTGCACACCAGCTCTGCATATCGGAATGCAGCGTCTCACAAAAAGGGCCAACTCAAACGCCCACTGTTTCCCTGTATATACTCACTTTCTCTTTTCTTTTTCTTGCTGTTTCCTTTTTTTTCTCTTTCTTTTTCTTGTTTCTTTTATTTTCTCACCCACTACTCCCCACACCTACCCATTAAGCTCGAGTTTCATGACCGCAACGTCGCTGGGCTATTTGATAAGCCATTCAACTGGCTCCTTCCTTTTCTCTTTTTTTTTGTTTCTCTATCTTCGCTTTTGTTCTAGTCTACACCACGTAGCTACTTTAAATAGGGCTTGTAAGTGTAGTACSAGGGCAGTGAACACGACGCGAAGATTCACCACCCCCCAGTTTCGTCCCTCAGTATCGTTCCAAAATCTACTACTCATTCTAAAAACCTTTGGATCAAAACCCACGACGACTAGCAGTTGCAGTCGTGCCTCGCACCCCTCTCAATCACACATCACATCACCTCACTTCAGCAGTATACCAGCCAGAGAGCGACTTCGAAAAACCACTGGTGGTGGTAAGAGGACAAGAAGGGATAATTGTGCAGTCCCCTTGGAATATGGACACGCCTTGAATGCTCGGGCCATAGTTTAGCAAAATGTAGTTAGTGTTGATGCTGAGCTTAACCTACTGCGTGTAATGCTCAGGCTTTTCTAGTGGTTTAGAGAATGAATACAGCACTTGCCATCCCAGCCTCCTTACCTGGTCTTCTAATACCTGTCACTGATGAGAAGCATCCTTCTGAATGTGCATGGGCTCTTCAATATCCATGAGAAAACAGCCATACCAGGCTCACTACAATAGAAAATGAGTGGTAAAGCATCAGCTTGATCAAGAGCTTTGTCATGTGTCATTCTGATATATTTATTGGTATTCTAGTCAAACAAAGTGGTTACAGTTTCATAAACTTGGAACCAAAATTCAGAGTTCCAAATTCTGACAATTTTTGAGGAATAATCTAGCATTCTAAATCCTACAGATAGGCATCCAATAGTGGGCTAAAGCACCACAGGGGGGGGTGTAAGGGCAACCTGCCCACCCTGGGCACTCAAGGCTCTCAGGCTGAGGTAGGGGGATCCTTAGTATATATTAAGAGGACTGTAAGTGACAGGATGCATATCTGAGATAGGGGGATCCTTAGAGAATTGGGTAAGGAACCCACTACCTCCTACAGACACTACTGACTACATGCTTACAAATCATGTACAAACAAATAAAAGCGAAGTGGTGTCATTCCAGGACAGGGAAAGTGAAGTAAGAAGGTCCTGGAATGCAGGAAATAGAATAAAAGGAGGATATAGGTGAGTAGGGAAGAAAGGAGTGGTGAAAGAGACATGAGGAGATAAGGGATAGATAAAATAAAGGGAGGTGATGTCTAGCATCATAAAAGTGATAAGAAATAAAGGGAAGTGATGTACTGACCAAGTACATTACTAGGAAGGTCCTAGGAGACATAGGAAGTCCTCAGTGTACCCCCTAGGAACCAGGAGGAGAAGATAGGAAAGATGTACAGGGAGAAGCGGGGAAGGTAGCCTGGTGTACTGGGATGTCTCTAGGCATCTTTAGGATGTTGGGGAAGGCTGCTGGAGTAGCCAAGGTGGTGGCAAAGTGATAGAAATGTGGAGGGGAGGAGGGTCCCCTGACAGGGGGGGGGACTAATTTATTGATTGGACAATGACAGCCAGGTTGGGCTAAAAGAAGAATGTGTTGGAATAATTGGGTATTCAACTGCCAAGAGCAAACACAGAACAAAAAAAAACAAGACAAACTTGTTGCCTGTGGAAGGTGGTGGAGCAACATCTGTGTGCCATGGCACATAATCCCCATACTAATTGCATTTGCCGCTTGAATATGTCTCCAAACTTTGAGGAGTTGTAGGCCTATAACCTGAGAAAATCCAACTAGCTGTTTTGGACCCAGCCTTGCACAATTAGAAGCAACACCCAAGGATGCTTTTTAATTGTTAACAGCATCGAGTTATTCCTACTTAGTATGGCTGCAGGTCAAGCATCCCTGATGGGGGGGGCACTTGACCACATGAATTTCAACTCAGAGCATGATGGATAGAGATCATTAGTAGGTATTTAAACCAGCCTACGAAGGCTCAAGTTCTAAACACAACCCCAACCATTCTTTTCTCTTATTCTCCATTACAATGGTGATTAATCAATGTATCTATGTGTTTTCTCTCCTTGCTGCAGGCAGCATACTCTCCCATGCTCTCTCTATTCAACAGGAACATAGCACTCATGCCATCAAACACAGGAAGCCTGAACATGACACTAAGCCTTCTTTTCTCAGTCTGGCCTTACACATTGACAGATGCATGAACACACCAAACTCTCAGCTGGGTGCTGCATCTCAGATTGTTGTGTACGCACTGTTATCATTCAATCCACATACATCTTTCTAAATTTTAAATAACCTTGTAGGGCACCTTGCGACAGGAACAAAGCATCGCAGCATTGTGTTAGGGCAACCTGGGGGAGCTCTGACCACTCAGGGAGTCAAAGTGAGCCTGCAGGGGAATCCTAAGAGAATAGGATGAGGAAACCCCTGGGGGCGAAAACTACCTAAGTACATGTATTACATCAGCAATAGAACTTGTAGGAGGTTTGTCCAAAGTATCTAAGCACTACACAAACACAGCAAAGGCAGAGNTTTCGAAGCTTACATGGAGCAGTATATAAGTTTACACGAGGCAGGTATTCATGAGTCTAGCACTTGGAACCCTTAGCCACCTCTGACATGTTTCCACCCTCACTCACATCCCCTATACCTCTCGTGATTGGCAGGACGTCCCCAGCAGGATTCGGCATTCGATGACTAACTTATTAACACCACTAGTTGATTAGACTGATGCTAGTAAACACCAGCAAAATGCGATAGAGCGTACCCTGGGGTAAAAATACAACGTGCACGGTGCCGTATTCAAGACGACTCGAAGACGAGAGACGAAGCTAGTGGTGGGTCATCCCATCGAGGAGCCGGGGTATATTGGCGAGCGTACACATATACCTACGGCTGCAGCCGAAATCATATCTTCACATGGCAGATGACGTCCTTGCACGTGATCTGTTGTATTTCCCGAGGTCAGGACGTACACTCCTCGGGCCTTGAAAACAGCTGGCACGGGAAGTAAAGTTGTGTTCGAGAGGGAGATTCCGCTAACGGTGTCAAGCTCGCGAGAGAGGGACTCAGAAAATGTAGCACCGAATGCACAGCGGGTCTATGTGCCAAAGGAGAGCGAAAACATTGAGGATGCGATCGGTCGCCTGTGGCGTTTGTTGAGCAGAGGGACAAAATCGAGCAGCAGACATTGACTGAGTTCAAACCCCGGGATCTACAGAGCTGTTAACGTAGAGTCTGATGCACTCCTCAGTGGTGAGGACAAGATCGACGTTGGTATAGTGGGCGAGAGGTTGCATGAGTATACCCGTATTGTTGAGAAAATGGGCGATGTGGAGAAAGTAGAAAGTCGGGGGAAAAGTAGTTTTAGATATCATACCGGGACTCTCTCCCCCTCCCTATATACATGTACAGGAAGGATGGTCTAAGTCATAATATACAATAATCTAATTGTATCTTTGCACGTCGATACTCTACATATTCTCGATATGTAGATCGAGTCATCTTACCGGATGTGTCCTCTTTGGCCATCCAACCCCTTATACCGGCACAACCCATTGTGCGGATTGTTTGTCACAATAAGATGTACCGCGCTCTAGTAAGTATCGTTTTTGCATTTGCATGTCATCAATGTGAGATTCAGGTAGTGTCCTATTAGGAAGTAGGATAAACGGCTCAGCCGCCCACCCAGGGCCAACATCAAGCCCATCAAATCAACTCGGCTTATGAGCCGACACTGAGTTGAGCCATGGCAACACTACATGTACCATCAAACCTGGGGCATTTGACCAGGCTCTTTTATATAAAAAATTTCTCTTATCACATTACATTCTTTTTCGTTTAGTTTCAAAATAAGCCACATACCAAAACCCACGCAATTCTTTCAGCCAATCACATTCGAGCACAATATTGTGACAATGAATGCTCAACCTTCGAGGTCTTGGTCCCGATGTCGATCAATCCGGTAGTGTACTATGCAATTATAAAAATATGGTGACCGCCCGCATGGACAACGACAACCAGGTTGGGTTAGAAAAGAATGTGTCGGAATAATTGGATATTCAACTGCCAAGGCAAACACAGAACAAAAAAAAAGACAAACTTGTTGTCACCTCCGGAAGGTGGTGGAGCGACATGTGCGCACCATGACACAGAATCCCCGTGCAGATCGGATTTGCTGCTTGAATATGTCTTCAAAATTTGATGAGTTGTAGGCCTTATCTCGAGGTTTCGGATTCAGCTTTGCACAATTAGAAGCAACACCCAAGGATGCCTTTTAATTGTCAGCGGCATCGAGTTATTCCTACTTAGTATAGCTGCAGGTCGAACGTCCCTGATGAGGGAGGGGGGCACGCACTTGACCACATGCATTTCAATCCAGAGATGGATCAAGATCATTAGTAGGTATTTAAACCAGTCCACAAAGGCTCAGGTTCCAAACACAACCCCAGCCATTCTTTTCTCTTATTCTTCATCATGATGGCGATTAATCGATGTATCTATGTGTTTTTGCTCCTCGCTGCGGGCAGCATACTCTCCCATGCTCTCTCTATTCAAGGGCAAAATAGCGCTCATGTGATCAAACACAGGGAGCCCGAACATGACACTAAGCCTTCTTTTCTCAGTCCGGCCATACACAGCGACAGATGCATAGACATGCCAAATTCTCAGCCAGGCCCTGCATCTCAGTTTGTTGTGTACGCGCTGTTATCATTTCAATCCGCGTATGTCTTTCTGAAATTTCAATAACCCTGTAGGWCCTTTTGTGACAGAAACAAAGCATCGCAGCATTGGGTGTATGGTGCTGATAAAACATTACACATGAGCACAGGAAATTGGTGTATGGAACATCAAGGTCAGTAGTTACAGATAGGAGGGGCTACGAGTCTGACATTACCACCGAACTTCTTCTTCTTGAAACAAAAGACAGCGAAGGCTCTGTCATCGTTGCAAAATGTCAGAAACCATCCCTGCTAAACAAAAGTGGTATAAGGAGACCCCAACCATGAGTCAGGCTATAAACCCCATACTGGGATCCTTCTACAGGATCAAAGCAGGTGAGAATTTTGAATTGAGATGATAATCCAAATTGCATTGGTGTGTTCAATGTTTTGTTGATAATCTCCACCATCATTTCTTTTCTACAGGCTCACCCATTGTACAGTACATCTACAAAAGTTTTGTGAAAAATGATGGTAAACAAACAACAAAAATATTCATAGCCTTTCAACAACACATTTCTTTGCCTAACAATCTAAGGGAGCCCTGCTTTATATCAGATTCTCTACAACTTTCCCTCAGAGACCAAAGAAATTAAAAGAGAACTTGAGCCTGGGGATTTTTGCTGATCAAATAGGTGATTTTCAAATGCATACCCTAGAGGTAACTNGTGATGTCTAGCATCATAAAAGTGATAAGAAATAAAGGGAAGTGATGTACTGACCAAGTACATTACTAGGAAGGTCCTAGGAGACATAGGAAGTCCTCAGTGTACCCCCTAGGAACCAGGAGGAGAAGATAGGAAAGATGTACAGGGAGAAGCGGGGAAGGTAGCCTGGTGTACTGGGATGTCTCTAGGCATCTTTAGGATGTTGGGGAAGGCTGCTGGAGTAGCCAAGGTGGTGGCAAAGTGATAGAAATGTGGAGGGGAGGAGGGTCCCCTGACAGGGGGGGGGACTAATTTATTGATTGGACAATGACAGCCAGGTTGGGCTAAAAGAAGAATGTGTTGGAATAATTGGGTATTCAACTGCCAAGAGCAAACACAGAACAAAAAAAAACAAGACAAACTTGTTGCCTGTGGAAGGTGGTGGAGCAACATCTGTGTGCCATGGCACATAATCCCCATACTAATTGCATTTGCCGCTTGAATATGTCTCCAAACTTTGAGGAGTTGTAGGCCTATAACCTGAGAAAATCCAACTAGCTGTTTTGGACCCAGCCTTGCACAATTAGAAGCAACACCCAAGGATGCTTTTTAATTGTTAACAGCATCGAGTTATTCCTACTTAGTATGGCTGCAGGTCAAGCATCCCTGATGGGGGGGGCACTTGACCACATGAATTTCAACTCAGAGCATGATGGATAGAGATCATTAGTAGGTATTTAAACCAGCCTACGAAGGCTCAAGTTCTAAACACAACCCCAACCATTCTTTTCTCTTATTCTCCATTACAATGGTGATTAATCAATGTATCTATGTGTTTTCTCTCCTTGCTGCAGGCAGCATACTCTCCCATGCTCTCTCTATTCAACAGGAACATAGCACTCATGCCATCAAACACAGGAAGCCTGAACATGACACTAAGCCTTCTTTTCTCAGTCTGGCCTTACACATTGACAGATGCATGAACACACCAAACTCTCAGCTGGGTGCTGCATCTCAGATTGTTGTGTACGCACTGTTATCATTCAATCCACATACATCTTTCTAAATTTTAAATAACCTTGTAGGGCACCTTGCGACAGGAACAAAGCATCGCAGCATTGTGTTAGGGCAACCTGGGGGAGCTCTGACCACTCAGGGAGTCAAAGTGAGCCTGCAGGGGAATCCTAAGAGAATAGGATGAGGAAACCCCTGGGGGCGAAAACTACCTAAGTACATGTATTACATCAGCAATAGAACTTGTAGGAGGTTTGTCCAAAGTATCTAAGCACTACACAAACACAGCAAAGGCAGAGGTGAATGAAACGAATGAGAAGTAGGATAGTGAACGAATAAATGACTTGTGTAATTAAAATGAAAAGAATGTCCAAGGAAACTCAAAATTAGCAAATGGGAGAGTGAGGGAGATGTCTGAGGAACACTTTGACTGTTCTAGATGTTCCAGAAGTTCAAGTGTTTGAAAGGAGGAAGGTAAATCATGCTAGAGGGTGTGAGAGGACCAGATAAAATCATGGGGGCTGGGGGCAAGGTTGGGGAGGAATCAGAGGACTTGGGGTGTCCCCTTACACATTGGGTGTATGGTGCTGATAAAACATTACACATGAGCACAGGAAATTGGTGTATGGAGCATCAAGGTCAGTAGTTACAGATAAGGATATTTTCTTCTTGAATGCAAAGACAGCGAAGGCTCCATCATCGTCACGAAATATTGAAAACCCGTCCCTGCTAAACAAAAGTGGTACAAGGAGACCCTGACCAAGAGCATGGCTATAAGCCCCACATGGATCTTTCTACAGGATTAAACCAGGTGAGAATTTCGAATTGATATGATAATCCAAATCGCATTGGTGTGTTCCATGTTTGGTTGAGAATGTGCACCCTCATTCCTATTCTACAGGCTCATCCATTATGCTGCATCTGAGAGGGCAGCCGGGAATGGATTCCGATAGTGTGGGCATGCTTGAGACTATGTCGCAGGAGAATAAATCGATGACTGTGCAGACCTTTGGATGCTTACACCTCTGTGAGCAACTTCTGGGCTGCCCATGTAGACAGGTACAGGAGTTTCTCTCTCGTTTCCCAAAGTAGACAAATGGGCTATTAGTACAGATTGTGACACCCTCTTGGCAAAATTGCTGTCTCTGGCTGTTGGTCTGTGGAAGCCACTCCATGGTAAGGAGCAATTATTGCATATCTCAACCTCTCAGAGGCGGAAACACACTTTGACAACTGATACACAAACCCCTTGATTGCATGCAACACTTTTTCCTGAGACTTTGGTGTCCTTCAGCATACTTCAAATCCCTCCTATCTCATATGGGTATTTTTATTTTCGCAATTTACATTGGTCTTTGTGGGCACTGGAAAAGGCCTTTGAACTTGCAGGCTCAAGTGACCCACGACATGTTGCTGCACGTTGAACTGGGATAGTTGTCAACATATATTCTGCCTTGAAATCCACCTTGGCGGAAGATGAGAGGGACACTGTTGGTGCTTTTTTTTTTTTTTTTTTTTTNTCCCTTATTGTTTTACTACTCATTTCCCTTATAGTAGTTTGAAGTCATTTTGGTATATAAGACTAGCTACTTCTGTTGTATTCTTTAGTCTAAAATCGACTAAGATCATCTCCTTCTTTCCTAACATCCAGCTGAAGTCTCGGACAGACTCTATCCACTACCTCTAGTGATCAACGGCCAATTGATCACTAGGGCTATCTATTTGGTGCTCGTCCAAATCCAACCGAGAATCCTCAGGTGGATTTGAGTACACTCCCCTGGCCAAATTTGTACTTCGGGTATTCGCCCGACTTCTCGTTTCTATAGACTTAACCCCTCGGGTAAAGTCTATACTTTCATATTATCCATTTCTGCTCAAGGCAGACTAAGTGGGTCACTTCGGTATCAGAATGGTGCAGTGTTAAGACTGGGAAATGGAAGACAGGAGCGAGAGAATGTGTGGGGGGAGTCAAGGTTGGCTTCAGCTTATGTGCTGCGCCCTCCTTGGATCGTGGTCCTCGATTTGGTGACGGGCAATGGAGCGCACGTGCATGCAACGTTTTCCTTGACAAAGTGTGGGAGAGAGTGCGATGGAACATGAGCGCCAGCTGAGTGGAGTTGCGCTGGACGAGGGAGAGAGACAAGAGTGAAGAAGAAGGAAGCTAAGTCAATTTTCTAACTAAAGAATACAAACGCACAGGTGCTATGATTATATACTGTAGTTAATTTGAAATAATAACAATAAGGGAATGGAGAAGAGGAAGGTGGGTGGGGAGCAATGATGCTACATACAAACAACAGGGATATTTGTGAAAGGAATAAACTTACTAAGACACGAGTAGGAGGCACCTGGGAATGATGGGAAGCTAAATAATCAAATGGGCGCGCAAACACGTGAAACGTGAAAGGGAGCGATGGGAAGTAATTAGAAAAGAGGTTCTTGTCCTGGGAACGCGTAAGCACGCGTGTGTGCGCTTATCACGCAAGTGTGAACCAGCATGTGACACACAGCACATAAGCTGAAGCCGAGACCTTACCTATTCTTCCCATTGTACCAATTCTTAACATATGGTGCTGATAAAACATTACACATGAGCACAGGAAATTGGTGTATGGAACATCAAGGTCAGTAGTTACAGATAAGAGGGGCTATGAGTCTGACATTACCACTGAACTTTTTCTTCTTGAAACAAAAGATGGCGAAGGCTCCATCATCATCATGAAATGTCAAAAACCCATCCCTGCTAAACAAAAGTGGTATAAGGAGACCCCATGTTATCCAGGTTAGGGATCTGTAGTAAGCCGTACAAAGTTTGTCAAGGATGTTTATACAGACTTGGTCCAAGACTAGCAATGTATCTTACAGTTGGCATATGAAGGCACTTAGATATCAGATCTAAGTGGGTTCAAGGAACAGTGTATAACACTAAGCTAGAGATACAAAGAGATTGTACTACTCTTATATACTGCTATTGGTGGCTGTGTCTAACACTATTAATAGACAGACCCAGGTAACATGAGGCATACATGAGGTGTACATGCATAAACCATGAGTTCTACTGAGTCATAATGAGTTCTATAGAAGTCCTTCCGATATCAGAATTCTGATATGTATTATTTATAGTCCTTCTGATGCTTCTAGCATATATTCTGATAACACCCTGACCACAAGTCAGGCTATAAACCCCATACTGGGATTCTTCTACAGGATCAAATCAGGTGAGAATTTTGAATTGAGATGATAATCCAAATTACATTGGTATGTTCAATGTTGTGTTGATAATCTCCACCATCGTTTCTTTTCTACAGGCTCACTGTAAGGGTGACCTGGTGGTCTGCCCAATGGGCCTGAGGCCACTGAGGGTTAGACTAGAGCAGGGGGATCCTTAGAGTGTATTCAGAAGAGAAGAATATCTACTACACATCTAGAGCAGGGGGATCCTTAAAGAAATGGGTAAGGAACCCCCTAGCTCAACTACAAAGTAACTACTGTGTCACAAGGGTGGGAAAATGTAGTAGAGGGTGAGAAAAGGAATAACAAAATAGGAAGGAAGGAATGAACAACTACCTAACCTGGCTACAAGACTAAAATATGTAACTACAAAGATAGTGAGCCATACAGGGTAGTAAAGAATGATGAAGGGAAGGTGAATGGAAGGAGGGAGGTGTACCCAGAGGGGAAGGGAGTGTGAGGGAAGAAGTATGAAGAGAATGTAAATAAAAGAAGGGAAGGATAGTAGAAGAGAAAGGGATAGAATACTGGAAGAGGCAAGGTGTCTCCTTACCAAGGCCTGAGNCGTGGCGCCTGATTGCAGTCCGCATCTGGCTACATACTACAAGTACGCTACCAGAGGGTATATTACTCTAATTTAATCTCCCGAGAAGAGAGAGGACAAGGCCCCTGTTGCCCGAGGCCAGGAGGGAGACGCGTGCCGGAGCGCGCGCAGACGAGGGATATTGTTGGTGCTTAGCGCACCTCATTACTGGATTATTGAATGGGTTAGAAAGGGATGATTATTCTCGGAGAAGGGATGTTGGTTTATGTTGTTAGACCAGATGGTCCTCATGCCATCGGGCACAGACCGTTTGATAATACAGTTTTAGATCTATTTTATCTTCACCTGCTTTTGCTCAGCTATTGATGGTCCAGGTCCTGGCATGGGATGTATCCATGGAGTCGGAGCAAATGGGCAGGCAGGTATGGGTAGAGATGGCATTTGAATTTGAACTCAAGAAATGCAGCTATACAGGCTCAAAAAGCTTTATAGGATGGAACACGCTAACGAGCCACAACGATACACATCCTGGGTAAGCTGGAAGCAGACATCATTTGTCTTCACTTCTTTTCTGGATGTTCACCCCCTTGAAAAATCCCCACATAACTTATCAGTGTTCTATACCAGATCCAGGGGCTTCATCATTCACCTCTTGGAAAGGGAGTCACAAATCCAGTTGGTCCACGCCACTAAAATAAATCCTCCACATGACCTATCAGTGTTCCGTACTAGATGCATGTCCTTCATCGCTCACCCCTTGGGAACGGATTCACCTCCATCCGAGGTTATGTCCTCGTAAAAACTCCACATGACTTATCAGTGTTCTCGTACCAGATGCCTGTGTTTCATCACTCACCTCTCGGAAACGACCCCACCTTGACCCTTGTCACCTAGGCCCTTGAAAGACCTCCACATGATTTATCAATGCTCCGTACCCAGATGGCATATGCTTTCCATCACTCACCTCCCTTCGGAAATGGGGCCACTTACAATCGGGTTGTTCACCCCCTTGAACCTCCTCATGGATTATCAGCGTTCCGTACCAGATAGATGGTAGGCTTCATCACTCACCTCTTGTCGCCGGCGGCATGGTCGCAGCAATGATGGTCACCTGCTCCACCTGTTGAGATCGTTCATCAATGACTGTGTATCAGGGGTGATCCGCAACGAGAGGGGCTCAAAGAAAAATTACATTGCTAATTGTTCATACATTAGTTCCCTCTCTGTGTGAAAAGTAATCGTACAACTCACGTCGTCGCTTGTACCTATATTAGGAGAGGTCATTAGCGTTAGGACGACCCAGATGCCCAGATTATGAAGATTTTGCGCACAAGGGATAGCGGGACTATCAGAGTTGGGGTAGGGTGTTGCTGCTGCCTGAGCGGTGAAAAGAAGAACAAAGGCGAGAAGGCACTTGAACTGCATGATTTGGGAATTGAAGCGGGTAGATGCTAGTACCAGCAGAGGCCTTTTATGTATACACTTCAGACAGCCGTACTACTTTTTTGCCTGCGATATATATATCTTGATCCGGGCACTTCTGCAGTGTATTGTGTGGTAGGTTGGCCGATGCCTTTTACATTGTACGGTAAGCTCGATCTCGGTCGGTTTGCAGCTCCGGGGGAGGGTATGCAGTCTTCACTCCCCATCATCTGTGGCCCACGACCTGTAGCAACAGGTTTCATGATGGGATCAGGGTCCCCAATGTGTATTCTACTTGAAACCACACATAGTTCGGTCGCAACTGCTGAGTGCACATTTTTCTCGTAGGGACCCTTCGCAAACGCGTACTTTCCGGGAGTGTGGCGCCACTAGACTCCCTTGAGCTTACCGATACAGTAACGGGCTAAAGCGCCACAGGAGAGGGACTAATTTATTGACAGATTGGCAACACTTGTTGGTTGGGAGGTGCAAAAAGAAATTTGTAACCGCCTGGATACAAGATGAAGCGCATGTGGGGTGCGAGAGAAAAAAGGATTCGCTATGTACTCATATTGAACACCCTCTGTCGGAGTCGTGAAAGGATGAACCTAGGGGCGAGAAGGTTGAGGGAGTAACATCCCAATATTTGTTAGAGCGGGGAATCCCCAAGCGAAGACGAGAATTTTCATATACTCAAGTACGCAAACATTGATCCCCCTGATGTCAATCGAACTGACGTGGTGATCTTTTCAGTAAGGGAAAACAAAAACTGTGTAGTCGCCACCCCATGTCAGACCGTTGAGGGGATTAGTTAGCGCGGTGAGATTTGTGAACGCGCGTCAGGGATGTTCACTGGCCTTCCCATAGTATGTGCAGTACCCCAACCCGATGAAACGCAGTTGATGTTTAGGTTCGTATTTGAAGTCCCTAAGCAGGCCCTAACTATGTATAAGGCTCCAACCCGTGCTATTGATATATACGGTTGATACTGTATTATGCGTGTAGAGATTGTTTGTTGGGTGCTGTACCTCACCCACCAACGTCTTCTGGAGAGTAAAAAAAAAAAAGAAATATCTTTGAAGACGTCGATGATGCAAAAAACCATTGAGGCCTGATCCTAGTGATTATCAAAGTTAGATCTAGCTGGAAGGGAGAGGTTGGACTGCTGCTT
>JAECYV010000014.1:141712-243574 GCA_023014305.1 Lepiota subincarnata | reverse complement strand
GCTGATCAAAATAGGGAGAACATGGCAGTTTCCCTGACTTCAACGGGGATTCTGGCTGGCTGCTACCAGTGCCTCCAGCTGCCTCAATCGATCCATTATCGCTACCATATCAACTTGGTTCATCCTCATACTTAACGAGAGTAGAAACGCGCAGTGTAAACGTCACGATAATATATTTTGGATCAACACCTAGGATCCAGTAAGACAAGCTGGAGTCCTAGGAAGTACGGACGCTACCTAAGTACGACGAGATACTATGTACATATGTTTACCTAGTAATGTAGATCGATCGTCGCAAAAAAGAAATCAATAAAGTCCATAATGTGTACCTACAGAGATCATGAAAAATGTGAAATAGAATAATCAAATATTCGGGTAACGGTACAGACATCGAGCTGGAGAGACCAGCATTTTCGACAATACTCTCCTGATCCCCCGGATCGGTGATGAAACTCTCGGAATATAAGGATGAGCAAGCCCTGTGTTCAGCCGAAATTGTTGGACTTGCAGATCTCGAGCGGAGCTCCACAGGCGATGGTGGTCTGCGAGGTTCCACGTCATCTGGAATGTCGAGTAGGTGCTCCCGAAGTATCGACACCGTCCGAGTTTGTTCTTCGGGTGGAAGATCGGGGTATTGGATGGAAAGGGCACCCCGTCCACGCTGGAAAAGATGCATCAAGCCATAGATAGATAATGGCTTGATTCCTAGGAGTACCCCCCAAGTTATTAGATGTACATATGCGAGAGCGGGAGAGAGGGACGCACCAAAAAGGACGAGCAATAAAGTACTACCAAAGATAATTGCGAATAAACCGTTTAGGAACGTCCAAATACCACCAACGAGTGCGAGTCCGCTGAGTACAGTATCCTCATTGGTGTCTGTATCTAGCCTGATTTCTGTGGGGCCCGGGTGTGTGGGTATGATTCGCAGTGTCGCAGTGTTGTTGCCGTTTTGGACGAACGGCAATGGATCTGGAATGAGCGAGTCGATGCTTACAGCCCAGAAGCGACGAGACTAGAATTGAATTCAACGAACAGTGGCGGCAGGATGATATACAAGGCACTTACGACCGGTATCCCAAGCGCAGCTGCCTTAGAGTTTGTGATCTTCTCCCTCAAAGACAACGAGGAAACACCACAAACATGAGATCCAGGTAGTAGGAGGGTCGGAGTCGCGCTGGCAATTATGTCGTCTAGTGAATTTGTCATGCCGTAATATATTTGGGCTTCCTGGGAGTGGGGGTTATCCGACAGGGATAAACCAGGAGTGCTGAGACGGCGTAAGATGGTGTCCCAATCGACAGTGATCAATATCTGAGGCATGGATGGCGGTCCGAGGAATAGCGGTTCGGAGGGCGTAGAGTTGTTCTCTGATTGTCGAGAGCAAGCAATAGTAAAGGTTACTGTCCGGGGCCCATCGACAACATTGTCGGCTCCGCCACAACTCAAATGCCCGTACTTGGATTCTGGCGGATTGTGATAGAGGACATGTGAATAAAGGATTCATCAATGGCGAATTGTAGCCATACCATCCTCAAATTCTGGCGCCTGCAGTATTGTCGCGTTCAAAGTTGAGCCAAGACCGTTTGCCAACTGTTGCAACTCTTTCAACTTTTCTTGGCCTTCGTGTGTGAGTAATTGCACAGGAGGCAATCTAATTTGCTAAGATTTGAGTTTAATCATAGATTAATCGTTACAAAAAAAAATTACTCACGATAACAATAACCATGGAAGGTTTAGGGAATGGGACTCCATTATTGAACGAAGAGATTTGTGAAGTTTTAATTGGGACAAAACCGCTTTGGTGGTTTATCGGTCCAGCAACTAAAACATAGACAGTAACTAGTGCCACAAGAATGAGGAGAAGACCAGCCATGCCTCCTCGGACCAATCTAATAATCCGAGTGTCTGTTCTGAAGCCAAGATAAGCAGAAATACCGGAGCACATGATGAAAGACGTACCTAAAGTGTCGTCTAAAGAGGTGTACCCCAAATATAAGGTTTATAGCTTGGATTCGGGAGTTCAAAAGTGGCGGGTGTGTCGGGTACCAAGCTGCAGTTGGATTATGGATCTGAAAAATATTTCTCCCTTTCTTGGAGAGAATATCGTATAGTGAAAAGGAAAAGGACGCAGCAACACAGAATATGAGCACGGATGAGGACCCAGCTGCAAGCAGCTTAATCAAGGTTTCGACATCGCTGAACGTCTCATATAGATCAAAATAAAACCCAAAATAATCATTTAGGACCCAAAAGCGGACAATGCCTGTCGCATAGTTAGCTTGCATGAGGAATTATGTTCAACCGGGAAGAATCCAACGTACATCCACCAGTCTCGAGCCCCAAGAGCACAAGCTCACAGATATTCAGCCAGTATCCCTTCGGCCATATGCTGGATATATGGTCCATCGTCACTTCAGACTTCAAACATATCACTTCAACTATCGACGGACCTGAGAATATGGTGGATCAAAACCCCTAAAGGGACTAAAACACCAACTGCAACTTGAAGTATCACTTCTTGTGCGCTTGCTGACCAGGAAAGCAGGAGAAATGCCGTCCCTGTACAGATAACGGCACTCCCAATGAGTCCTCTTAAGATGAATCTGCGGAAAAGTGGGGGAATGGCCAGCCTGGATCGCCTTCCACGAGGCGTAGATCCGTGGGAAAACATGAAGAAGAGGGAGAAAAGAAGGGCATTGGACCCCTTCCCAATCATTACACATGTATACCCGATCTATCACGGGATTCCATAAACCTATTCGGCAACCCCGTCACTAAATAATTTACAGATTTGTACCAACCGGCAACAGGGTAGCACCGGTCGGGGCTCGGGACGTGGGCCGGCCGTAGCACAGGCTTCGTGTCCGAGTGGTACTCAGCGATAGAACAATTTAATGTAAGTGCATAGGATCGGCTAGAGTCACAAAGGCCTTTGTAAGATATTTGAAATTGCAATGTACCTCATTCTAAAGTTGTAGACAAATCATGGAGTTCCCTGATCATATCCGAGTAGTGCTTACAGCTGTCACATAGAATTACACTGAAGGCTGCGTAAGATAGACAAGGTCAAGCTAGAATCCATACTTGCACAACATCCTTATAGGCCTGGCCGCAACGTGGAGATACCCAGAAATCGCGCCAATGGAACTCTATGAAGCATACATACAGCCCCCCCAAAAAACTGCTGCCTTCACTGAAGAATGATTTTGTAATTGACTTTTTACGGCTGGTAGGGAGCAAAGAACTTTGTAAAACTACAACAAACGTATCCACGACCCATCAATCCTCAGGACTAGGGTTACCCTCGCACGCAGAGGCTAACCGGGGGCACTGAGGGACGTCCTTAGGGTGGCGAGGATAGGCACTCTGGCTACCGATACTGCACACCGTGCAGGCAAAGGAGCCACAATCGCAGTATATGCCCCGGAGCCATTGTACCATGAGAATAACATGTCAGGCCTCAGGTCTAGAACATTTCCTCAGGTACGAGCCTACCACATACATTCAATTCTCTTTCTGTCTAATAGGACTACCTCGTGACAGTGCCACCCTGCCTGTGTGTCCGTCCGTATGCCCGCCCGTCCAACTACCATGCCGAAGCTGACACCCCTCGCACCCGGTTGCTGGATAGGACATGACATCATATAGGAGGGTTGCCGAAGGTTGATGGATGGGGCTGAAGTTGGGGTGGTGCCAGGGAGTTCGGGAGTGGGAGATGGGGTGGGGTGGGGTGGGAGTGTGAGGGGGGCAGCTGCAATCGCAACAAGGGGGGCAGCCACAACAGCAACAAAGAGAATAACTACAAGCGGTGATAGGGACAGTGTCTGGTTAGCGGATGTTTAGTGTTATGCCGAGTACGTTTTATGGTGCTGGTGCAGGAGCGGGAGCAGCTTCTCACAGCTTCTGCCGGTGGTCAACTACGGCAGCAAATAAAACAACTGAATGATTTATCTCCGGGTTCACTAGGAGTTCCTCAACAACCACCATAACATCAGGTGCATTTGCCTATGATGGGATCGCTTTCGGGGGTGGCAGTGTCGTCTTCGCTATCGGCACCGTCTTAGGTGCAAGTTGCCGAATGAGGACGCAGGTGCTGGCGCTGGTGGTTCTGCCACAGAAGGTCGAGGTCTCCTGAGCTTATGGGAAAGTTTGTGGGGGTTAATCCTGGGAGTGCGAGTGTTTGAAGTTTGGACTGGATGACTTTTCTTTTGGATTATTTCCATGCAACTTTTTTTCTCCTTCTTGGCGATACCGATACCGTATGAATGTCGCTTGGGGTCGTGTGGGCTATTTACCCCCTTTTTTCTCACTTTTTTCGCCGATGTTTTCTTATTTTTCCTTATGAGCGAGTCGGTGTGAGTTTCGGGAAAATGTTTTTTAGTTTTCAATAATTCGGGGAATATACATTCGATTTTTGATTTTTAATTGATAGTTCGTGGTGCTCTCGCCCTTTCCATGAGTGGGTTCGTTGTGAAACGTGCAGCACTGAATTATAAACATCCGGACGGCAAATCTCAATATGTTGGACCAACAATGTATTTCGAAGCTCTTGAAACAAAGAGAGTCCACTATCTATTTACTCGAATTGGCTCTACCAGATTCATCGTGGTCTATTACATCGGGTTGTAATGTCCTATATTGTCCAAAAAAAATATTCACAGCAATCGGTGACCAAAATAGGGAGAACACGCTTGCCCTAATTTCAATGGGGACACTGGCTGGCTACCAACGCCTCCAGCTGCTTCAATCGATCCATTATCGCAGCCATATCAACTCGGCTCATCCGATCACTCTCCTGCTCCTCCAGATTGGCGATAAGACTCTCGGAATCTAAGGACAAGCTCGCCCTGCATTCAGGTGAAATTGTTGGACTTGCAGGTCTCGAGCGGAGCTCCACAGGCGATGGTGGTCTGCGAGCTTCCACGTCATCTGGGATGTCGAGTAGGTGCTCCCGAAGTATCGACACCGTCCGAGTTTGTTCTTCGAGTGGAAGATCAGGGTATTGAACAGAAAGGGCACCCCGTCCACGCTGGAAAAGGTGCATCAAGCCATAGATAGATAGCGGCTTGATTCCTAGGAATGTTCAAGTTATTAGATGTACATATGCGAGAGCGGGAGAGAGGGGAGAGAGACGCACCAAAAAGGACGAGCAATAAAGTACTACCGAAAATAATTGCGAATAAACCGTTGARGAACGTCCAAATACCACCAATGAGTGCGAGTCCGCTGAGTACAGTATCCTCATTGGTGTCTGTATCTAGCCTGATGTCTATGGGACCCCCGAGTGCGGGAATGATTCGCAGTGTAGAAGTACTGTTGTTATCAGGGACGGATAGTGATGGATCAGGAATGGGGGAGTTGATATTTGCAACCAAGAAGCGGCGGGTCTAACATTACATTTAACAATGAGGCTAATAGCAGACCGGCAGCATAATATCTAAGGCACTTACAGTTGGTATCCCAAGCGCAGCTACCCTAGAGTTTGTAATCTTCTCCCTCAAAGACAATGAGGNATATTTATTTCAAAGCTGATGAAACAAAGAGGGTCTAGTATTTATCTAGTCGAATTAGTTCTATCATATTCATCGTAGTGAATTACATCGAGCTATAATGTTCCTATAACGCTGATCAAAATAGGGAGAACATGGCAGTTTCCCTGACTTCAACGGGGATTCTGGCTGGCTGCTACCAGTGCCTCCAGCTGCCTCAATCGATCCAGTATCGCTACCATATCAACTCGGCTCATCCTCACACTCTCCTGCTCCCCCGGATCAGCAATAAAACTCTCGGAATATAAGGATGAGCAAGCCGTGTGTTCAGCTGAAATTGTTGGACTTGCAGATCTCGAGCGGAGCTCTACTGGTGATGGTGGTCTGCGAGGTTCCACGTCGTCTGGAATGTCGAGTAGGTGCTCCCGAAGTATCGACACCGTCCGAGTTTGTTCTTCGGGTGGGAGATCGGGGTATTGAACAGAAAGGGAACCCCGTCCACGCTGGAAAAAATGCATCAAGCCATAGATAGATAATGGCTTGATTCCTAGGAGTACCCCAAGTTGTTAGATGTACATATGCGAGAGCGGGAGAGAGGGACGCACCAAAAAGGACGAGCAGTAAAGTGCTGCCAAAGATAATTGCGAATAAACCGTTTAGGAACGTCCAAATACCACCAATGAGTGCGAGTCCGCTGAGTACAGTATCCTCATTGGTGTCCGTATCTAGCCTGATTTCCGTGGGGCCCGGGTATGTGGGTATGATTCGCAGCGTAGCAGTGTTGTTGCCGTTTTGGACGAATGGCAATGGATCTGGAATGAGGGAGTCGATGCTTACAGCCCAGAAGCGACGAGACTAGAATTGAATTCAACGAACGGCGGCGGCAGGGTGATATACGAGGCACTTACGTTCGGTATCCCAAGCGCAGCTACCTTAGAATTTGTAATCTTCTCCCTCAAAGACAACGAAGAAACGCCACAAAGATGAGATCCAGGTAATAGGAGGGTCGGAGTCGTGCTGGCAATTATGTCGCCTAGTGAATTTGTCATACCGTAATATATTCGGGCCTCCTGGGAGTGGGGGTTATCTGACAGGGATAAATCGGGAGTGCTGAGACGGCGTAGGATGGTATCCCAATCAACAGTGATCAATATCTGAGGCATGGATGGCGGTCCGAGGGATAGCGGTGAGGAGGGCGTAGAGTTGTTCTCTGATCGTCGAGAGCAAGCAATAGTGAAGGTTACTGTCCGGGACCCATCGACAACATTGTCGGCTCCACCACAACTCAAATGCCCGTACTTGGATTCTGGCGGATTGTGATAGAGGGCATGTGAATAAAGGATTCATCAATGGCGAATTGTAGCCATACCGTCCTCAAATTCTGGCGCCTGCAGTATTGTCGCGTTCAAAGTTGAGCCAAGACCATTTGCCAACTGGTGCAACTCTTTCAACTTTTCTTGGCCTTCGTGTGTGAGTAATTGCACAGGAGGCAGTCTAATTTGCTGGGATTTGAGTTTAATCATAGATTAATCGTTACAAAAAAATAACTCACGATAACAATAACCATGGAAGGTTTAGGGAATGGGACCCCATTATTGAATGTAGAGATTTGTGAAGTTTTAATCGGGACAAAACCACTTTGGTGGTTTATCGGTCCAGCAACTAGAACATAGACAGTAACTAGCGCCACAAGAATGAGGAAAAGACCAGCCATGCCTCCTCGGACCAATCTAATAATCCGAGTGTCTGTTCTGAAGCCAAGATAAGCAGACATCCGGAGCACATGATGGAAGACGTACCTGAAGTGTCGGCTAAAGAGGTGCACCCCAAATATAAGGTTCATAGCTTGGATTCGGGAGTTCAAAAGTGGCGGGTGTGTCGGGTACCAAGTTGCGGTTGGGTTATGGATCTGAAAAATATTTCTCCCTTTCTCGGAGAGAATATCGTATAGCGAAAAGGAAAAGGATGCAGCAACACAGAATATGAGCACGAAGGAGGACCCAGCTGCAAGCAGCTTAATCAAGGTTTCGACATCGCTGAAGGTCTCATACAGATCAAAATAAAATCCAAAATAGTCATTTAAGACCCAAAAGCGGACAATGCCTGTCGCATAGTTAGCTTGCATGAGGAATTACGTTCGATTGGAATCCAACGTACATCCACCAGTCTCGAGCCCCAAGAGCACAAGCTCACAGATTATCAGCCAGTATCTCTTCGGCCATATGCTGGACATATGGTCCATCGTCACTTCAGACTTCAAACATAACACTTCAACTATCGACGGACCTGAGAATATGGTGGATCAACATGCCTAAAGGGACTAAAACACCAACTGCAACTTGAAGTATCACTTCTTGTGCACTTGCTGACCAGGAAAGCAGGAGGAATGCCGTCCCTATACATATAATGGCACTCCAAATGAGTCCTCTAAAGATGAATCTGCGGAAAAGTGGGGGAATGGCCAGCCTGGATCGCCTTCCACGAGGCATAGATCCGTGGGAAAACATGAAGAAGAGGGAGAAAAGAAGGGCATTGGACCCCTTCCCAATCATTATATACCCGATCTATCACGGGATTCCATAAACCTATTCGGCAACCCCGTCACTAAATAATTTACTTTCACCGACCGGCGACAGGGTAGCACCGGTCGGGACTCGGGAAGTTGGCCGGCCGTAGCACAGGTCTGCTCGGCTTTGTGTCCGAGTGGTATTCAGCGATCGAACAATTTAATGTAAATGCATGGGATAGGCTAGAGTCGCAAAGGCCTTTGTAAGATAGTTGAAATTGCAATGTGTCTCATTCTAAAGCTGTGGACAAATCATGGAGTTCCCTGATCATATTCGAGTAGTGCTTGCAGCTGTCACATAGAATTCCACTCAAGGCCGCTTAAGATAGATAAGGTCAAGCCAGAGCCCATACTTTGCACAATATTTCATAGGCTAGGCTGTAACGTGGAGATCTCCAGACATCGCGCCAATGGAACTCTATCAAGCATACATACAGCCCCCCCAAACAACTGCTGCCTTCACTGAAGAATGATTTTATAATTGACTTTTTACCGCTGGTAGGGAGCAAAGAACTTCGTAAAACCACAACAAACGTATCCGCGACCCACCAATCCTCAGGACTAGGGTCACCCTCGCACACAGAGACTGACCGGGGGCACTGAGGGACGTCCTCAGGGTGGCGAGGATAGGCACTCTGGCTACCGATACTGCACACCGTGCAGGCAAAGGAGCCACAATCGTAGTACATGCCCCGGAGCCATTGTACCATGAGAATAACATGTCAGACCTCAGGCTTAGAACATTTCCTCAGGTGTGTGTACGAGCCCACCACATACGTTCAATTCTCTTTCTGTCTAATAGGACTACCTCGTGACACTGTCACCCTGCTTATGTGTCCGTGTGCCCGCCCGTCCAACCACCATGCCGAAGCTGACACCCCTCGCACCGGGTTGCTAAATAGGACATGACATCATATAGGAGGGTTGCCGAAGGTTGATGGACGGGGCTGAAGTTGGGGTGGTGCCAGGGAGTTCGGGAGTGGGAGATGGGGTGGGGTGGGGTGGCAGCGTGAGGGGGGGCAGCTGCAATCGCAATAAGGGGGGCAGCCACAACAGCAACAAAGAGAATAACTGCAAGCGGCGATAGGGACAGTGTCTGGTTAGCGGATGTTTGGTGTTATGCCGAGTACGTTTTATGGTGCTGGTGCAGGAGCGGGAGCGGCTTCTCACAGCTTCTGCCGGTGGTCAACCACGGCAGCAAATAATGCAACTGAATGATTCATCTCCGGGTTCACTAGGAGTTCCTCAACAACCATCATAACATCAGGTGCATTTGGATACGATGGGATCGCTTTCGAGGGTGGCAGTGTCGTCTTCGCTGTCGGCACCGTCTTAGGTGCAAGTTGCCGAATGAGGCCGCAGGTGCTGGCGCTGGTGGTTCTGCCACAGAAGGTCGAGGTCTCCTGAGCTTATGGGAAAGTTTGTGGGAGTTAATCCTGGGAGTGCGAGTGTTTGAAGTTTGGACTGGATGACTTTTCTTTTGGATTATTTCTATGCAACTTTTTTTCTCCTTCTTGTCGATACCGATACCGTATGAATGTCGCTTGGGGTCGTGTGGACTATTTACCCCCTTTTTTCTAACTTTTTTCGCCGATGTTTTCTTATTTTTCCTTATGAGCGAGTCGGTGTGAGTTTCGGGGAAATACTTTATAGCTTTCAATAATTCGGAGAATATACATTTGATTTTTGGTTTTTAATTGATAGTTCGTGGTGCTCTCACCCTTTCCATGAGTGGGTTCATTGCGAAACGCGCAGCACTGGAGTATAAACATCTGGACGGCAAATTCCAACATCTTTGACCAACAATATATTTCGAAGCTCTTGAAACAAAGGGAGTCCACTATCTATTTACTCGAATTGGCTCTACCAGATTCATCGTGGTCTATTACATCGGGTTGTAATGTCCTATATTGTCCAAAAAAAATATTCACAGCAATCGGTGACCAAAATAGGGAGAACACGCTTGCCCTAATTTCAATGGGGACACTGGCTGGCTACCAACGCCTCCAGCTGCTTCAATCGATCCATTATCGCAGCCATATCAACTCGGCTCATCCGATCACTCTCCTGCTCCTCCAGATTGGCGATAAGACTCTCGGAATCTAAGGACAAGCTCGCCCTGCATTCAGGTGAAATTGTTGGACTTGCAGGTCTCGAGCGGAGCTCCACAGGCGATGGTGGTCTGCGAGCTTCCACGTCATCTGGGATGTCGAGTAGGTGCTCCCGAAGTATCGACACCGTCCGAGTTTGTTCTTCGAGTGGAAGATCAGGGTATTGAACAGAAAGGGCACCCCGTCCACGCTGGAAAAGGTGCATCAAGCCATAGATAGATAGCGGCTTGATTCCTAGGAATGTTCAAGTTATTAGATGTACATATGCGAGAGCGGGAGAGAGGGGAGAGAGACGCACCAAAAAGGACGAGCAATAAAGTACTACCGAAAATAATTGCGAATAAACCGTTGAGGAACGTCCAAATACCACCAATGAGTGCGAGTCCGCTGAGTACAGTATCCTCATTGGTGTCTGTATCTAGCCTGATGTCTATGGGACCCCCGAGTGCGGGAATGATTCGCAGTGTAGAAGTACTGTTGTTATCAGGGACGGATAGTGATGGATCAGGAATGGGGGAGTTGATATTTGCAACCAAGAAGCGGCGGGTCTAACATTACATTTAACAATGAGGCTAATAGCAGACCGGCAGCATAATATCTAAGGCACTTACAGTTGGTATCCCAAGCGCAGCTACCCTAGAGTTTGTAATCTTCTCCCTCAAAGACAATGAGGGAGCACCACAAAGATGAGAGCCGGGTAGTAGGAGGGTCGGAGTCGTGCTGGCAATTATGTCCTCGGACGAATTTGTCATGCCGTAATATATTTGGGCTCCTTGGGAGTAGGAGTTATCTGACAGGGAGACATTCAGAGTGTTTAGAACACGTAGGATGGCGTCCCAATCAATAGTGATCAATATCTGAGGCATGGAGTACAACTCCCAGAAATGGCGTTCAGAAGACTTATGGTTGTCCTTCGATGGTCGAGAGCAAGAAATAGCGAAAATGAGTCCCGTGCTGGTCCCAATGACAGTATCGTCGGCTCTGCCACAACCCAAATCCCCGAATACATCTTTTGGCAGATTACGGTAGAGCACTGACGAGTAGGTGAATAAATGATCCATCTATGACGGATTCAAGCCATACCATCATCAGATTCTGGTGTCTGCAGTATTGTTGCGTTCAAAGATGAGCTTAGACCGCTTGTCAACATTTCCCAGCCTTTATTGGTGCTTCTTCGCACAGGAGGCAAACCAATTTGCTARGGTTTGRGTTTAGTCATGGACTAATTAGCGTAAAAAGTGACCCACAACAACAACAACCAAGGAAGGGTTAGGGAATGTGATCTTTTCACTGATTGCAGGAATTTGCGAAGTTTTGATTGGGACAAAGCCACTTCGGTGGTCTATCGGTCCAGCAACTAGAAGATAGATGGTAACTAGCACCAGAAAAGTGAGGAGAAGGCCAGCTATCCCTCCTCGGACTGATCTAATAATCCGAGTGTCTGTGCTGAAGCCAAGATAAGCAAAAATGCCAGAGCATACAATGAAAGATGTACCTGAAATGTCGTCTGAAGAGGTACACCCCAAATATAATATTTATAGCTCGGATTCGGGAATTCATAAGCGGTGGTTGTGTTGGGTACCAGGCTGCAATTGGATCATGGATCTGAAAAATATTTATCTCTTTCTTGGAGAGAACATCATATAGAGAAAAGAAAAAAGATGCAGCAACAAAGAGTGTGAGCGCGACTGGGGATGCAAATGCAAGCAGCTTAATCAAGGTTCCAACAACACTGGGGTCGGAGCCAACATAAAAACCAAATCCAAAATCAGACAAAATACGGGCAATGCCTGCCACACAGTCAGCATCCATGTCAAATTACGTGCAGTTGGTATGAATCCAACGCACATCCACCAGTCTCAAGCCCCAAGAGCACAAGCTCACAGATTATTAACCAGTATCTCTTCGGCCATATGCTACACATATTCCATTATACCTTCAGAATTCAAGCATAGCACTTTAACCATTGACAAACCTGAGAATATGGTGGATCAAAATCCCCAAGGGGACTAAAACATCGAGTATAACTTCTTGTGCACCCGGTGACCAGGAAAGCATTGGAAATGCCGCCCCTATGCACATTATGGCACTCACAATGAGTCCTCGAAAGATGAATTTGCGGAAAAGTAGGGGAATGGCCGGTCTGGATCGTTTTCTACGAGGCATAGGTCCGCGGGAAAACCTGAAGAAGAGGGGAGAAGAGAACAGCATTGAACCCCTTCCTGATCGCTATATACCCGATCCATCACGGGATTCGTTATAAATGCATAGCCCTCATTTAATGAAGTGATACAGTTAACACTAGTCCCTACAGGATCTCGCAAGCCGTGGAAGACTTTTCCAGAGAGCAACATGGGCACTTTCAACATCAAGGCCAAATAGGTTCCTATTCTACAGTAATTATCAAGCCCATGAGAAATTTATTGCATTGATGTAAGTAAGACCTATGTCCTACCGGTGGTTCAAGTGGCTACCAGTTAGAACATGTCAATCTGACACTAGCACAGATATGGAGGGCTGGTTGTTGTATTTTTAGAAGCTGTAGCTTTAGAAACTGGCGACCTCCACGGACGAAGTACTGATGCCTAACATCAGCGGCAATGCACGTGATTAAATCCTTTGTACGGGGTTTTCCTTGGGAATGAATATACTTCTTGCTCCAGCCCATTTTGGGCTAAATAAAACTCTTTTATACATTCCATTCATACTCAAGAGCGCTTTGAACGGACCACTGAAGCCCTTGTCATCACCTTCGACATCCTGCCCCCCTTCTCCTCATTGTATCGCACCCATGGCACGGACTCGCGTCCACTGGGACTTATTAGAATGTGTCTACCACCCCTTTCCAGTGAAATATTATGCGTCATGTTATACGCACATTTGACTGCACAATTTACGTGTTGTATTTTCTGCTCATTTTCGCACAAACGACAGCCCCAGGTATCTATCTTGCCTGTCTTTAACGCTTCTACTACCATTCAAAAGCTTTCAATTTCCTCTTTCAAATATACCCAAAATCATCCAAGTGGTGTCCTCGTTGGTCATCAGCCGCAATTCCTTTGATATCACTCCCTCCTTAGTACCCTAACTTCGGTCTCTGAGATTGAATCTGGTCCCGCAATGGCGGAGACGTACGTGTCACGTGCTAGCAAGAATGGGGCAGCTTTTATGAATCCAAAATCACCTCGTGCACGTTAAAAGTCCTAGTCGACCTCGGTCTCCTCAAATGGATCAACGCTATCATCACCAGCAACAAGCACAGCCGCAACCACAGTCGCAGCCACAACCGCAATTCCAGCCACAGCCACAACAATAGCAGCAACAACACCAGCCGTCCATGCAATTTTGGTCCGCCGTACGTCTTTGATCCGAAAGCGATATATGGGGGTCCGAATGTGCGGGCGTGGGCGCAGTATTATGCGCTGGGGGACGGGATTCGGCAGGGTCTCTGGTTTTTGTGAGTATTCTTAGTTTGATGGATGGGGCTGAGGTTAGGGTGGTGCCAGGGAATGCGGGAGTGGGAGATGGGGTGGTGGTGGGGCAGCTGCAACCTCAACAAGGAGGACAGCCACAACAGCAACAAAGATGACAACTACAAGCGGCGGTAGCGGCAGTGTCTGATCAGGGGATGTTTGGTGTTATGCCTGTGCGGGAGCGGGAGCACCTTCTCAGCCGAATAATTTATCTCYCAATTCGCTTTTCCTCAATAATCACAACAACAGGTGCATTCGCCTACGATGGGATCCTTTTCGGCGGCGGCAGTGTCATCTTCACTATCGGCACTGTGTTACCGAAGAAGGATGGTGCTGGTGCTGGTGCTGGTGCTAGCGGTTCTGCCGCGGGTCCTCCCATCTACTTTAATCACGATATGTCGACCATCAATTTGCAACTTCTCCTTGTCATATATTTATACCAACCCCCATCTTTGTACTAGTTTTAAAGATATCCTCGCTTACTTCGCACTCCCATCTTACACCACCATACTTATTTTTTAAACGGGAAGAGGGGGGGGGAGGGAAGAGTCACCCTCGGCCCAATTCAAAGTCAGAATTTAATATATCCTAGGGAGGTCGAGGTCTCCTGGGTTTGCGGGAAATTTTGTGGGGGTTAATCATGGGAGTGCGAGTGCTCGAGGTTTGGATTGAACGACTTTGTTTTTGGACTATTTCTACGCAACTTTTTTTCTCCCCCTTGTCGATATCGTATGATTGTCGCCTGAGGCCGTGTGGACTATTGGCCTTTTCTTTTTCTTTTCTTTTCTTCTCATTTTGCCGATGTATGCTCTCGCTCTTCCCATGAGTGGGGGCTACTTGTGAGTCTGTTGAGTCCTAAAATTATAAACGAATATAGCCATAGACGTGGGAGTGGGGGGTGGTGGGAGGTGCTAAGGATGAAATGCATACTATTATAATGATCTGGATGACCATAACCGGAAAACCTAACCAACAATAATATTGATATCTATGTCAAAGGCGATGAGACAAAGAGTCTAGTATCTATCTACTTGAATTGGCTCCACCAGACTTGCCATGGCCAATTACATCATCGTCCAAAAGAAAAAATCGTTCACATAGCAATTGGTGACTGGGATAGGGAGAGCACATTTTCCCTAATTTCAACGCGGACAATGGCTGGCTATCAGTGCCTCCAGCTGCCTCGATCAATCCATCCTATCACCCTCCTGCTCCCCCGGACGGGCAATGAGACTCCTGGAGTCTAAAGATGAGCTAGTCCTGTGTTCAGGTGAGGCGAGGTGCGTTGGACTTGCAGTTCTCGGGCGGAGCTCCACAGGTGATGATGGTCTGCAAGCTTCCACATCATCTGGTATGTCAAGTAGGTGCTCCCGAAGTATCAACACCGTTCGAGCTTGTTCTTCGGGTGGGAGATCGGGGTATTGAACAGAAAGGGCACCCCGTCCGCGCTGGAAAAGATGCATCAAGCCATAGATAGATAGCGGCTTAATTCCTAGGAGTACCTCAAATTATTAGATACACATACGCGAGCGYGGGTATGCAAGGGGGGAGAGAGACGCACCAAACAGGACGAGCAATAAAGTATTGCCAAAGATAATTGCGAATAAACCGTTGAGAAACGTCCAAATACCACCAATGAGTGCGAGTCCGCCTAGTACAGTGTCTTCATTGATGTCTGTGTCTAGCCTAATTTCTGTGGGGCCCACGTGTGCGGGAATGATTCGCAGTGTCGAAGAGTTGTTGTCTTTATGGACGAATGGCAATGGGTCTGGAATGAGCGAGTCGATGTTTACAACCGAGAAGCGACGGGACTAGAATTGAATTCAACGAAGGCGGCGGCAGCATGATATACAAGGCACTTACGACCGGTATCCCAAGCGCAGCTGCCTTARAGTTTGTAATCTTCTCCCTCAAAGACAACGAGGAAACACCAACAAGATGAGATCCAGGTAATACTATGGAGGGTGGGAGTCGTGCTGGCAATTATGTCGTCTAGTGATTTTGTCATGCCGTAATATATTTGGGCTTCCTGGGAGTGGGGTTATCTGACAGGGATGAATCAGGAATATTGAGACGAAGTAGGATGGTGTCCCAATCAATAGTGATCAATATCTGAGGCATGGATTCTGATCCGAAGAATGGGGGTTCGGAGGTCGTAGAGTTGTTCTCTGATCGTCGGGAGCAAGCAATAGTGAATGTTAATACTGTCCAGGGCCCATCGACAACATTGTCGGCTCCACCACAACTCAAATGCCCGTGCCTGAATTCTGGTAGATTATGATAGAAGGCACRTGAATAAATGATTCATCCATGGGTAATTCAAGCCATACCATCCTCAAATTCTGGCGCCTGCAATACTGTCGCGTTCAAAGATGAGCGTAGACCATTTGCCAACTCGTGCAACTTCTCCAACTTATCGTAGCCTTCGTGTGTGATTATTTGTAGAGGAGGCAGCCCAATTTGCTAATATTTGACTCTAGTCATGGATTAATTAGTATAGAAAGCGACTCACGATAACAATAAYCATGGAAGGTTTAGGGAATGTGACCCCATCACTGAATGCAGGGATTTGTGAAGTTTTAATTGGAACAAAACCACTTTGGYGGCTTATCGGTCCAGCAACTAGAACATAGACAGTAACTAGCGCCACAAGAATGAGGAGAAGACCAGCCATGCCTCCTCGGACCAATCTAATAATCCGAGTGTCTGTTCTGAAGCCAAGATAAGCAGAAATACCGGAGCACATGATGGAAGACGTACCTGAAGTGTCGTCTAAAGAGGTGTACCCGAAATATAAGGTTCATAGCTTGGATTCGAGAGTTCAAAAGTGGCGGGTGTGTCAGGTACCAAGCTGCAATTGGATGATGGATCTGAAACATATTTCTCCCTTTCTTGGAGAGAATATCGTATAGCGAAAAGGAAAAGGACGCAGCAACACAGAATATGAGCACGAATGAGGACCCAGCTGCAAGCAGGTGAATCAAGGTTTCGACATCACTGTACCCCTCATACAGATCAAAATAAGATCCAAAAACATCACTTAGGACCCAAAATCGGACAATGCCTGCCGCATAGTTAGCTTGCATGTGGAATTATGTTCAACCGGGAAGAATCCAGCGTACATCCACCAGTCTCGAGCCCCAAGAGCACAAGCTCACAGATTATCAGCCAGTATCTCTTCGGCCATATGCTGGATATATGGTCCATCGTCACTTCAGACTTCAAACATACCACTTCAACTATCGACGGACCTGAGAATATGGTGGATCAAAATCCCTAAAGGGACTAAAACACCAACTATAACCCGAAGTATCACTTCTTGTGCAGGTGCTGACCAGGAAATCTGGAGGAATGCCGTCCCTATACATATAATGGCACTCCMAATGAGTCCTCTTAAG
This sequence comes from Lepiota subincarnata, assembly GCA_023014305.1. NCBI lineage: Eukaryota > Fungi > Basidiomycota > Agaricomycetes > Agaricales > Agaricaceae > Lepiota > Lepiota subincarnata. Next base: position 226,534 of record JAECYV010000014.1, on the reverse strand, counting down.
ATGAATCTGCGGAAAAGTGGGGGAATGGCCAGCCTGGATCGCCTTCCATGAGGCATAGATCCGTGGGAAAACATGAAGAAGAGGGAGAAAAGAAGGGCATTGGACCCCTTCCCAATCATTATATACCCGATCTATCACGGGATTCGTTACGAATGCATAGCCCTCATTAAATGAAGTGATGGTGCGTGGTACAGCTAACGCTAGTCCCTACAGTATTTCGCAAGTGGTGGAGGACTCGCCCGGGAGCAATATATGCAATTTCAACATGGAGGCCAAGTAGATTCTTATTCTAAAATAACTATCTTTGCATACGCTCTCTCAATGGGGAAAATACAGGTCTCGTTCTCGGTGCCTGATCGAGCGAGGTACAATCCCTTCACACCCCTTTGTGCCGTTTTGTTRTAGTGTCGCTTATATGAGTGGAYAAAAAGTTGTTCTGCCAGACTCAATTCCTCGGACTTGGGWWTATGTACATTTAAGCTGCGAGACTCAATAAGGGGAATATAGCGACTTCAAGGATGACAATTATACTCATACATCGATAGTAACRGTAACTCAAGAGCTATTCTTGAAGAACACGAAGCTATAGACGCCGACTTGCTCGTCCTGCTGCTATACAACGACGATCAATGCACCTGAACTAACCAAAGGGAAAGGACACTCACTGCGACACAAACTTTTCAATCATCTCTTCTGAAAAAAAAAGTCAAAACAGTGGATAGAGCAGAAAGGAACCAGCAATCTCCAGACTCCCCTTGGACACTATCGCTTGATCCCGCACCACCAACAAAGAACCGGGGTTTGGGGAATATATCCCAGACTCGAGAGGCACCGCTGGTCTCGTCGGATTCTACTTCAATCCCAAGACCATATAAACACAATGCTGCGTCATTATTGAGGGCGGTTAAATAAATTTTGAAAATTGATGCAGTTACTGATATTTCCTATTTTTGCGCGACAATCTTGAGAGATGGGCTGAACAGTCAGCCGACACTGGTCCAAAGTTTTTGGAATTGATCGGTGACAAGAACACCAGCTTGCGGCATTACTGGAACCGGGACGGGTGAAGTTGCTTTACACTCYTTCTTCTAGGTTCGGGCAATATTTATGTTGGCCGGATTGCTTTGTCATGTCGCTTTCTAGGGTATGTGGACTGGAAACTGGCGCGTTGGTATGAATGGATGTCCAGCTCGCCTTTCAAGAGTTGCAGAAGCGAGGTGAACGACAGGATCCGACTTTTGCAACTACCAGAGCTGTCGCCACAGATGTCCGTGCAATGTCATACTGCGGAACGTGATGCAATGCGACAAGATAGGTCAAGTCATTCAACATTCAACATAAGCTCTGGTAGCGATGAATATAGTCCAGTGATTGTCCTTGCAGTCGTTCAGGCTAACAAAAAGTTCATATAGCAAGTGGGAAACGTTCTGAGCCCAAGAAATGCAGCCGACGCTTACTTAGACCCGAATATCCCAATCACGTGTCGTCTTGACCAACCTCTCATCACTCGTGGCACGAGCGATTGCTTCGACAATCGTAAAATCGCCCATGGACCGAGTCGGCACCAAGCCATCGGCCAGCATAACGATCGCACTCGACCACCCGATGGGCATTTTAAAGTCACTATCAATGTGTTTATCCCGTCCTTCTACTCTATCACTAGGAAATTTGCCTCTTCGCTAGCCAGAGTCGTTCGATCGTGTGCTGACGTGACCAGCCGATAACAATTCTAATTATTGAACTTATTACGCGCTAATCGCCTGCCAAGCCACTAAAATCGAGCGTTGGGGTGAAATGGGGCACAGCATACGCTCGAGCGCACCTACAGATAACACTGCTGCCACTGGAAGTGCCGATCGAGGAACTATGAGAAGTGGTGTCTGGGGGCCCTATTCAAAGTATGGCGAGTGGGGAAGTAGTACAATACAAGATAGGGAATGGATAACAGGCCCATTAAGGAAACTTTTGTTAATCTTTCTTTTTTGTCTCAGCAGCACCGGGTCCAAGCTGGGTAGAGATATACAACTTCTCTGCATCCTCCCTGAGKGTCCCAATAATACTGACTTTTTGCCCACCACCCTGGGTATACACCCGCAGCCCAATAAACGCAGTCAGCTCATCGGAGTCACCGCCGAAGTTGAGGCAAGGGTCAGCAGGAGCGCCTCCTTGACTCAAGATATCTGGGATATACTCGCTGTCCTCTTCGTCTGCTTCGCTTCCTTCCTTCGAATCACTGGTGTTCTCGTCTAGGACATCGATTTCGTCTTTTCTTTTCTCGTGGTCCTGCTTTTGAACCTTCTTGCCCTTGCCCTTCTTATCATCCGTTCCCTCGTCGTCATCGTCGTCATCGTCGTCCCCATCGTCATCGCCATCTTCGGTTATCTCCTCGACCTCCGTCACCCCACCCTTGGGATTTTCACCAGCCGGAGGGGCGGACGGAGGACTGGAAGAACCGGCCGCTGCTCTCGCACGCGCGTCTGCGATGAGTTTCTCGCGTCCAACGAGTTCTTCGATGGGGGTGGGGAAGTTGGATTTTTCAGCTCTAAGCTCTAATGTGAGTGGATAAACTTGACACATGACGCAAGGAGGTTTACAGTGGTTTGTAGTCTGTCGTCATCGGATAGTGAGACAAGCCGAGCGCGAGTAAGTGTGGAACATACTGGAAGCGACGAGGCGGGCCTGAGAGCGTTCAGTCAGAACACGCGCGTATTTGCGTCGGTTGAACGTGCTCGGATCGGGCTGATGTTTCAGTATGGTTAGTATCAAAAGCCATATGTCCTCGAAATTCGCGTACCTGTGGTCCTTTGTACAAGCAATCTAAACGGACCTGGATAAATGAGGTCAGCACGGACACACCACGTAGTTCGTCGGGAAATAAGATGGGACACCACACCAACGCACATGAACAGCGTAGTTCCCGGGCTCAAGATTCGTCTCCGTGTTCACGCTCCTACTCCCAAAAACAGGCTGATCAGATTCTGAGACGAGCTCGGGTCCTTCTCCGACCTTGTAGACACGGAACTGCAGACTGTAGTTGTACTCTCCCTCAATACCCTTAAAGTACCTATCATCAAGCTTGGAAAGAACAATCACTGCGTTGGTAGGCTCTGTGATAGAGAAGTTGACTAGTAAATTAGGTAGTCAGGCGGAGGGTTCCATTATGGGAGGCCAAGGGGTGTCTTACAAGAAACGTCGCCAAAAGACCATACAGACGGCGGCGGTCTAACGGGTATACGCAGCCACTCCATCGACATCTTCCACGTCTCATCAAAGAGAAGGGTCTTGTCGATGTCTNCGCCGAAGTTGAGGCAAGGGTCAGCAGGAGCGCCTCCTTGACTCAAGATATCTGGGATATACTCGCTGTCCTCTTCGTCTGCTTCGCTTCCTTCCTTCGAATCGCTGGTGTTCTCGTCTAGGGCATCGATTTCGTCTTTTCTTTTCTCGTGGTCCTGCTTTTGAACCTTCTTGCCCTTGCCCTTGCCCTTCTTATCATCCGTTCCCTCGTCCTCATCGACCCAATTCTCGTCGTCGTCGTCTTCTCCATCGTCATCGCCATCTTCGGTTATCTCCTCGAGCTCCGTCGCCCCACCCTTGGGTTGTTCATCAGCCGGAGGAATGGACGGAGGACCGGAAGAACCGGCCGCTGCTCTCGCACGCGCGTCTGCGATGAGTTTCTCGCGTCCAACGAGTTCTTCGATGGGGGTAGGGAAGTTGGATTTTTCAGCTCTAAGCTCTAATGTGAGTGGATCAACTTGATACATGACACAAGGAGGTTTACAGTGGTTTGTAGTCTGTCGTCATCGGATAGTGAGACAAGCCGAGAGCGAGTAAGTGTGGAACATACTGGAAGCGACGAGGCGGGCCTGAGAGCGTTCAGTCAGAACACGCGCGTACTTGCGTCGGTTGAACGTGCTCGGATCGGGCTGATGTTTCAGTATGGTTAGTATCAAAAGCCATATGTCCTTGAAATACGCGTACCTGTGGTCCTTTGTACAAGCAGTCTAAACGGACCTGGATAAATGAGGTCAGCACGGACACACCACGTAGTTCGTCGGAAAATGATATGGGACACCACACCAACGCACATGAACAGCGTAGTTCCCGGGCTCGAGATTCGTCTCCGTGTTCACGCTCCTACTCCCGAAAACAGGCTGATCAGATTCTGAGACGAGCTCGGGTTCTTCTCCGACCTTGTAGACACGGAACTGCAGACTGTAGTTGTACTCTCCCTCAATACCCTTAAAGTACCTATCATCAAGCTTGGAAAGAACAATCACTGCGTTGGTAGGCTCTGTGATAGAGAAGTTGACTAGTAAATTAGGTAGTCAGGCGGARGGTTCCATTATGGGAGGCCAAGGGGTGTCTTACAAGAAACGTCGCCAAAAGACCATACAGACGGCGGCGGTCTAACGGGTATACGCAGCCACTCCATCGACATCTTCCACGTCTCATCAAAGAGAAGGGTCTTGTCGATGTCTTCAAATTGTTCCAGGAAGTCGGAGTCTGGTAATCATAATTAGAACAGACATCAACTCTGGAGATGTGCAGTGACTCACACTCCATCACGAATTGGCCGTCATCCCCGAATAAGTGCCCAATCTCCGGGAGCTTAGCAAGCCATTCGGGTGTCCATTCCTTCGCACCATCTGACCATGGACCCTTCCACTCAGACTCACCCCAAGGGTTTCGCAAGACAACGAACCGCTTCCCGTCAACTTCTACGGCTTTAAGGACAGAATAAGCATGTCCACCGATTAAGCCTTCCACTTCGATATGGCTCTTGCCACTGCGCTCAGTGTCCAGTTCATCATAAGCTGCTCCAAAGAGGCGATCGGCATTGGCCTTAAGCATTTCGTCTTCCCAGAACTTGTCCGTATCGAGGATATCTTTAATCCTGATCATGCTCGAGACGCCGCTTGAGTGTTTTGAGCGGTATGTACTACACAATGAGAGTRAAAYCGAGTACAAACCCTGTCAGATCCTCGATGGCTTCGGCAGCCCGACCACCACTAAGGGCAGAATAATCTCCATGCAGTTTGGCGTAAGCCTTTTCAATAATGGGAACCCAGGTCTCGTTTTCGGTACCAGAACGGGCGAAGTAGAGGCATTTACCACCCTTGCGAGCGGTTTTGTTGTATTTGGCTTTGTCGGAGTGGAAGAGAAGCTGTTCGACGTGGCYTAGTTCCTCAAACTTAGGGACATTGATGTAGAGTAGGCTGGGGAAGTGGTTAGCAGAATACTGCAAAATTTTAGTCAAGGAACTAACTCGTCAATGATCACAGTAACCCAGGAACCATTTTTGAAGAACACAAAGCCATAAACCCCAACTTGCTCGTCGCGCTGGCCGAGTATGTTAGACTTTRGATTCAAGGCACATCAGAGAGGGATACACACGGCAACACAGAATCTCTCGATCAAGTTGTCGGCAGTCGAGATGGTAGATAGCGCGGACAAAAACCAACAGTCGCCTAGTCGGCCCTGCACGATGTCGTTTGATCCAGCACCATCGATGAAGAATTGGGGTTTTTGAAAGATATCGGTGACACGAGCAACGCCTGTTGGCGTATGTTCGTCATCGSGCACTAATCCATACAAACACAATGCCTCGTCGTTGTCGAAATCGAATTCGATATCTCTTGTGAGTCGTTTAGTCCCGGAATTATGGATGCTTGGAGGAGAGCCAACTCACCGAAATTTCCTATTCTTAGCCCGACACTCCCTGGCGATGCTCTGAACAGTAACACGRCATTTTTCAAARGCCTTCTCAAGCTCATCAGTGACCAACAGGCCGGCCTTGGGTTTGGACTGAGCGGGAACCGAAACAGCAGCATTCTTCTCCTGTTCCGCCTTTGTGGCTTTATCGTGACGATTTTTCTTGCCCATTATTCCCGTGATGGTGTTCGTGCGTGGCGAAAAGAGGAAGGTAAACTTTGAGCATCCCGATGGGCCGATGGAATAGCGTATTTATCAGATCCATCAAGCTCATTGTTTTGGGCGCTTCTCTGTGTGAACAGAGCTGGGCGCTGGGCGCTTCAGCCCTTGAAACGCCCGCGCTGGCCGAAATAACATCAGCGAGCAAAGCTACCTCAATTCATTGGCTGAAATATGCTCGTAGGGGTCAAACAATCGTGTGAGTACTAGACAGCTTAGTATATACATGTTGATTCCGGAGGTCCAGAGTATTGTCCGTCTCTTCTTCAACCGGAATGCGCGCCSAATGCTCAAAGAAAATCATACCGCGAGCGTTCGGTTTGTGACAATCCGCTGACGATTGGAGGCGCCAAATGTGCCCATGAGTCAACATTTTTGCAATTCCCTCCCGGCAATATACTGGAATGTATTGAGGAAGCGAGCTATTTAACCAAGGAAAACCTAAGAGGCTGAAATGCTTACAACGCTCAAGACTGACCTTAGTACGAGCGACATAAATCCGATCAACGCCAGCGCCAATCATCCCTAGAACCCAGGAATTGAGAGTGCCCCTTGACAAAACTGCGATTTATGTATATAGTAATGTCAGAAATAAAACGATATAAGCTAGATGTGCCGGGTGGAGGCTCATGTCCCCGGCACATAATTCAGGCGGGCCACCAGTTGTCAGAGGCTCCAGAAAAAAGAAAAAAAAGAAGATCATACTAAAGCGTCTACCATCTTCTCCTATCTATACATACCTGGCTCCACATAGTCATGCTCTTCTGTTCTATAGTACACACTAACGAGGCTGCCCTCGGCCAACATCGATACTCCGACTTGATTCACATCCTCAGACACACATCTATTTTCGTCCCTCGGGCTGGCTAGCGCTCTCCCCTATTCCCACAAAATGATCACCGACGTGGGCGCGCTGCGGGTAATAGGGCACATAGCTATTAATTGGTTTGTTATACTATCATGATGTCTAGCTCGTTGCTTGTCAAGGTGATATGTAAGATAAAAATCTCGGTCCTGATCATCAAATAGTTGATATGTCAGGCGCTTCTATATCCCGTCGCGTGAGCGATTAATTTTACCTGGTACTGATAATACCCGACGCTTGCGGTATATGACAGTATTGACTACGTAGATATATATAAATTCAATCCGACAAACGGAGTAATCGGATGCTAGGGCAGCAGGTCCAATATATATATATGAACTTCAAGGCCTAAAGTGTTCAACCTGTACCTGACCAAGTCATCACTACCCAGCCCGCGGCAACCTAGACCTAGACGCGGAAAGGAAGTGCCAAACCAAAGCCAGGGAATTACACGAGTGTAGGCAAAAGGAACCGCGAGCACAGTATTAGRCGACTAGTAAATGAGATACTGTAGCTGGGTAAAAAAAAATCTCCGTAGGGCTGATATAACATCCAGGAACGCCCATGGTGACTCCGGGCCGCAACGTCCATGGTAGAAGTGAAACAACCACCTTGTTTCCCCATAGCATACCGAATTGCATCACTAGCTCCACGTGATCTTTTGTGTTAACTATCTGATGACATCGACGAACTTGCAGCGACCGAGGAATGGCCAAGCATACCTCGGTCACCACAAGTCCGGTAGTCTTGGCCTATCTACAGCCCAATTAAGTAGCAACAGCATCGTCAATGATCTTTCTAGTTTCCCTTGCTTGCAACACCATTATCCTAACTCGTGGACGAACGGTCCTCGTAGAATAGGTGCTTTACGACTAGGAGGAGGAGCGGCGCGTATGGGTACACCCTCTCTCAATGTGTCGAACATGTTTCCCATGATTCAACCACTTCCTTTATTTGTCTGTGGAATGGCAACCCTCCTCAGGCCAGTGCTGTTTCACCGTTTAAACCGGCCAGAGTGGATTCATCACAACAAGCTTGACGCCCTGACATGATACCCTAACATGATCAGGAGAAGCGCTCCATTCTTCTCAAACAAACAGATATGTAATCGGACATGAGATTCATGTCATTCCGTTGATTGTGGGGTAGGTGTAGGACATCTGGTCGCTTAAATGCCAAGGAGTCCTTGGATCGTTTGGATGTGATCTCCGATGCTTGCTTGCTGTCAATAAGGGTTTTGAATTTCCATCTTCCAAGTCAGTGATAGTTTCAAGTGATAGATTTTAGTCAATGGTTATCCCCGCTGTTTACAATAGCCATATCCTTGGCTGTATTAATTGGGAGCCGTTCCCGTTCCTGAGCAGGATCCTGGTTCATTGCCTCCTTCAGCTGCTATTCATTCATGTCTGATATTAAGCTCAGTCTAAATGACTTTGAGCATGACCTCGCGCATAAGCAATTCAGCGGTTCTTTCTATTGTACGTCTAAACTAATGTGCATGATATGCCGAAAGTAAACGTACTGATGCTGAATCTGGGCAGATGCTGCCGTAACCCTCCTCATATACGACTCGGTGTGTGTACTGTCGAGAGAGGTGAGGAACTGATATTTTACCAATATACTGGTGACCAATAAGGGTACAGGTTCGCTACATATATCGGTAAAATATTTCAGCATGACAGAGTCGCTTCACCTCATAGCAGTTCAGAGGACCGCCTTCATTGKTCCAAGCTATCTATATCTCTCTTCGTGTTTTTTGTTTTCCTTATTTGGTGTACGTGCTCCGACCCTCCTTCAAATTTGTTTCAAGGCTCATGAATATAGATTGAGCATATACAGTACGTGTCCCGATAATTTGGCTTTTTCCGTAGGGTTCAATCAAAGCACATAGTCAGTCAAACTGCCTTCATCCGCCATACTGTAAGTGTCCAGAACCGATTAACCGCATTCTACCACCAAATACTCCTCATCAGGTGTAAGAAATCGCTCAAATTCTCTTCGATTGATGATATGATAGATTTATGCTACGCCCCTCTAGATGCACTTTCTACATGTGGACGGCACAAGTGTAAGCTATCGCCTATTCATGTCCTACATATGTGAGTAGACATTGAGACCACGCGTTCCAGAATGGTGTCCATCGTTTTCCCTGCAATTATGATGACATTAATCTGTCTACGGCTACGCGCATTATGGCACTATGATCTCAAAGGTTACTTTACCCGTCGAAAATGACAAATTTCATCTGCTAACAGAAGGTAGTCACGATCATTCTAGCGATCGCCGTAACTGGTATGTTTAGAACTAATCTGCATGGCTCATACTATATTTGATATTCTTCCCGACAGCTGAGCTTATTGTAAGAATATCTATTTGGATTTTAGGTTGCTCCGTTGAGCATATCATTCTAGATGGATTGTCTCAGGACTGTAGCTCGGGTACTCAATACACACAGATATGGTATTGACAGGTTTCCACTCCATGGCTGCTTCATCAACGATGTGCCCCCGCATTTCAACCATCTGCTCCTCATGGTTGATTCAGCGAATATGTAAGTCTTTCCCCTACATTATTTGGAGCTGAGGAAATGCTCATTTATCATACTAGAATATGTCGATTAATCATTGCCAGTATGTCGACATTGGACTATTTTCTCCGTGATCCTCATATGTTCTAGGTATTGAGGCCTCGCTGACCATCATCAGACTCATACAAACTCTCAAACAGGCCAAATTTATTGGGAATACGTTCCATGACAGGATTATTCATATCAAGAACTTTTCGCCCGTCATCTATGTGTTCTACCGAGATGGAACACTGTTCATCATCCCGTGAGTCTGAACTTTTTTTGCCCACATCTCAATAGGACTGAAGGCATTGCAGACTTCTTGGTGAGGAGCACGCATAAGATGTCCTATGTTGGAATTATTCATCCTATTGGGCAGCCGTTAGCCTCCTTAATGTTGTTCAGAAATTTTCTACGGCGAAGGGAAATTTCGCTTTTAATTTGATAGACTGGACGCCGTAAGGATCTAATCAACGTACCATCACTCTTGGCTAACATTCTTCTCTTCCCTTTTAGCTGGCTCGTGATGGTGTACTATTTTTCTGTGGGCACTCCTACCTCTGGTGGCGCGGTCACAATCCTGACACTGCGCTTAGGGAACACGAATGATTTTGGGCCTCCGAGAGGCCAATTGCAAGTTAACAGAATCTCTTGTATCACGGAAATTAGCCACCTTACGTTTCGACCACCGATCTCAGCAGGACACTGGTCAAATAGATMCCGGCCATGAGGGAAATGGTAGCATCGTAGAAACGGAACGGTGAGATTTCCAACCTCACCTCGTTTCTGCACTGCTGCGGAGTTGCTACTACTTATGTACATGACTAGTGAGCCAGATAAGATCTGATCTTATGGGTGTGATATTATGGTGTAGTTGCTGCAATGGCCAAGGTCTACTATTGTGTATGAAGCTAGGGCATATATTCAAGTCCAAGGATCACGATATGCCCTTCCGATGTAGTATTTGTACGGATACAACAAATCTACCTGACTCTAGCTAATCCCTTGCCGGCGATGACACTTCGAGATGAATAGGCTCACGCCCAGAAAACTGTCGACGTTCTTGAGGTGGGAGGGACCTTAATCCCCAGCGGAAGGCTTCAGGACTCGGAAATCTTAATTAAGTATACAGGCTGGATTTTAAATATTGTGATCTAACTTGTATTTTGTTTACTATCAATCCATTATTATGCCTGATAAGGTGGACTTGCGTCGTTGCGCTTGCCTTCCCTATCCTCTCATCCCGCTTCCTTATCGCTCTAGTTCGGTAGCATTTTCTCCTTCAGTGATATCAAACTGAGGAACTGAATCCCTGCTCTGATATCTTCTATTTGGGAGGGTACCGGTTACGGTGGTGTCCACTCAGAACGGTGACTCAAAAAGCAGCGTGAAATGGGTTCCTCAAAAATCGCTAGTTACAGCCCTCATCTTTTCCACAAGTAGCTCCATGATCTCTAGGAGCGACTTTCGAGGTTTGACTTACTAGACATCACAAACCATGAGATAGTGAGAATTACAACTTCATGTTCGAGCAGCAGTCGTGATTGTCAAGGGCAGTTTCACGTCTCCTTCCACCATGAACACGTGTATAATTGAATGTATACCATAGGATCGGCGTGTGCAGTCCGCCCACTTTCTCCACTCCCACTAAAGACTCTACACTTCGACACCTCGATGCCGCGTTGTGCACACCTCGGGATCAGCTGATATACTTTCGATCTCACCTATGACTATGCGTGAGTACATTTCTGCCAAGAATGCTCTTTCTTAGCCCAGGGCTTCAGGACCATATGCAGCTCTTGGCTTTTGTTCTAATTCTGATGTTCCTGTGCCTCCCACAGTACCTCCCAGGATGCTTTTAATGAAGTGATTGTATCTGTAGCACACTGGTTTTTAWAATTTGGAAGAAACTCCGCATCATACTTTCTCCAGGATAGGGACATAGGTACATGCAGGCAGCCGTGACACATGCTTGGATATTAGATCCTTGAATAACATCTTCTGTCCTTGTCATGACTATTCCCCGCCCGTTGGTTCCACCAGCGCGATGTCTGTTTACGTTAGATACGCACGACACCTTGAAATACTTGAGCCGTGAAGCTTCTTGCCTCTGGCAGAATCAGTTCAGCCGATGGCCACGCGGTCGACAGCGCTTCGAAAAGCCTGGTCAGGAACAATAGAACATATTTTTAAAGTACCAAGTACTTAAATTGACCGATCAACATTTCTCGAAGTCAAAGCTCGCTTAGAAATGCCTGGCATTTTRACTGGCTTCTTGGTCGGGCTTGGATTATCCTCTCTTGGGTTATGTGCAACACATGAATCAGTTAATAACATTCCAAACATCAACTGGGATTTTATCATTATCGGAGGTCAGTGGCAATGAAGTCTCCCCAGAGATGATTGATCCATATGTAATGATCCAGGGGGTACTGCAGGCTGTGTCCTAGCGAATAGATTGACAGAAAGCCCCAAGTTTAATGTGTTGTTAGTAGAAGCAGGGCCCACGTACGTTCATTCATACTCAAAGCTACAACCGCTTATTCAAATTTCCAGGAACGAGGGGGTTTTGGGCTCGATCATTCCAGGCCTTGAGTTTAACACTGCGCGATCACGTTTTGACTGGAACTTCACAACGACCCCACAAAGTGGTCTTAATGGTCGTTCAGTTAATCTCCAACGGGGCCATATGCTTGGGGGAAGTAGCTCTGTCAGTAAGTATCCTCAGCTGTAGGTACATGAGCGAACAGGCAGCTAGACGGAATTAGATGCTATGATTTACACACGAGGTTCCTCATCCGACTACGATCGCTTCGCAAGGATCAGCGGAGACCCGGGATGGAGTTGGGACAGATTGCAACCATACATCAGGCGGGTAAGCGCGCCAGAGAATGTAATTCGTTGATCCAAATGTCGATTCGTCTCTTTGCTAGCACGAGAAGCTCGAAGCTCCGGCTGACAATCACGACACTAGGGGCCAATTTAACCCCGCTGTACACAGTACCAGTGGAATGGTCCCCGTAACCCTTCCTGGATTCTCTACCAGCCCTGCGGTTGATGCAGCTACAATGCAAGCGAGTCATGAGCTAGGTGGAGACTTCAAATTCAATCTGGATATGAATTCTGGTACCCCGCTGGGGCTTGGTGCGTGATTCCTTCATGTTTCACCACGGATTCTGACAAGGGCAGCACAGGTTGGCTCCAATCAACCATCGGACACGATGGGACTCGGAGCAGCGCTGCAACGACCTACCTTGACTCACGAACCCGGTCACGAAAGAACCTCCACATTTTAACGGACACTCGTGTCACTCGATTAGTCAAAACCCCTGGCGGCAACACAAGAGGTCCAACCATTCGCACCATCGAGATTCTCTCCCCGGACTCTCAGCAGACGGTTCAGCTAACAGCTTCGAAAGAGGTTATCCTCTCGGCTGGTACAATTGGCACCCCGCATATCCTCCTAAATTCTGGCATCGGCGACCGGGATGATTTGAAAGCGGTCAATGTGTCGACAATATTGCATAACCCGAGTGTTGGGCGAAATTTTTCAGATCATCCCGTGGCCCACGTATCATTTGGATTGGCTCCCACAATTGATTTGGGCCCTTGGGCGAAGTGAGTGTTGCCGTTGTGGATTCACAGCGACTGAAATATGGGTTCACGGTGTTCCGTAATAGTTTGAGTTTCGACCCAGCGTTACAGGCTCAAGCGTTAGAGCTTTGGAAAGCAAATGGAACCGGGCCTGATGTGATGTTGGTTCGTTCTAACCTTGTAGCATGGACACGCCTTCCGGATGATTCAGCGATTTTTGACAAACTACCTGATCCCTCCTCCGGGCCCAATTCGGCTCACATAGAGTTGTTATTCGGAGTAAGTCTTTCTCCTCTCCATAAATGTTCAATACGATGAATACTGTACCTGCACTTGTGTGAAGCCATCTGGCGAGGCATATTCTGCTGGGCTCATCGTAGTCAGCCCAGCTTCTCGTAAGTCTACCGACTATTCAGCCTGACGATGGTYATGAACGATGACCAAATTGACAAGGTGGCGCTTTGACGCTTCGATCCAATAACCCCTTCGACGATCCCTTAATCGACCCAAGGTATTATACTTCTGAGTTTGACTTAGTTGCTGCCCGGGAAGGTCTCAAGAGCGCGATGCGATTCGCCCAAGCCCCTGTTTGGAAGTCAATTGTCACAGGTGTTCTCCCGCCTTTGAATGTGACCACTGATGCAGACATCGAAGCGGTCATCAGAAACACTGGTGCAACGGCYTTACACCCTGTAGCAACTGCTTCGATGTCTCCCCGAGATGCAAGCTGGGGTGTGGTGGACCCTGATTTGTTGGTCAAGAAAGTGTCGGGATTAAGGATTGTTGATGCATCCGTGATGGTGAGTAATTTAGCCTGAAAATTAAGTTAACCAGTCGACCAGTGAAAAAACAGCCATTTGTACCTTGTGCACATACACAGACAGCTGTGTACGTTATTGCTGAGCGAGCCGCAGACATTATCAAGGCTACTTGGGAGTGATTGGATGCACCCGTGGAAAACAACCGTAACATAATATCTTTTGCTATGTATATCCTTGACTTTTACATCAAGTAGTGGTGTGATGTAACGTGCATTGAATGTCTTGATATTATTGTTGTGCACCGGCAGTATGAATTGTATTTCGTTTTTGGAATGAATCATAGGTGAATTACCGAGGTGCCGTCGATCCAGAACCGAWTTGAGCAGTGCTATTTTGAGAGTGTTCATGTTCATATTTCACACAACCGGCAATTATGACGATTTCACACCCACACCACYATGYCCACCCCATCCCATGACCCAGAAAACCCACCTCGACCCTCGAGATCTCTGAATGGGAGAGTAGCTATTGTCACAGGGGCAGGGTCCAGGGCCAACGGAATAGGGAACGGTCGAGCAGCGTCGATCCTCCTTGTCGAAGCTGGTGCCAGTGTCATATGTGCGGACTTGAGCATAGAATGGGCTCAAGTCACCATAGCGATGATAAACGATGAATTCGGCAAAGGAAAGGCTATTGCAGTTCAGGCTGATGTCACCAAAGAGGAGGACTGCAGGCGGATAGTCGAATTAGCCCTCGAAAAATTCGGCCGCCTCGATATCCTCGTTAATAACGTCGGGGTTGGAGGTCCGGAAGGAACAGCGGTAGAGGTTGACCCCGTAAAATGGGCGAAAGGGTTGGATACCAACGTGACGAGCATGATGCTGATGACCAAGTTTGCCGTGCTCGCCATGCGCAAGAATGCAAAGCACCAGATTAGCGGTCGTGGAAGCATAGTGAATTTGGCAAGTGTCTCAGGGATGGTTGGCGGCACGCCCAGGTTGTTATATGCTACGAGTAAAGGGGCTGTTATTAACATGACCCGCGCGATGGCCGCCCACCATGCCTCAGACGGGATTAGGGTCAATTGCGTGTGTCCTGGTGAGCCTGTGACTACACCTTTTTATAACTGTCCTCGCGCTTAATTACCTATCTAGGCATGGTTTACACCCCTATGATATATAGTAGATCCATTCCCGAGGAGGTCCGAGAGCAACGCCGGGATAGGAGTCTTCTCAAAACAGAAGGGAATGGCTGGGATACTGGAGCGGCAGTTCGTTTCCTAGCAAGCGATGAAGCAAGGTGGATCACTGGGATCCTTCTCCCCGTTGATGCAGGAGCAACTGCTGCCTTGGGGCAAACGAATGAAATGACAGCGTCTTTGCCCTCTGGCGATGAGACTGAATGAAGGATGTAAAGTGGCTGTGTTGTGCAGTGATATTGTATCCGCGACTACCATCAGATTACAAGAAAAACCAGTGTACTAAATGTCAAGTGTATGTACAACTATTGTATTGAAAAGGGTGTTGAATTATCATTCGATCATGGGTGCGTCATTGCACCAGACCCGCATTCCTCGCAACTGCAGACGTCACTCAAGGTCTCTGCGATAGAATTTAGACTCATTTTGGGTCCGCCAGCCCAGCCGCTGGTCTTGGCATCTTCAGATTTATTGTCTATGTTCAACCTGCCGGTAACAACAAGGGGTACGTCCTTGTGGGTGTATACCCGCAGACCAAGATACAATGCATCTTCGTCATCGCGAGTAATCACGTACTTCGTAGGTTCGCTGTCCGTAGAATCGATCACGGTGAGGACATACTCTCGTTCTTGTTGATATTTGGGGTCCGGAACGTTCGGATCTCGAAAGTGTTCAAATAAACTCCCGGATGTATTACCTTTTGGCCTATCGTTGGTGGGTTTTGGCTCAGAGTAGGTGTTTTGATCAACTTTGGGCTTCCTGATCTTCTTCACTGTTTGAACGACTGTGGTTGTGGTGGTCGTTGTGAATGTTTCGACGCTGCTATCAGCGTCGTCTTGTAGCTCCAGGTCCATTGCATCAGCTAAGCTTTCTTTAGCCTTTTGCTCTTTTTCTTCCCTAGCCTTCTTTTCCTGTTCTTTCTGATACTTCTTGTAGTCGCGATCAATGAGCGACTCCAGTGGGGTAGGAATGAAGTTTGCATGGGCGCTGTCAGGTTCGATTCAATGAGCCCACCTGCTTTTTTCAGGAGCTGCGTACTTACTTTTGATCGAAATCTGCAAAAGAGGAGCAAAATCAGAAGTTTTTTTAGTCTATYACGGAGAGAAAGAGGTCTCACTCGATGCTATTGACCTGCTCTTGGCACGAGCTGACATGAGGTACGACAGTTTTCGCAATTGCCAATCGTCGATGGTCGGTGCAACGTCACTTTCGATATCCAACTCCCGGTCGATTCGGACCTGAACAAGTGTTAAACGTTAGCCAGTCGCACCACCCTGCATAACTTCTGACTCACGTAAACAAAATATTTTCCGGGCTCCAGATCAATCTCTAGGTTTACACTTCTTGACCAGAACACAGCGTGCACCGATTCCGCCAGGGGCTCCTTTTCGCCTTCCTTGACAAGAACGAAATTCAAGTTCCAGCACGAACGGTTTGAGATATCACGGAAGTAGCGCTCGTCCAATCGGGAGAGAACGATGATAGCAGAGGTGGATGCGGAAATGGTGAACGTGACTGGCGAGGCCCATCAGTGAATGTCKAGCTCAAGTCGTACATGTGACCCACATGAAACGTCTCCATACGACCATGCGGTTGGCAGAGGCCTGCAGGGAACCCTGAGCCATTGGGAAGACATAATCCAACTCGAGTCGAATAAAATTGTCCGATCAAGCTGGGAGAAGCATTCCAACCAGTCTTTGTCTTGGGACATTATCAACACCGGAAAATAATGATGGAGAAAGGTATCTCACATTCCATTACAAATTGACCATCATCACCGAAGACATGGCCGAGTYCATCAAGAATTTCTAACCATTCCTTCGTCCATTCTTTTGAGCCATCGGACCAGGGACCTGTCCATTCTGTCGTCCCCCAAGGATTGCGAACGACGACGAAACGTTTGCCCTTGCATTCGACAGCYTTCAGTACAGAGTACGCGTGGCCGCCGACCAGACCTTGAACCCTTATGCTCTGAAGGCCGTTGCGAGTATTACTAAGGTCTGCAAAGGAGCAAGCGAAGAGGCGGTCCTGATTGGCGCGCAATAACTCCTCTCTCCAGAATTTATCCTTATCGAGGATGTCCTAGGGAGTTACCACGATCAGATTGCGAAGATCCCGAAACGGACGACTCATGCTTTATACCTTGGTTTGCAGGAAACTTGAAACACCTCTATGATCTCGCTGTGAGTAATATCACGTTCATGATCCCGACATGTACCCTTACCCAGTTAGATCTTCGATCGCCTCACAAGTGTGACCTCCGTTCAGATGGGAATAGTTGCCGTGTAACTTGGCATAAGCTTTTTCAATGAGTGGTACCCAGGTTTCCCCAAAGGAGCCGGAGCTTGCAAAGTACAGTGTCTTCCCACCGTGGCGTGCTGAGGAATTGTAGCGATCTTTGTCGAAGTGGTACAGCTCTTGTTCTGCCTTTGTCAGTTCCTCGTATTTGGGTACACGTGTAAACAACAAGCTGTTGTGGGTTTCAGCACAGACCAGCAGATAGGTGGAGCGACGCACTCATCGATCACGACCGTCACCCAAGCGTTATCGCGGAAGAATATGAAGCCATAAACGCCAACTTCTTCATCTCTCTAACAAGCCAATTCTCAGGATTTATCTGTGAGATAATCGAACATTGGGCCCACCTTGACGCAGAATTTTTTCACCAGCTCTGGTGCATTCGAAACTGTAGCCAGAGCGGAGAGGAACCAGCAGTCACCCAACATTCCCTGGACGATATCATTTGAATCCGGTACCCCTCCAACGAAGAACTGCGGATTGTCGAATATTTGGGTGACTCGGTGAACATCCGCCGGACTGAAGTTATCCCCTTTTTTGGTAAAAAGCCCCCATAGACATCGGTTCTTGTCGCCCTCTAAGTCAAATTCAAGGTCCCTACCCTTGCAGAGTGAGTTGTAAACAGCGTTTGAGTAAAGCACTCATACCTAAACTTCCTATTTTTTGCCCGGCAGTCCCTCGCGATACGCTCCACCTTGTTCTCACAGTCTTCGATGGCTTTCTCGAGCTCCGAAGTGACGAGCAGACTGGGGTCTTTTTGCACGAAGGAGATTGTCTTCAACGTTGTTGCAGTCGCCATTGGGTGCGTAGCCGTTAAATAAGGGTATGAGGAGTCGGGAAACAAGAATTTTGATACTGAGCGCCCGAGGGGACTCTATTCTTATACTCGACAGGCCGACAAGGCCTCGGGCGTCTATCATCTTCCTTGACAATGTGGCACCTGACGACACAGCCTTTTCGGGGTTGGTAACCTTGCCCGCTTACCCTTAAGTAGCAACTTCAAATGTTGCGGTGATAGCAGACAACCGTCAGGAAGCAGAGGGGAAGCCTTGAGAGTCTACTGAAGCGCTGAGGGCTGCCCCTCAACCTGAATGTTTGATGCGTCCCTGGCAGGGATCGGTCACATGACTTGATAAGCGCTGAGGCAAGCCGCACACCACCTAAGATAAACATGCTCTCCCGCACGAGCTTGGGTGTTAAGAGACGCCCTTGGAGCTTCACTGACATACAAACTATCCCCAATGTCTAACAGGGTCCCAAGCATGCACCCCTGTTATATCCGTGGATCTGTTTGCGACACACCAACCAAACGAAAAACCGCACCGATATACTCCGTGTAGATGCCATAAGACCACCTTTGCTGTCTTCAGTATCGCCATTCAACCACGCGGCCTCAGTTCGGGTCTTGCCCCTTCTGCACAGGATTGAATAGGACCCAAACTCCCCCGAGCTAACCCCTCACTTCCAGTTCTGCATAATCTAACAGCCTGCAACTGCCCTCAATCGACCGGCAGGTCCTCGCGTYGCCCCAAGTTTATCTCGCATCGGAACATCCGATCCAGCCACCCACAAAGAGTTTCTTCCCCCGTCAGGGTGTCTCGTCCTATTAGAATTGAGAAAGCTAGACCCATCCMTTTCTCCTGGAAGACACATCTATTCGAGGAGCTCAGCCACCGAATATTATCCTATTCCAGCTATTCTACCGAGCCAAATAAGCCATCTACCTGCACGGCACAACACCAAAATTAGGCTTGAATACCAGAAGGAGTTTCAAAACAGTTCTCATTACTCCCATCCGTCACCATCGCGGGGCGAGTCCTCATATGACCGGAGACATACTATCTTAGGTTGGGATAATCTATGCAGACTCTCCCCCCTTCGAAGACTTCCGCGACAAACATACTTGCATTGCGGACTTGGGCTTCCTTCCCTATATATCTCCCGTGCCGGCCGCGTTTTAAAAATATGCCGATACGGCTTTGGAAGAGATCAAGGACATGGCTCCYAGAGCCATTGTAGGAGACAAAGATACGCCCCAGAGGCTGTGATTTGGTTTCTCGCCCTTCGCTACAGCTGGTGATCCACCATCGCGGGCCTGAAGGCAACTTAAGACTGATYGAGAACRCTTCGTTGACTCTTTGCGGCGAGAATAAAAGCTTTTAAGATTATCCCTGCTTTGTGGAACGTCTGGATTCTGCTCGCGATGCCAGCAATATGGTTGCCCTGGTAAGCCACCTTCCCCTAAATCAATACRGRGAAATGTGATCGGAGCTTTACAAGACCGATTATCACCTAAAGTTAGTATCATAGCACATTTCGGCGAACCGAGGATCCATGCTACCCCTCGCTGGTCCGACTACTGAAAATATTTACTTTACGACTCTTCATCTGTTTTATCCTCTGTGTTTGTGTCGTGGATGGAGTACTCGCTGTCAACACTTTACGCGCTACGGGACCCGAATGGATGGTGCGTGACAAGGCACATCCATAGCTTCATTCGGGTAAGCATAAAACCACCGCATATGGACCCGCACATGCTCCAAAGGCGAATTCAACCCACTACAACTATGCCCTACCTTTCCCCTTATGATGCGCTTTACGAGCCACTCTCCACAGGATACAATCACATCCAGAAASGCTTTAGTGTCAGAGGACGCATCAGAAGTTTCAGCCAACTCTTGGCAGCTCACTCCAAAATCGAAAGGACCAGACCCTTGCCGTCAGGGCTACTCACAAATATTTTATCCTGACAGTTCAGATGGGCGAAGAGGAGTGAGACGCCAGAAATGGGTTGGGATTAACGTCACATAAATCAAATTTGTCACTGTTTGATCATCCCYCAAAGCATCAGAGAAGCAGAAGTCTTTTGTCAAACAACGATCAGGGCGTAGGATATGTGGATGAGTTGGGYCTTTGAGGTTTTGACCCCGTCCAGTGAATTTTGAGCGAGACTCCCTTTGCTCCGGGGCCTCATTCTATTAAATGCTGTCCACTGGGCGTACAGATTGCTTGYCATTAGTGTAAATAAAGAGCGTATGGTGTTAAATGAATGTGTTGAATTACARCRATAGGGGGCCAAGGAAGGCCATCTGAACCTGTGGTGGGTTTTGGGTACAGCCCGTTTAAGTTACTATATTTTAGGCTCGCATCATCAAAATTATTCAGGCAGTGACAGAACCTTCCCCTACTTTCACACAAGGGGGATGAAACTTACACACGAGCGCCTCGCAGCCCGGGGCTATTGACACCTGATTGCTCTTCGTTGAACATCCTCGGCGCTTATTGAACMTAAACCACTTCTGGTCCTTTGCGTCTCTCCAAAGTCCAAGCTCAGGCCAAGTATGCATCCATATAAATCTGTCGATCCATTCGCCGCCTCTATTCATCAAAGTCTGCAGTCAAACCACAGGGACACTGATATACGTAGTATCGATGACATAGGCCTTCCACGTTGGTCACCTCGGTTTTCGCCGCTTGCGCGACCTTCGTCGGTCCAGGGACAATTTGTAGATGCAGGGCATCGTGCACAAACTCCGCACCATTTGATTTCTTACCCTTCAGAARCAGGGTTAGATAGCACTCAAGCCTTGATACCTCGTGTTCCCAGCTTATCACAGGTTGCGCAGCCTCCTTCGACCCAGGTTTCTTCATCTCAAGTTCATTTCGCCCCCCAACTGGGCTCGAAAGCTAGCATCCCACACATCCCGCCACATCAAACTTCCCCATCTAGCAATCCGGCCCCGCAGGTACGTCTAATAGTAACGCTTTCGTGCACAAGCCCCAAATATCGTGTTACGGTTAGACATGGGGGGCACCCCCGGCACGACGAAGTACCACTTTTGAGTCCCATCCTGAGGTTATAGAAACAACTGCCGCCGTCCGCACCCCCACCRGCTGGCTAGTTCCTCAAACATGGCATCACAACTACCAGCCCGAACATGTCCTACCCGACTCAGTTGACCCAGACCTCGCTGGGCAGATTCACTTGGGTGACGACCCAGAAACAAATTCTCCCAACTCCGGCGATCATCCATCCCCACCRAACGCCCGCAAGACCATGGCGTCAGGCCAATATGTGAAGGCCTTCTTCTTTGATACTCTTCCTCGGCAGATATACTTACACTGCCTTCTCCGACTTCCTTCCCTGTATTTTTCACGCGTCGACCGCATTTTCAAAGATGCTGATCTGACGCTGGAGGAGATTAAAGACATGGCTCTCAGAGCCAGTGCGGAGGACAAGAACACGCTTCAAAGACTGAACTCTGGCTTCACACCCTTCACTGTAGCTGGCGACCCGCCRTCGCCGGCTTATAAGAAGCTCAAGACCAATTGGGAGCTCTTCATCGACGCTCTGATGCGAGAGTGGAAAACCTTGAACATCATCTCTGCCCTGCTTCTTTCGTAAGTACATTTCGTCACGTGCATTGAGAGCTTAATCACAAGTCATAGTGGCATTTTGACTATATTCCAGATCGAGGCAGCAGCAGCAGATCCAGTGACGCGATATCTCGCGTTTTGGTCGCTTGTCTGCGCGATGCTGAGTTTGTTGTGTGGGGGTCTGCTCATTATTCGGTTTTCGAGCATGCGGAAGCCATACAAAGCTGTGGAATGGGCTATGGTACGGTCAATATACAACTTCATTTTCACGAGCTGACACCAGGAACTAGGAGGCAGGGAAATATCAGACGATATTATGGAACGTTTGGATTATGCTTGCGATGCCAGCGATATGGTTGGCCTGGTAAGATTGTTTCGTCAGAATATAACTAAGAGATGACCAGAACCATAGGTCAATTACGACCTACACGATTTGTATTATGACTTTCATGTGGCGCGTTCCTACATTGCGATCATCAAATTCTGTCCCTCCCGGCACGAACCCCTCGACCGAACTAGCATTTAGAATCTTCATTTGTTCCGTCCTTGGTGTTGGCGTTTTGTATGGGATGCTCATCATCAACACCCTCCGATGTTACGGGACACAAATGGATGATGCTTGGACCAGACGTATCAACAGTTTCATGCACCAGTGCATGTTTCCGAGGCATACCCGACCAAGATCGCTTCCACCACCTACTCCAGGGACGGCGCTTCCGCGCCCTATCCTGCAGGACCCATATCCACTACCTATCTCCCAGTTCTTATACCCGTCGATCACACAGGGAGATATCGTCCAGTCCCCATTTATACCCCCTCTTTGGTCACCAGAATCCACTCCGCTCTCGGAACAAGATGGGATAATCGAAGCAGCAGGGATTGGAACAAGAGAGGGGCGTCCGAGTACACCTATGTTAATGTTCGGACCGGTCCCCCCCGAACCAGTCCCCCCCGAACCAGTTGATGCGCATCCGTGGCAAAGGGCACTCCTGAATATTTCGGAATGGATAGATGCAGATACCTTAAGCCCAGAGCTATCCGCTGGAGGGCTGGGGTTAGGCGGGGAGGAAGGAGGGGATAGGGGTAGGTTGCAAGGCGGACACGTGCTTGATCTGCCGAAGGAGCCCCCAACGGGAACCCCACGTACCCTCACATCCAATCAGAGTGCGATCCCTGATCTTATACAGCATGAGGTGGAATTAGGGAGTCGGGGTTCTTTGGTCCTAGCGGAACCTCCCTCTCGGGAAGGAGGGCTCGATCTTCCATTAGGACGGTGGGAGGTAAATTTGGACAGCGARGACAAGAATGGAAGACCAGACAAGGAAGGCATAATCCCACAATCTGGGACTGCGCACACACCAGGCGGGGGCGACGAGGCCCCAGTGTACGAATTGTTGAACCCACCCGTTATTCCCACCGATAATATTCCTCCTGACCTTGTAGAAACTAAAACGACTTTGCCAGAGCCTATGCCTCATTAAAATTTCGTTTGCCAGAGGGACATCCTTATATGTATGTTAACTACTCCGACTACTCCGCTCTAGTTTTTCACCGCAAATGGAAATATTTGGGTACACGCCAGAATACAAGACGGTGTTTTGATACCCAAGGGGGGATAGGATGGTTACGGGCATGACCCACATTCGTGTTAGCTGAATCCGTCATTGCCGAATTTCTCATACAAACCGATATRGAATTGTAAGAGTGTGTGTACTTGCTRTTTCTGCTGTCGAGTCACTTCTTTGTCATGAATAGAGTCTGAGCTGAGTAAGGCAACGCCCATTGTGATTTGGCGGCATATCGTTTACGGTGGCTGACTTTCTCGGCATCTGGGCAATGTTTTCTCGAAATCTATTAATTCATTTCGATCAGTGGCAGGTACTCAAATCAGCTGACAAGGGGTAGATAATACCAATGACGGCAATGATTTGTGCTTCTCCGAGCTACATTTTTTCCGTCAGCCACAATGATGCCATCAAGAATGSGCTCGGAAAATGCGGCGCGAAAATTGAGCTGGGGAAATAGTCATTGTACCCACCCCCCCTCCGAATCAATACGTGCTGCCGTATTATTACAATCGGCGAATTCCATCCAAACTGGTCATCGCGGGCTAACAAATTTGAGGGTACAGCTTAATTAGTGGATGCCTGGTAAGAATCTTACCGTAAGCAAATTGTGTGCATGAATAGACGATCGTTGCAACGCACCCACACAACACAGCTCCCGAGAATTCTCAGGGGCAAACATGAATTTTTACCATAAGGGGATATAATGAAAATTTAGAGGACCAACTTTGTTCAACTACTTGTACGGCATTATCGGCATGCTTGGCTGATTCCTTTAGCCTGTGTAAAATTTTCTCGTAAAATGCCTGCAGGCCGGGGTATATGGATTAATAGCAATTGCAYGTGGCGAGAAGCGTACAGTAAAACTAAATCGAGGTGATCTGATTTATCCTTAGCCTATTTTGCGAACGTAAAGTCGTTACGTTTGTAGAAGAAAACCGAATAGGCGTTCCTTTATATATTGGTTGACCCCGTTTTCGAGTGATAGGTGTACAGTGATTCAACGCCGCCACCGTTCTTCTCAGTTACGACTAAAATGCCTTATACGTCCCAGGTTTGGATTTCTCACGTGTTTCACTACGGTTGCGGCCATCCTCACAACTTTCGCTATCCAGATACCAGACGTCCCAGACGTCCCAGACCATCGATGGGCCTTGATATTTGAAACAATTGACGGAAAAGATGACTTCGGCCTAGTGGTCGAGTGGTGCGAGAAACAGAAAGTGCTTATCATAGCGGAGTTCTTGACTGCAAGCGATAGGAAGCAGATTTTCATTCTTACTCCAACTGAAGCTATCGCGAAAATGGTGAGGGCCTTCRCATATTCGAGTAGGGTGAAGCTTAATCCCAGCATTAACAGTTGCTTAAACAGAGTRACTCTGATAAGCTGGTTCGCTTGCTCCCGCGCACCGTGACCAAAACGTTCTGGGGCAAACATGAGGATTATCCTGCATGGTGTATCGATGCATGAATGTCGAGCTCTCCAGGCTTCTTCTAWYCCATTATGACTGCTGTTGATAGCGATTCTTTAACCAATTTTCCTCCTGCGGCACACCATCCCATTGGAACGCACAGGAGGCCACTCCCGGGGCCGAAGGGCACGCCCACAACCAGCACAGACACTATTCCCTTGTCACTTCCAATGGCCATACTCAGATAACGAGGTCTCATTAATATTTCCGGCTCAAGCCCTCCGATGCCAAGATTTCGCCGCCCAATTGCTGGGAGGTATTTAGATAGTGAGTGGCTATGTAGCCAATGGTGCATTGGGGACACAGGGAGACACCCGCAACGCCTACAAACAATGAGTGAGAGTGTCTCCAAAACTTACGTTTCCAAAGTTAAGGCACGGCGACAAAAGAGGCGATTAGKTTGATACGCATCAGGCCGAAACCGACTTATCCAGGTTCAAGCAGTGTTCACGTGGTTGCCCGACCTTGATTGTCCAAACTAGGACATGATTACTACTTGAGCTTGGAGTACAACTGCTGGACGGCCGGAACAAGGTGTAGCTCTATGCTATCTCCCAGCCGGTATGGATATATCCCAATAATGTGCGAAAATCAGGGAGTGAAAATGCAATACGAATTATTCGTCGCACTAGTACTGAAATCGGGCAAGCTCCCCTAGAAAAACTGTTTAGAAGCCAACTTTTCTATGTTATGGTAAGTATATTAGCTTTTTCCTCGTCCTCAATAGATGCACTATATGTATATAAATTGAAATCTGGAAYCAGATGTCTTCTCAATTAATTGATGAACTGATTTTCTCAGCCGCCTTCACCGTATGGCTTATAGGGTTTTAAGCAATTTGTATTCCTCAGGAGGAAATTTTTTTTTTTTTGATATGTGGACCTACAGAACCACCACTTAACACCGCCCAAATATCACTAAGGTTACCCACCCTGCACACGAGCTAAAGACGAGCCAGCTCGATTATATTAACCACATTTTCGCTACTTATAGGAGACCCCTAGTTGATCCCGAAGGTTTATTCATGGCAAAAGGTTGCCTTGTGRAAAAATCCGCTTGCCGGCCGATTTGGATACACCGTTGACCGGATTCCAAAGTCGGTAATTTGTTCCGATATGCTTTTTTCGAACGAATCTGACGCCAGCAGATTTGGCTGTACTCCTTTTCTTTTTCTTTTTTGAAATTACCCGCGGATGACTGCGCCGTCTTGTTCCCAAAGTCCGACGTTCAATATTCAACGATGCAACCGCCCTTGACTGCGTCTAATGTTTTTATYAACTAAGCTCCTTTAATTAACTTCTGGATCATTATCAATCTTGTTATGTAGAATAAACCTTTCCTACGTGTGCAYATATTAGTAGCATGTCTTGTTCACTTATCATTGCGACCTCTGATGTATGATGGATCCGAACACATATTCTTTAACACGACCATACATCATCACCAACAGAGGGTCATATTTCAGAATGTGAGGGTATCTATGCAGTAAAAACATTGTRCCTCAGCAAAACATATATCAAGCCTACCACTTCAAAGCGAGAACAGCATACATAAAAGGTGTCATAACAAAGGCCTAGAAAAAGATGAGCTATGAAGGACAACGGAAAGGTGTAGAGGGAGAAATCAAACTTCAGTAACCTGGTAGTGCAGGAAACCGGTAAACATGAATGGTAAATAAATGACCGGAAACTGGCTAGCTGTTATTACACGAGGTCAATGAATCCGGGGGGGAAAAATTTTGTGTATAACACACCGTTCAATACGGCGTAATATTGAAAAAAAYCATCAGCGGCATAATCACGATGAATCAATATCCATCCTTGCTAATCCTCCTTTTCTTGGAGCAACCAAGTCCCTCTCTCCTTCATCGTCAAGAGACTCTTCCTCCAAGGGAAGTCCAGCAACAGCCAACTTCGGCGTGTTGTATCGCGATGCAATGTGCATCGAAGCAAGCGGGATGGCACCCGGGCTGGGCGCACTAGCCACAGCCCCACTGAAAACGTCTCGTGCAGCGGTCGAATTTGAAATAGAAGGAGAAGCAAATCCAGCACCAGTGGGCGTCGAAGGCATACTCGACGCAGCAGTGTAAGAGGAATTCGATTGATATCCACTCGTGAGGCTAAGAGTGGTATTRGCAGTAAATGGAGAAGCTGGGATTGAACCAGAGAAAGATGTCTCATCCTCCCCCAATCCAGACGAGCCACTCTCCCCGCGTCGGTGAACAAGGGCATGGTATGCCTCCCTGCTTCTCTGGCGTTGTCCGGAGTCGCGTGCAGATTCCCTGTAGGTAATCCCATGATCTTCGCCAAGAATAGTCTCATCGATATTAYCTTGTCCTCCACGCTGAACGCCAACAACCCGCAGGCGGTTCACCCATCTATCAAGATATTAGACTAGAGTTAGCTTCACAAAGTGAAGAACACGTACGCGTCAGCACGATCTAGGCTGTCTTTGACAACGCCAGTCACGTTGCGCATCATATCTAAACTCTCAGTCGCCAGCGTAAGAATTCGTTGTGCGGCAGCGCTAGCAGTCGAGTGCGATACTTGTTGATTACTGGTTGGAGCAGGAGCATCAGCAGGAGGTTGGGAGTAATGAYGTGGATGGGGGTGAGGGTGTAGATCTAGCGGTGAGGGAGATGCCGCACGAGAACCTGTACCCCTTTCCCGATTTGCGGCACGTCTGTCTTTCCCTTGGCCCCTACGATGAACGCCTGTACTGCTTCCTGCAGCAGCAACTGTTTCCCGCTCCCTTTCACCGGCGGCCCCACTGGCAATGGCGGCAGGAACAGGCACGGCACCAGGCGGTCCACTAGTAGCAGCGGCTCGGGTTGCCCACCGTTGTGGTAAATTCAAGATAAAGCCCCTAACTTTCCCACGAGCAGGCTCGGGTAGTGCACCTCCAGCATACTTGCTCACAACGTCAACCATCTGCCGAACAGTCGAGACAATATCTTTGCGAACTTCAGTGAGTTTTCTGAGATGATCTTCTGAGATCGGGGGACGACGATGGGAATTCGAGTTGGGATGGGGGATAGGTTGGATACTCTCAATGATATCGCGGAGGATGATGATTTGGGCGTCTATATGAGCAGTTGCACACTTAAGATACGAATCAGTCATAACGCCAGCCACGAAGAAGGAAGTTATCAGTGCAGACCTGCAACCACTGTAGACAATACTTGAGTCTTCTCATGTTTTCTTCACTTAAAGCAACGCCAAGGCCACCGGCTTCAAGTAGCATTGCTTGCCATCGGCTGCGCTGAGCCACCTGCCTTTCCGGGTTCTGATTTGATCCTTGGCTCYGCGAGGGGTCGCTTGATTCCCCCGGAAGGGGGCTTGAATGATCATGTCGAGGGGGTTCGGAGGGAGACTGTTTAGTGGGAGATCTAGATCGCTCATCGAYGCGCAGTGGTGGTGAACAGGGTCTTGAGTATTCCGTTGGGGACCTAGTCCCAGAACTCGATGCTTGAGTGCATGAGTGGGTCGCTGGAAGTAGATTCAGTATAAATTTTGTCAAATCGAGGAGRCGAACCCCCTACACTGAATCCAYTGAGGTACACTCCTGTCGCTTCCTTCATATGGTTGCTCCATGTTGATGTCGTCGTCACTGTGTCTATATCTATCGTATTCGCGGTCATTGYTTCCTGGAGCGGCGGTCCCGTCCAGAGTTTTTGTTCTGAGCTTTGGCCGGCCCCTTTCAGGGCTGTCCGCTGATAAGGCTGAACCCACAT
This sequence comes from Lepiota subincarnata, assembly GCA_023014305.1. NCBI lineage: Eukaryota > Fungi > Basidiomycota > Agaricomycetes > Agaricales > Agaricaceae > Lepiota > Lepiota subincarnata. Next base: position 198,174 of record JAECYV010000014.1, on the reverse strand, counting down.
CATTGGTGTTAGATAGGCGCCGACTAGTGGCCGTATGAGCGCTTATAGATGAAGCGGGCGATCGGGGCGAAGTGGGCTCAGGGCCAGTAGATGGTCTKCGATATTTGTCGAGCTGGAGAAGGGAAATAGTCAGACACACGATGGAGCAAAACGCATGAACGAAGACGAGAACTGAGGGAAGGGTGCGGAATTGGACAAGGTGTTATCTGTGTAAGGGTGTTGTGGGGAGTGTTCTTGAGTCAACTATGGAGTAAACAAGTGTGCTCAGGCAGGGCCCACTGCACGTGTGAAACAAGGGTAGATCGATAGTAGWAATTCCGGACGTCCGGAAGGAAAAAGCGGTGAAATGGAAGAACGAAAGTTGGTGGTGCAGGCRATTGATTACGCTAAAGTAGAGGGCGAAAATGTCGGAACTCACTCGATCGAGTTGTCGGCATGCAAATTCGTCGAGCTGGTTAACGGGGAGGCGGTCGATGACCGGTTTTGAAACCGCCTTGACGCTAGATTCCACCATTTCGGCACCATACTGACCGTGTGCACACGTGGTTATCCGTTGAATTCRATCATGAGAGAGTGAAAGAAGATCACCTTCAAGGCCCTGGAGGAAGCCTTCCCATGCTCGTAGGCACGGATGGCTGTCCCAACAAGGGGGAAAGACGACATGCGGGAGACAAAGTCTGAGCTCGGGGGCTGCTGCTGTTGCTGCTGCTGCTGCTGAGATACATCCTGGCCAGTATTATTATTCCTGCTGGTCGATGTCTGTCCTGTTGAGTGAATGGAGYATGAGATATTAAGAGAAACAGGGTGATCCGTATCGGACTCACGGTCACCGGAAGAGGAAGTGGTCGCGATTGCCGCGCGGGAGCGCATATCGCCGAGGGCTCTGACTGCGATGTCTACACGGACGCTCTCGTCGTCGTTGGCGGCGTCGGCGAGCGGGGGTTGTTCTGGGGGCGGCATGGGGAGAATGGGTGGTGGCAGCAAGCAAGTGATTGAATAATTGAAAATGGATTTGCATGTGAAATTGGAGACAAACAAAAACAAACACCACCTGACTTAATTACGTCTAAAAATAGAATATTCAATGTTTATCCAGGTGAATCCGCACATGCTGCCCAAGATTGTCCCGTCTACTGAACGCCTTGTCGCAGCCCTCGAACGGGCAGGGGTGCGCTGGGAGGTTTAGCACTCGTATGTAACTCAGTAGCAGTAGATCACCTACGTTTGTCGTGTGTATGGATGCTCCGCACATGTCGCTTCAGATGCTCTCCACGCACAAAACACTTGCCGCACCCCAGCACTTCACAGACAAACATCCGTTTCCACTCCTCTTCCCCTCGTCTGCGTGTCGATCTGCTGTTTTCCCCGCTGCTCTGTGTTGCCTCCTCCGCAACGAAGGGGACCTTTCTCCCTCGGCTCTTCTTGATCAGATGCGGCACGGGCACAGGTAGAGGAATATGCCCATTTCGTCTCTTTCTCCCCGCCCGAACTGAAGGACTATCTTCCGCAAAACACCCGAGTGAGTCTGGGTGCTCGTAAAGTGGAAACGGGATGTATGTTCCCCAAGCGCTCGTGGGTGACTTGCCGCTCATCATCGTCGCTTTAGCCAARGCAAGCGCAGCGCTCCCCCTCGCCTTTCCTTTACCTTTGCTGTTCCGTCGGCGTCTTCTGGATCCTTTCTCGCCCTTGTACTGTCCCGAAGATGAACCGGCAGTATCCGTGCTAGTCGTGAGGGTCTGCACACTCCCACTTCTGCCGCTCCCCGAATTGCTTCCAGCTCGCGACGAAAGACCATCGTTCCTCCACCGACTATACAACACGGGCGAAGGAGACCTGGACGGGTAGTAGACATCGTCTTCGTCATCATCGTCATCGTCGTCGGCATCATCTCCACCCTCATCCTCACTCTCCCCCCAATCCAGCAYCCAGGGTTCGCCTCCCTTCGCTTTACCCTCCGAAATTGATCCCAATCTCCTCCTCTTCCTCTCCCGCCTCTCCTGCACTTCGCCGCCCTCGCCCTCCGTGCCGACCTGACGCTTCCTCGCCGCCGTATATCCCGCCACCTTCTCTTCCTCATCAACCTCCGAATCCGTTCCATCACCCCTCTTCCTCTTCCTATTCGCTACTTGACCCTCCTCCTTGGAACCCACGCCACCACTCCCTTGCGTTTCCGAAGTGGGCGCAGATGCCTGTCGCAGCTCTTCCTCCCCGCCTTGCCACCCCAATAGCGCCGTCGGCCTACTCCTTGTGGGAATCGGCAACGCAATAGGCACATTCGAATACCGCACCCCTCCTCCCCCAAGTCCCAGCCGGTTCTCCGCCCTTCCCATCCCAGACCCCCCTCCTAGATCCCTCATAACCCTTGTTGGTTCAATCCCCACCTCCGATGGCTCCCCCACACTTGGCCTCCTATGTGCCAGCGGACCTTCATCAAACAACAGCTCCTTCCCTGCCAACCCAGACAACACAAACGAAAGTCCATCACCCGTCGTACTTCCACTTGTATCCCCAATAACCCTCCCGTGCGCATCGTACTCACAATGCAGCATCACAGGCGAAAACGACGACGGTAAAAGCTCAAGCGAGCTGGCAAGGTAAGCCGATGGCGATGAGATCGATACCGATGACGACGACGGCGACGATCCAGTGGGACTCGTCCCCCCAATTCCTTTCGTACCCGTTCCCAAGCTCGAATTACTCGAATCAGGGTGATGGTAATCTTGTTGATGATTCGGACGACGATGATCATGACTCTGACCATCCCATGCTACCCGTTCACTGGGTGACCTATACGGCCCGAAAAAGTTCGTTGCGGCCGTTCCTGCATGTACACCATGCTGTCGTGGAGACGACACCGCATGACCCTGCATACTCCCCTGAGATTTCGAAATATCCATATCCGAAGCGGTCCTRTCCCTGATGCTGGTACAATGCTGCGTCGCAGGGTCCCTCATTTCAAGTCCATAATCGTTGGCATCCAATACAAAGGTCTGTTGAATATCCGAAAGCGAGCCAAAGGGCTTCGAGAGCGAAGTCGAGAGAAACGACGATTGCAATAGATCCGATTCTTGTTCGTATTCGTGAGCGGGATATCGCCCTTCACCACCCGACGGATACATATCCTGGGCATGGACATTCGAGCTTGCACTTGGAAAAATACCGGTATTCTGTGTAATAGTCGATGATCCCGGTACCGTGGAGGGCTGATGACCGATGCCAACGTTGCCAAGACYGGCATAAAACCCAAGGTCGTCTAATAACATCCCACCATTATCGTTTCCATTGCTATCACCCCACACAATAATCATCCCCGAACGTCGTCAGCTTTATTATCTACACACTCCGAATCAAACAAATAAAAGACAAACCTCGATAAATTCGACAYAAATTGTACAGCGCTCCTCGGTACAGGGCTCACGATGTCAACATCCATCGTAGTTCCCTGAACATGCTGATGCGGATAACCCAATCCCTGCTGTCCGACGAACGAGGGCGGTAGAAGCCCAATAAATTCCGAATTTCGATTCTCATTCCGAACGCCAAGTACGGTGGCATCCATGCGATCCTAAGTCTCTACCACGCCGCTAAAAAAACACGAAAGAAAAACGCGAGTTTGAGACGCCCAACGATACCAGAGGTAGAGGTGATGAAGGAGGGGCGAAAAGGAAGAGAGGAGGGTCAGAGGGGAGGGGGTAAAAACAAGTAACTTCTTGGTCGACTTGTCAGCCTCAGACTTTTAACGAGTGGGACGGGCTCATATCTCCGCAGACTTGAATTCAGGCGCAAATGGGATTCCGTTCCATCCTTGGAATTCCGTCTAGGCTGGCCGGGAAGCCAAACGATCGTTGGGTCATCCATTATGGAAGCGCACACTGCAAATCTAGCCCGCTCGAGAAGAAATTAATAGCGGGACGGGATTGGGTTGGCAACGAATGTTTGCAGCCAGAAATGATCAAGGGCTATGACTGGCCCGAATGCGCCGGACCCTACCACCAAATCGGTTGTCTCACAAAGGGCATTTCCGGGTTAGGTAATAAATTGTCTCAAAGGACCCACCATCACCCACTCCTGGGCGCTCCTAGTCCCGGAGAGCTTGGACACCCCGCAGTTTGGTGCTACCCTTAATCACCCTACGAAAGCACACGGAGAGCATTTGATATTTAGCTTATAAGGGTTAGTCTCCTCTTTGCATGGACGCAGAGCGATCCGTGCGCACCCTCTGGGTCTCAAGTGAGGTCGAGGCCCCGACCTCTCGGAAACATTTACCCCCGGATTTAAGATAAGCCTGAAGCCTGATCCTCATATCTACTCATTATATGGCAACACAGCTTGGCTCGGAGAAATTTCTGAGACCGGAAGGCGGTGAGCAACTTTTGGAGCGGCTTTTCGATGTCGACGTCGTTGCTAAGGATCGAATCGAACCGCCCGATCTTTAATTGGAAGCAACCAGGGCATCCGCTCAAGCAATTTCCTTGCGACAATATATTACCGGTACATTGTTTTCCATTGGTCTACTTTCTACTGTACTGACGATCGAATGTAGGAACCCTGTGCACTCAGATATACAATACGGAACGACGGCATACTAGTTTATCGGGTTTCAATCCAAGGAAAGGGATCGGACCACTTTGCTGGAGACGCATTCAGTGTAAGTCATTTTTAATGACATTAGGCGCATACCGTGAGCGGGGGGCGTAGTCCTTTGCGGAGCCTCGGTAGGAATTACCCACTGGGTAGAACTTGTCTCCCCGATAGAGCTAGTTTCTCGGATAAAGCTAGCCTTTTTGTGGGCCTTGGTTATAATTAAATACACTAAACATGACACTCTTCCCAACTAGCAAGTATCATACCGTCATGGATGGCAACGCTGAGCATGAAAGTTGCATACAAGCTACAGTCACAAAAAAGAAGAGATTTCGCATGTGATTTTGGGTCATAGCGGCRGAAGATTTGGACTGGCAAACAGTTCTTAGGATTGTAAATGGAGAGCCGTGTCCAGATTCCTGGGGCCTTTATACAAACAAAAGTTTGGATACCCGATCCGGCTTATCAGCATACATCCTGTGAGTGGATGTTATTATGACACGAAAGGCAATGTTACTCTCACAAGATCCACGAGTACTGTTGTATAACAGCTGTTAATGGGCAGAACATTGGTTAGTCACGGGTTTGATGCCTATCTCGGAAGTAAAACATCCGAGGTCCCCTGGACCGTAGGTGCATCGAGAGCCATCTTTTGAAGTACCTCTGATGAGCCTTATGGCTGCCAAGGCCTACCTGATCCCATATCTGTAATACTGCACCAGGGTAACGGAGGGCAACCCTCAAATAACTTTGTATCATGCCCGCTCAGGCAGTGCTTTTTGGGGACGCTATCCGAGTCATACAGCCGACTTGGTTATCACATAGTATGGCCGAGATCTGCCCAGGCTAGTTTCCAACAACGGTATACGGTCAGATATGTCCCGGTTATATCAACCATACCAATGACAATGGGYTACAGTCTGCCGTCCCGCAACGCGTTTGGTTTCCATCAAACTAACCAAATGTTTTACACGCGGATGCAGGATCCAAGATTACCGGAGGTCAGCTGATTTACCCGATTCCACTCGGAAACTGCCGGGGCTGGCCAATATTGGCATAAGTATTCCATGACCGCTACTTGCAGTTCTCAGTATCATCAAAGTTAGAATATACCCTGGAGCATAGTTGATTTAACGGGCTTCCCGGTTCTTCTCGTGACAGAATTGACAACGCTTATCCAAACATAAACCCCATTGGTCTTATCAGCTTCTGCACTTCCGGGTTCATGGATCAGCCAACCAGTTTCCATTCTGACATTTGCAATGAAAGAGGCGGTACAATATGCACCCTGAGTCAATCCGTGCATATACGGTTCCGAATGACTTCATTGCCTTCGCAACCGCTGCGCTGGGGTATGCTCGTTTCGACTACGGCGCCGTAAGGTGAAAGTGATCAGTGTGGTACCTCTCACATCGAGACTTTGGCCACCCTTGAGTGAGGGTCTCCCTAACGACATTTTGGGACATTGTTCTGTGAGACAGTCTAAGCCATCTCTGCACGTGCCGTGCTAGTCCCTTTATTCTGTAGCATTTCTGAGGTTTGGGAACGAGCACGAACTATAACAGAATTATACTGCTAGAATGGCCCTCTGGCTAGGGTGGCGAGGYAAGCCATACCATGGATGGTAATTAACTTAGTGATTTATGATGTGGGGGAGGCGGAGGATGCCAGCGGACCAAGCTCGGAGGGTGTCGGGCAATAATCTCGATGACTTAGTCCAGTATATCGACCCACTGCCTGGGTCACTCCTCAAGGGGGGGGAGGGGCATTTTATGCTCCACTCCTTCTGAGCCCACCATTGAAAGCCAAATTTTAATATCATCCATTCAACATATTCACCAAATGGTATTCCTGACGAGGTAACATACACTCGAGAAAGGGGTAGAAACTCTGTTATGGCAGGAATGCTGGGCCTCATTGAACAAAAATTTATCGGGGTCTCATCTCGCAGTCACAGACGGACGAGGGAAATCCCAAGGGAAGAGGAATTTAGCTAGGAATGTGGTCGGTATGGCTCCCCATTTCATGGTATTTAAACACGTACGATCCAATCTGACGGTATGTGTGTCAACCTGCAGATTGTTGGCTTCTTGGATGGAACCTTTGTGGGTGTCAGCTGTAGGTGGGGTCAATATAGTACTCTATTTCATTTTTCGAGTGCATACTCTCTGGTTGTGTAGGCATGGCTGAACATGCAAGCAATAAATAAGTTAAAGCGAGAAGGAACAAGGGATTGCGCATTGGCAAGTCACAAATGTTTAGAAAGGGGATCAGTTCTGGGTATTACTGTACACTACCCATCACATGGRAGACGTTTTATACCAATGCCTTTATTAAGAAATCAGGATGCAGTGGAGGCCAATATTAGGGTTACGGGGGGGAGTATCATTCTCACGAGACCTATGAGCATTATTATGGACATTTTGATGATCGCGATGGTTGTTTCCATCGTCTCAGGATGGAGAAATGATTGAACCTCATAAGTATAGTATGTGCGCTGGAGAAGTATTTTCGGAGCCATCTTTCTGTCGAACGGGCGGGGCCCTAGACCCCCGATCAAAACCTCTTAGTCGAACAACTATGGCTGCCCCTGCACAAATAACCCATGATCCTGAAGGGTTTTTCCTCGAAGGAAGTTGGCACTTACCTGTCTTGGGTAAGAGTAATCTAAATGAGAACATTGCTAGATTGTCAGCAACGATTCATAGTATCGGGTAATATGTGTTCAAACTAAACCTTATCTGATTGTGTTTCGAGTTCCTGTGGCATCAAATCATCAATATTTTTCTTGACAATAATCGCACGTGCATCTGATCGAAATATGATCACCAGCCAGCCAATGACTCCGTATTCCTCCTTATCCGACTCAGAGTGCATCCCCTTTTCCACAGACAAGACCTGTGAGCCCGGACATTTAAAGCTCTAAACTTCGGAACGAAGCGATAACAAACACTGGAATTTATCGGTGAAGGTACTCAGCGTCACGCTAATCCCGTAAACTGCTGAGGTGGCATCTACATATCAGGGTCCTTATAAGAATGTGAACAACATAAGCTATATAGTTCTTCATTGAAAAGGAAAGGATGGTGGCATGTAGAATATGAAATACGTGCTGACGATTGTAGTCCTCGACTACCTTTGGGTACCCGGGCCTCTGTTATCGCACCTCACCAACAGAATTGTGGTTACTGTGGTGATGGGGGGTAAATGGGTCAGGTACAGATCACGTCGATTACACTCTATATACTATATGCCACGAGATAAGCGCTAGGGGGTCCACCGTTTAGCTCTGAAGCTGAAATCCAAACAGGGACACCTTGCTTGTGGCTCTGAAGTAATGGACGTGCACCACGACGACAGCTGTGGGAATCGTAATGTTTAATTAGCTTCCGTGAGTCATCCCAGTTCAAAATACGGTACGATGGTGGACTCGTTGGTTAGAATACAGTATTTTATTAGCAGAGCATAGGATGATTACGCAGGGTATGCCCTTTCTTTATATTCACTATGATATAATTTAGAGCCAGAAGAAGTTGAGGGCATTTTATATGGCCGACATCAATGTATTTCGAATACGGTTTTCATGAAGGCGGAGTTAGATGGACCCAAAAATATACCGGGCCTGTAGTTCCCTATCATACTTAGTGGATATGATCGAAACTAACGAATAGTGATCATCACAACAACGTACCATCAGCTATTTTCAGTGATCATTGTCACCCATGAGCGCTCTCGGGTGAGGCGGCCTGGAGGACCTGTGGTCGTGGGAGTGCACACAACCCGATGACTGTCTCCCATGATATATACCTCGTGGAACAGGRATCCTGTCTCTCCTGGCTTTGACTAAACAGTTTAGCGCTAGCTTGCTTTTTCACTTGAGCAGGGCCCTACCATGGCGGCTGCACCCATCCCGTTTCCGTTCCAGGCTCGCGATGTCATCTTACAGGAGACCATTCTGGAGAGCTTTGCAGGCGGTGTGTTTGATTACCTTCTTTTTCATATACCGCAACGAATAACAACTTCGACTGAAACTTAAGGTGTCTACACCGCCGTGTTCTGGTTCACTATGTACCTGCTATGTAAGCTCCTTGTTTGGAGACTATGGACCATTCCTTATACTCTGGCCATAGTGTTTCGAAAAAAGCCACAGCAACAATCGCAGAGCAACTGGATGACGTTCGGGATTATTGTCCCCTTGTATATCCTCACTATTGTCCATCTCGCACTCCGTTGGGGTGTGTTGCGACAGGCTTTTATAGTGGATGGCCAAACGGCCGACAGCATCTTGATCAGCTTTCTTACTCAACCAACATGGGTGCTTGCATTATCAAGCATTTGCTTTGGTTTAAATTTGCTGATTGCTGACTATGTGATGGTGAGCTCTCTAGGTTCTGCTTCAGTGCTGGCTCCTGATATATAAAAGGTATGGAGATGTTGGGTCATGTGGAGTCGCGCTTGGCAAGCGGCGGCGGTCCCACTTGTGTTAACAGTCGCAGGGACTGGTGAGATAATTGGTTTTGCTGGACAGTGAGGATAACTTAACCCAATGCCGACTTTACCCGGCAGTTTTTTGTGCGCTCAGCATTGCGTTCCAAATTGACCCTTCAAGCTCACTCTTCACCGGCAACCGTAATAAATTTGCTCAACCAAGCCTCATTTACTTCATACTTTCTTTCGCCAGCACGGTCATTTCTACATCCTTGATCGTCTACCGAATAATCTCTGCCACCCGAGACACAGGGTTCAATCTTTTGAGCCCTTACCGCAAGATTATAGAGATTGTTGTAGAGTCAGCGGCCTTGTATTGCGTGGTCCTTCTTATATATCTTCCACTCCTGATCCGCGGTGAATTCACTGGCGATTTGCTCGACGGCTACCCTCAAGCTTTGCTCATCTCTGTTGCTGTTAGTCAGCCCTACATTTAAACATTATCGATGATTATGCTCAAAACACGTTCTAGGGTATCGCGCCAACAATTATCACTGCACGTGTCTCGCTGGGAGTCGCAAGGGAACAATCAACGTTGAGGTCTGAAAGCGGATTTGTGTTCGCCAGTGCTGGGCCTTCCGTGACAGTTTTCTCCGGTGCTGGCGATAGCCAGGAGGGCAGTCTTCCCGGGCTGGACCAGGAAAAAGGGGTTGGGAAGGTGATTCCTGGCCACGGTACTGAAGTCTAAGGATGGGTAGTGCGAGYGGCGCTGTTCCTGGATAAAGAAAATCGTATTCTGTTGTGTACCGATAATTGGCTGTTTCGAGATAGTCCTTTGATCAAATTTAGGGTCTACAATCGAGTATTAGGAGTACACTTGCACTTTCCATGATTACTTTCGAACACATGTTCTAGGAGCAATTAACAGGAGGGGCATGCTTGGAAACGAAGCATGGGAACTCTTTTTTTTTTCGGAACAGATTACCATGGTGAGTGTAAGCCGCAAGCTCAGCAGCACTTATGTCCATTCCGGTGCTGAGCAGGCACAGCGTAGTATTGACAATGCGAAGGGGTGCGGACCGGCGCCCTGGCCCTAGGTGCAGACGGTCGCAGTCACCTGCCAGCCAATATGCGTGGTCATGATAAACGTCATGTTTACAACTTTACATGTTGATCTTATCCACATCAATTTTGTGCTAAAACTCCTTGTTGTTGGTTGTTTCACTCGTGCCACAAGATTTGGCGAAGGCCGGATTGACTGCGCTGTCTTGCGCGGGTGCCGAGTGGCACGCAAGTTGCCTGATTTAGTGTGGRGTTGGCAACATACATGACAATCAGGCAGGTTTCATGTCAGACGCACATTGGAACACAAACCCGACACACTTCCATTACACTCATTGACTGTACACTGCTTCCCAAATAGAGCCTTGATTGGATCTGAAAAGTGTCGGACCATCCGTATCATTGCAACCTATAATTATCTAGTAACCATATCCGAATGCGTCAACCAGAGGCTGTCGGCAGTCTCATAATTCTACCCTCCAATTTACAAGCAAAAGGGTTTGGTAGCAAGTATGCCAAAATACTGGAGATGTGTGCTTGAGAGGCGGATGAGACGACGAATTCAGAGTAACCCTTACCGACCAATGCGCAGGATTGATTCCACCAGATGAGATACTTGCGGAACACGTTGAATCCTCGCCATCAGGCGCGCATGCGCGAGTTGTCTCTTCGCTATATGGGCGTGTATACTGCCAGTATTCAATGCCTAAAGCCCGATAAACGTCAGTTGAATGCGGTGATCATAGTTTCCCACCATGATGGTGATATCCTAGGCAGGTCGGAATGATGGTTGGAACGCTATGTGGTATGGGTAAGTCCAAACACGGGGCCATCTCAGTGTGCGACTTGCCCATCGTTACCATGTACGACTATCAAAGGATTTAACATGACAACTTCTCCAAACCGAAGGAAACCCACCTCGAAACGCATTTTCACCAAATAGGCCGTTTACAAAAGCCGCAAATTCTTTGTTCTTAAGTCATGATGAAAGACAGAAACCAAGGCTTGACTCTGAATTATGACGTACACCAGCCCGGGGAGCGCCATATGAATATGTTCTGATGACCCTAAAGGTAAAGAAGATCGAATTCGTCAGCGTTGACATCAACGAGCGGAAAGTAGATGCATACTTCTCGTGATACTTCTGTTTGAGAGTGATTGCAGAGAACAACGCGAGCACACCTCCGAGCGAGTGTCCAGAAGTTACGATCGAATAGTCCGGATGTAAGGAAACTTGTCTTGCAACGATGATCCCCACCTGAATGGCGATAGATTCCCATCTATTACGGCTGGCTTAACTATATATCTCTGAGAGGAATGCGGTACTTGCGAGAGGAGAAATCCAGTGTGAACGCGTACGGAGGCTAACGATACAGTCATGATTCATGTCTGACACGGGGCCCTCCGCATCACCTACAAGGGGCTGTAATACCAGGAGCAATGAAGGGTACTAGTAAGATTTGTGCATCCGCAAGGCTCGCAAGTAGTGAACCACTGCATTTCAATGAGGATGAAAAATGTCGCCAAACGCCAAGAGTAGGCCTACCTTCCTCTAAATGCGACGATCACTTCTCGTCTGTCGTCATCCCTAGCTACGTACCCCTGAATATCTCCACCAAGACTTGAAAACTTCGGTGTTGTCAGAATATGCCTAAGTGAGGGACGATAATGACATACGGGCATCACAAGTCTCTTGCCATTTGGCCGTGGACAAACAACACTATACGCCGAAGAAGCGTACTTGAAGTAGTGCACCAAATCCTGATATAAGTCTACCATCGAGCTATGTTGAATCAAGTAATCACACAGCCCGAAGGAGTCTCACCAGCATTTATTGATCCTGGCAGCGGCGAAAGTTCTGTTTCCATGGATGAGGAAGGAGGACAATAGCACTGGACTCGAACCCGCCCAATTCTGCTGTCAGCTCCGGTCTCGGCAACTCCCGAACCATTATGTGTGTACTTGGACGCTCGCTTCAAAAATGTGACCGATAGGGTTATTATTATCGTGCTAGACCGTATCTCTTGCAGACTGGCTGGGGGCTGATTAACCTTCTGGAGGTCACTGCGGTTGATGACATCTGATTTTCGGAGTCAGGTTTTCACTGGAGAGACGATTTCGGTCCGTAGATACCAGACCGCCATTCCCACCTCCAACATTTAACCTTTCAACATGAATAAAGTCTGTACTGAGCTAAACTAGGCAATGAAAAGTCAAAAATCATAGAGTAGAGCCGTCACCCTAGGTAAGGTGAAACATTGGCTGAGAATACCGTGAAACAAATCAGCGATGGGGCAAACCGATGAGCTACCGAAGTTAGGAGGAACGTAGATCTGATACAAGGGTATCTCCATAATATATCTCACCCCCTGCTGCACCGTACAGCATGTAATTGGCATTTACATGATGGATGCTCACCGCGCCTTGACCTCACTCCCCGCATGCTTTTAGACCTAGCTTATCTCCCACCCGGAGGATAAGTTATGGCAGCAGTCGCTCCAGCATCAACAGGGAGAATGATACCGGTGATCCACCTTGCCTCGTCGCTTGCTAGGAAGCGAACCGCTGCTCCCGCATCCCACCCATTCCCCTCCGTCTTCAGGAGGCCTCTATTTCGACGCAGCTCTCGCATCTCCCCCGTAACAGCCGGATGGCTGTATACCATAGGCGTATAAAGCGTACCTGGGAATTATCAAAAGTGAACGGGAAGCACGAGATGATCAAATGACAACCGCTTACCAGGACACACACAGTTGACTCTGATCCCGTCTGGGGCATGATGGGCGGCCATCGCACGAGTCATATTGACAACAGCCCCTTTGCTCGTGTGATATAGCAACATTGGCGTGCCACCGATCATCCCTGCGACGCTTGCCATGTTCACGATGCTTCCACGACCACTAATCTCGTGCCTTGCATTCTTGCGCATGGCGAGGACAGCAAACTTGGTCATCAGCATCATGCTCGTCACATTGGTTTCCAACCCTTGTCCCCACTTGGCAGGATCAACTTCTACTGCTGTCCCTTGYGGGCCTTCGGTTCCGACGTTGTTAAAGAGGATATCGAGGCGGCCAAAGGCTTCGAGCGCTGAATCGACTATTCGCCTGCAGTCCTCCTCCTTAGTGACATYGGCCTGAACTGCGATGGCCATTCCTTCGCCAAACTCCTTGGTTATCATGGCCACAGTAATTTGAGCCCAGTCCAAGTTCAAATCGGCGCAAATGACATTCGCACCAGCTTCAGCAAGGAGGATTGATGCTGCGCGCCCATTTCCTATCCCATTAGCCCTTGACCCTGCCCCTGTGACGATAGCCACTCTCCCCTTTAGAGATCTTGAGGGTCGAGGGGGATTCTCTGGGTCATAGGATGGGGTAGACATACGTAGCTAGGTGGGTGAGAAATTGAGATCGAATGTTCATTAGCTGATTAACTGATTACCGAATGTATGACGTTGGGCATGTGCTCTCAAAATAGCGCTGGTCCCATCGCCAGATCGAGAGTTCCTTGGCAATTTTTCCAGGATTAAGCAGTGCTCCGCAACTCCACCCTGCACAGGCTCACCCAAACGTGACATGCATGATGAGGGGTGATGTTCTCGTTGGCTCTTCCCTTATCTCACTTGAAAAGATAAAATCTCAATTACACAGTTACAAAAATCAGAAGTAATCACCGGTTCATATAGAACTAACTTATATACCATAGCCCACCATCTATTCCCAAGCGACCTTGATGATATCTGCGGCCCGCTCTGCAATAACGTACACAGCAGTTTGCGTATGTGTACAAGGCACAAACGGCTGTTTCGCCATCTCTTTGGTCAATCGGTCCAGCCTCACGGAGAAGGACTCACCATCACAGATGCGTCGACGATCCGTAATCCAAACGCTTTCTTCACTAACAAGTCAGGGTCCACCACACCCCAATTTGCATCTTTGGGGGACATTGAAGCAGTTCCTACGAGATGTCTAGCTGTTGCACTGATATTTCTGATGACCGCGTCAAATTCTGCATCAGTGGTTACGTTGACAATGGGTGGCAAAACGCTCGTAATGATTGAATCCCAAGCATGGGCTTGGGTGAATCGGATGGCACTTCTGAGACCCTCCCTGACTGCGAATAAATCGAACTCGGAGGCGTAGTACCGTGGGTCAATCAAGGGATCGTCAAAGGGATTGTTGGATTGGAGTGTCAGAGTGCCGCCTTTTGTTAGTCTTTGTTAATGATACTTCAATGCGAATCAAGCGGTCCATGAACTGACGAGAAGCAGGGCTGACCATCCTAAGCCCGGCGGCAAATACTCCATCAGATATCTGTACGTCCGTCTCAGTTATTTTCCCCGATAAACATGGTAAGGAAGCAACACCCACCCCCAACAACAATTCAATATGAGCGGAATCGTGTCCTGAGGAGGGGTCTGAGAACCTTTTAAAAATGGGCGAATCATCCGGCAGGCGTGTAAACGAGATATGATTGGATGTGACCAACATCACATCTGGTCCAGTCCCATTCGTTTTCCAAAGGTCTAACGCTTGAGCTTGCAGGGTTGGATCAAAGGTCATGCTAGTACCAGCCGGTCATAAGCAACCGTATCTTGGGAGCCCGAGTCTGGCTTCCACAACACTCACTTTGCCCAAGGTCCTAGGTCAACTGTGGAGGCCACCCCGAATGATATCTGTACGACAGGATGGTCCGAAAAGTTTCGTCCAACACTAGGGTTATGCAATATCGTCGGGACATTGACAGCTTTCAAATCATTCTCGTCACCGATGCCAGAATTTAGGAGGATATGTGGGGTTCCAATAGTCCCAGCCGCCAGGATAACTTCTTTCGAGGCCGTTAAGTGGAGCCTCTGCCGAGAGCCCGGGGAGCGAATCTCGATAGTGCGAATAGTCGGATGTCTAGTGTCGCTACTAGGGGTGCTGATTACTCGGGTGACACGGGTATCCGTTAGGATGTGGAGGTTCTTTCGAGACCGGGTCTGCGTGTCAAGGTAGGTCGTCGCAGCACTGCTTCGAGTTCCGTMGTGTCCGATGGTGGATTGTATCCACCCTATCCTCTGCTTATCAGTACTTCGTAAAATACGATGGAACCACATACCAAGCCCGAGTGGAGAGCCAGAGTTCATATCTAGGTTAAATTCAAAATCTCCACCTAGCTCGTGGCTTGCTTGTATTGTGGCTGCATCTATTACAGGATTGCGAGAGAATCCAGGAAGTGTTACAGGAACCTTGCCACTAGTGCTATGCACAGCAGGGTTGAATTGTTCTTTTGTGTCGTGATTGTCTGCCGGAGCTTCAAATTTTTCGTGCTAGAGAAGGAATGGATCAACGCTTTGGTGTGACAAGCAGTTACTCTACTAGCATCCCTTACCCTCTTGAGATACACCTGAATTCGGTCCCAGCTCCATCCTGGATCTCTACTGACTCGTGCGAAGCGATCATAGTCGGATGAAGAGCCTCGAGTGTAAAGCATAGCGTCTATGGTTTGTATGCACACCAGTTGCATATGTGCTCTGCACCGGATAGTCTACTTACTGATAGAACTAGTACCCCCTAGTATAAACCCTCTTTGGAGATCGATTGAACGGCCATTAAGGCTTCTCTGTGGAATGGTTGTGAAATTCCAGTCAATGGAAGACCGAGCAGTGTTAAGCTCAAGGCCTGGAACAATCGAGTCTAGAACACCTTCGTTCCTGCCAATTAAAGATCAAGTTATCGTCTTCAGCAAGGAGGGTATACGTACGTAGGTCCTGCTTCTACAACGAGGACATTGAAGTTGGGGTTTTCGGTAAGCCGATTTGCCAGGACGCAGCCAGCTGTGCCTCCTGAATCTTTCATGGTTAGTCTAGTAACGGCATCTCGGGGCGAACCAATTAGTACTCGCCTCCAACAATGATAAAATCCCAATTTACGTTTGGCAGATCATTCACCGATCCATATGTTGCACATAATCCGAGGGATGATAATCCAAGTGCCACGAGACTAGCAACTATGCTAAGCATCACCGTGCTTTGATATCCAGGTGTTGGTACGCGAATCTGCGCAATTTATATACCTTAAAGGCATGCCCCACTATTCCCGAGTTGGCTTGCTTCGAAGCATGATAGACCACATGGTTACTGGCTGAAATAATTTTGCCCCGAGTAAGGAGCTCCAAAATATTAGAAGCCTAAGTTGCCGCTCGTACCGTATGGGAATCCGGCTCGCGCGGTATTCACATCCTACTTTGGCCACCTTTCCTCACGCCCAGTCCCCAATGGTGTTATTGTGAGACCGAGGGTTTCTGCTCTTATGATTGATAGGCGCAATCAATCCCCAGAATCACTATTGCTCTAGCTTTGGTAACATACGTTGGTAAACTTACATACGGACAGGGTGTAGCGACCTGCGAGGTTCAAGAGCAATTGTCTGACTGTTCGGTGAAGTACTGATTCCTTAGAGAGCAAACTTCAAATCAAGCTGCTACAGATATTTTAAGTTCATCATGATCTAAAATTAGTCAATACTCAATTCATTCAGAGTGCGGGACCGCTTAGGAAGGTGTCCTTGAGACGGATGTACCTACATGCGGCCATGTGTGATGGCGCTGCTAATGTGCACACTGGCTGATCCCATGAGATCCATGGTATGCAACAGTCATCCGGATACTCTCCTTTCTCTGTTGGAACTGTAGTGCATTAGAACTGCCTTCTGTATCAGCCATGTAGCCTATGAGGCTGAAATGAATCGTGGTGAGGAGCTGTAGGAGGTCCAGTCGGGGTTGATTGCAAATTGATCTCCGTGGCATCAAGTGAAAAATTCCCCCAAATATGYATTCTTTGGACACTACCTACAGTAAAGAATGACAGGTGCYGCCCGTCGCAACTGAGAATTGTTTGTACACTCCCCCGCGCGTATCATCATCAAACTCTAATGAAACGCAATCTATCATGAATCAACCTTCAACGAATATTTTGGGTGCTGGAAGCTTCATTGGTGCATCCTTTCTGGATTTCTTCAACATGAGGTGCTCCCACGTAGACGACCAAGTAACCCTAGGGGTTAAGTTGGGCAGATCAAAAAAGTTGTCGAGGAACTTGGAGTATATCTGGTRRCATCATGGCGTTTCAGCAGCAGGAAGAATGGAAGTCAYAGATGAACCTCGGACATACTCTTTACCATTGTTGTTCCATTTGTGCTCAATGTTGCCTTTGGAAACCCACGGCGAGATGACAAAAGTTGGGACASGGGCGCTCGTGAAACTGTAGCCCATGGTGTAGATGCTTCCATCGCGAGCTATCTCAGTGTAAGTGAGATTATCCGGGCGCGGCGCTCTGGCGGGACGTGATCTCCAAATCCACCGGACTCATCCTGGAGTGGCAGATGATCAGTAGATGTGCATGTGAGGGCCTGCTGAGACCAATGGGGTACATTATGCATACAAAAGTGATAATCCGCAGTTTTTCCTCCCATTGCTTACTCGCGCGCAGCGCGTCATAAAAAAGCTTGACGTATGCCTCGCTATCTGAGATAAGCCCACTCGGGTGCATAGAAGTCGCTCCAATGTCACAGCATGTGGGAACCAGATAAGTAAGGGTTGGAAGGTTGTTGTTTTGGAGATGGACAAAGAAGTCATCTGTTGAGAAGAGGTTTGTCTTGTCGCGATCGTTCACCTTGGTCCACTGAAGAAAGGATGAGTACGGTTACCAGAAAASAATTGTATTAATAATCGACTAGTCGTACACTGTAGAAAGCAGCATCGCCCCTGAATTCACCATAACTGGCCCAAGTGAATTTATGCTCAGTAAGCATCTGGAAGATAGACGTCTGGGTAATGTTGAAGTTATCGAACTCAACGTCGTTAGAGCCGTGACCGTGGGCTGTGCTAGAGGCTAAACAGGCACGATTTGGGTCTGTAAAGCGACGACAAAGGTTAGTGATATGTTAATCAGCAAAAATGGGTATGGGAGCATGTGAACTCAACATGTCCGACGCTAGGRGCGTAGAACGCTGGCGGAAGAATAACCTRCGACAGCTCGTAGAGTGCGGACAAAGTTTTTCGTTGGTTGCTTGTGAGCATARCGCGGTTCGATGGCTGGCCAAACCACCACACTAATTCACCCCTAAAGAGCACGGATTCGAGGAATCGAGTGGCGCCGCTGAAACTGAATTCAAGATTGAGATCGAATGGAAAAATTCGAGGATTTTGTAAATAGAGGCCCAAGAATGTGACAAATGTCATCTGCATTTTCTTTGGTAATCTGAATRGACATGCTCCTCCATATCCGGGGTGTTGACCAAGCGACCTGACGCCAATGCGACGAGACGTGACCGAAATTGAGGATTGGACAAATCACCTGGCTCATCAAGTGTGCATGCGAGGGATTCGATGGGCAGATGTGGTTGTAGTCCGACAAATAGGTACTYAAAGGTGGGCAACACTGTTTCCGGTGTAAGAGCTGCAGTCGCGCCTGTCCACTGTTGAGCTTTTGCAGCAACGCCACGCGCCTTTCGTGAAGTTAGCGTATCATTTTCTCCACTTGGCGTATTTCGCGCTGGATGGCATCAGCCTCGTCTTTCTTCCCGTGAGTCGTCGCCATGTTGGGCGTTGGCCAAGGCTTGGCCTGGAAAAACGGCGCCATGCTGACCACATAGTCACGTGCATGTTTTGATTCCAGGCGCTCAAGTATTCGAAATAAAGATCATAGGTATACAATTAACTTTATACTTAAATTATACCATCCAACATACGATAAAATGCACTTAAAACYAAAAATCCCTATCGGCGCRCAGGCGACCTGCTACCAGATCTCGTGGAGCTCCTGCTCCTGCTCCTGCTCCAACTYGGAGCCCTTCCCCGGGTTCGATTCCTCGTCCGGCCTCGCGAGCTCGAGCGATCACCCGCCGCGGTTCCCTCATTATCTTCATAGGGTCGGTCACCAATCTTCCCAGTAATCGTGACCGGGACATCCGTATTCACATACACGCGAAGTCCCATATAAATGCAATGATCGTCGTCCCTCATGATCTTGATATTCGTCAGCTTGTCCTTGGGAGGGTCGATCGGGTTGGGACTAGCAGGTCGCGACCAGTTTCCTACAGAGGTATCAATTCTCGGCTCCTGCGATTTGTGCCTCCCAACGCGAGTATCGCGGGTGTGCCCGTTGTATTTCGGTGGTGCTATCAACGAGGGCCTCTGCTTCTCTTTCGTTTTCTTATTCTTCGTGTCGAATTTGATGGGTTGAATGGGCTCGGGTTCCGGTTTGGATTTGGTAGGATTCTTGCTCTTCACTTTTTTGACTACAACCGTGGTTGTAGTCGTGGTTACTGTTTCGACATTGTCCTTCTCCTCGTCATCCGTGAAGTATTGAGTTTCCGTGTCGGACGTGTTGTCTCCCTGGCCCTGGCCTTGTTCTCCTTTTTTCTTCAGATAGCGCTTGTTATCATTTTCGATGAGTGTTTCTAGAGGCTTCGGCAAGAGATGTCCGTGCATGCTATGACATCCCGGGCATTCAGGCTATCGCTGATTCAATATCGAAACAGGGGAACTTACACATTGTCGAAATCTGATAATACCAGGATCAGCGGTGGTACTACGGGTATAATTTCAACGAATCACTTACTGGAAGCAACTGATCTACCCTCTGCTCGTTTCGTCATGATCCTCGAAAGCTTGAGTAATTGCCAATCTTCGACATTTAATTCCTGATACAAGATTGGTGAGTGTCTTCAATACAGACCCCGATATGACCTACAACCAGTGCGGTAGAGTCCATAATCCTGTCGATGCGGGCCTGCATATTTCGTTAGAAACCCAAGAAAGAGACAAGCCAGCCTAAACCAACAAGAACGCACATAAACAGTGTAATTACCAGCTTCAAGATATGCCTCAACGCTGATGTCGCGAGCTTGGAATTTGGTATGTTGAGACTCCAGGATCGGACTCTCGTCACCCTCTTTGACGACGACGAAATCGAGCGTCCAGAGCGATCTGCTCGCGATATCTCTAAAATATCGCGTATCGATCTGTGCTAGGGAAATGACCGTCGAAGCCGCCGATGCAAGTGAAAACGTGACTACCGATTCCTAGATCAGCCACGTAAGCTTCCATAATTTCAAGGTAAGCTTACAGGAGACGTCGCCGTAAGAAAGAGCGGCGGGGAGTATGCGGCAGGGTACACATAACCAATGGGAGGACATCCTCCATGTCGAATCGAACAACAATGTTCGGTCGATGTCTGTGAAACACTCCAACCAATCATCAACTGTAAACAGATTCAGTACAATCCACAATCTTAGTCAGGACAACGACGCTCACATTCCATGATAAACTGTCCATCCTCCCCGAATGAATGCCCGAGTTCTTCCAATACAGACAACCACTCCTTCGTCCACTCTTTCGAACCATCCGCCCACCTCCCTGTCCACTCAATCCTGCCCCACGGGTTGCGCAGGACGACGAACCTCTTGCCTCGGCACTCCACTGCTCTGAGAATTGCATAGGCATGGGCGGTGACCAGTCCTTGGATTTTTATTTCCGCTTGCTGGGTCCTGGTGCTGCTAGGATGGCTGATTTGACAGGTAAAGAGACGATCCTTGTTTGCTCTCAGGAGCTCGTCTTGCCAGAAACGGTTGGGGTCAAGAATATCCTACAAAAATATGTCACAAGGTTTGAAAAAATTCATGTTTGATTGCTGGAATCCGTACATTCGTGAATATACTTTTCGAGACCCCCCTAAACAATCTGGTAAGCCACACTGGGCCGCAATTAAATCCGAAACCAAAGACAAACCCACCCTGTCAAATCCTCCATAGCCTCGCACGTCTTGCCAAGATGTAGAGACGCATAATTGCCATGCAGTTTAGCATACGCCTTCTCAATCAATGGTACCCATGTCTCGGTTTGTGCTCCAGATCGGGCAAAATACAGCGTTTTGCCACTATTCACAGAAGCCGATTTCAGGTAATAGTCTTTGTCATCATGGTATAATCCTTGTTCGAATGGTGTGAGATCTTCAAATTTCGGGCGGCGAGTGCAGAGTAGACTTTATCCTTGTGTCAGCATGATAGGAACTCAAATAACCTGAGGTGGAATGGGAACATACTCGTCAATAATCACATCAATCCACCGGTGGCCCCGGAAAAAAATGAAACCATAGACGCCCACTTGTTCGTCACGCTGTGTTATGCGGATTGAGTGGAAATAAGGGTTGACTAAAGTGGTACGGGGCTCACAGCTACGCAAAGCTGTTCCAAGAGTCCTGGGGCAGTCGTAACGGAGGAGAGCGCAGAAAGGAACCAACAGTCCCCGATGCCTCCTTGCACAATTTTCGTCGAGTCGGGTGTACCACTTGAGAAGAACTCTGCATTCTTGAATATCTTGGTGGTGCGAAGCACGTCTGAGGGTGAAAATGTTTCACCGGCCCTTGCGAAGAGTCCGTACAGGCAGCGATTCTGATCGTTCTCTAGGTCAAATTCTGGGTCTCTGAGGTGGGAATGAATGTGGGATTTTGGGGTGAAATAACGCAGATTTCACACACCGGAATTTTCGATTATTAGCTCTGCATTCCTTTGCAATCTGATCGACACGCTGCTTGCACGACTTAACGACTGATTCTAATTCTGTGGTGTGCAGAAGGCTAGGTTTCTTGGTCACGTAAGATGGCAGGCGGTTCATCGTAGCTGGTCAAGGGTGATAAAGGTGTGGGGAAGTAGGGGAGGAATATCAGCCACGATAAACTATATATGTGATTCCTCAGCCCCGCATCGCAGTGCAGGGCGGACATCTACAGCTTTACCATCAAGCTTCTCTAGACCCGAACATGTCGCCACAGGTTGCCATGAAGTTCGAGCGTCTATATCTTGACCCGAATCGCGACGATTGGGGAGTCAACACAGGTGACAGTAGTTCAGTCAGAGACGTGTATGAAATCCCTACTCCAATTGCTCTAATGTTTCAGGGAAGGGATGACGATGATGGGTTAAAGCACAGCCCCTTCCATGAGGAGTAATTGTATTCATTTGTCGACGCCCACTCCTTCGCTCCTTTGTTTACCATCTGATTGACTGTACCTGACTTGACTTGACTTGACTGTGCGGCTAACGAGTGTTCGACATCTCGTCTACAAGTACACGCCCGGTCCCATGTCGGAGTCAAGAAGTCGCTGATAGCGGGCATGAGGCAGGAAGGGCGGCCCGAGGCGTGGTCAGCACCAGCTAACCGTGGTGGTGACTGTGAGAATCGATTGAGCAYGTGCACCACTGTCATGGTACCCGTTCGACGGATAGGAGCTGGTGGATATCTGAGGTAAAATCACTATCAGTAGATGAAATGCCTATGGGCACCACACTAGTAGTGAATGGGTATTAATGATATGATGGTAGGTACATAGGCTATGGCAACAAATCTCACGGATGATATTTTGTAGCCTGGAAGCCGGAGAGGGCTGTTGAAACTTGAAACGGGGTGATCGGCACCCTGCAGGCACTATCGCTGCCTCCCCCACTGATAAAGCTTAACAGTCCATGTAAGCCGCCCGGGCACTAGAACCAAGCAATCAGATAGCTGGTATTGCTAATGATCTGTGTGCTGAGGGCCTACATAAGTAGCTGGATATGACTGGGTGGTGTGTAGGAGTGTCAAGGCAACTGCAACGTGGTGTAATATGATTACGTAATAAACCAGAATAATAAGAGAACAATATAATAATTAACCCCGAGCGACGCCAAGTCTCGCCAAGCAGCGAGAACGGGGACAGCGACACCGCCCTCGACGGTCCCCGACGCCCGACTACCACAGCATAAATCACGACACAGCACGCCAGACCTACGGACAGCAGGGCACCTGCACTTCCACTCCTTTCAGCGGCACCCTCTTTTAGCTTCCTAGTTTTGCGGAGCGCTGGTCCATTTGGAGATATAACGACCACACGGACGCTGGAGAAGAGTTACTGCACGGCACGACCTACACGTTGTCTATCTATCCTAATGTCGGTTCTAGTTTTTTAAGCCTCATGCACATCCTTTTCTTGTCTAACTAACCTGTCTTTTAGGCTTTCTGCTTTCTAATTTTATATTCGACGAGGATGCCCAGATCGTGCACACCCGAAACACCACCGCTTGGGCCAGCCTCCTCCACAAGCTCATTCAGCAGCGCCCAGCCAACCTTGTCATCGAATTCATCCATGCCAAGGCTGGCAGTCCGAAAGTCTGTCCCTACTCTATCGTCTGAGCCTGTCGATGTTTCTTCGCAGTCCGCAGAGGCCTCCGGCCAACTGCTCACATTCACTCCCCCGCCTTCCTTCCAACAACGGTCAAATATGTCTAATTCCTCTCCTGCTTCGCTGGAGCAGCGTACCGCATCTTCGCCTACTTCTCCTCCATTTCCGACAGGCCTGACGCCTAGATCCCTGCCTCTTACACCTGCTGGGCAGTCTGCTGCCGGCCCCGCCCCGGCCGTTTTGCCTTCGTCGCTTTCTCGCAACGCTTCTGTCCCGGCTTCTCTCGCCCATACCGTTCCTTCACCTAATATTCCTACTCGTTCTCGCTCGGCCTCCTCCACTAGTCGTCCTTCTCTATCTTTTCCGTCTCCACCCACCCCCGTCGTTCCCTCAATACCCCTTCGACATGCTACTCAACATTCGACAACGCAATCAACTAATACAGCGTTCAGCGCAACAGCATCATCAGCTCCCAATACACCTCCTTCCGTGTCGGCTTCTCGTTCTCGAGAATCAATTGATCCACAGCCGTCATCAAAGAGACATCTCACCGAACCCACGCCCGGTATAACTCCGCTGACCACCGCATCCGATCCGAACCTGCCTCCCCCGCGTCCTTCAGCCCCAAATTCTCCATCCGAGTCCACCCACTGGGCCCTTACGCTAAAACAACTTCTCGCTAAACCGGCGGTTCCTGTTAACCTTGCCAGCAGTAGTGAATCCGAAAGCGGTCAAGTGGCTAATATTTCACCGACGTCGCCCTCTCGGCACAGACGGTCGGTATCGACCATCGACCATCCTCAACGTGCGTCTGACCTAAATATCGAATCACCATCCACTACTGGCCTAGGTGTTCTGGACATGTTCAGATCTCGACAGACACAAACCACTTCTTTCAAAGACACGTCTGACTCTCATGCGCATTATCACGACCGCACCAACCGTCGGCATATGGCCGGTCGTGTATCTCACTCGTGGACRCAAAATAAAGACGAACGAGGGGAATGGAATCCAGGACATTCTATTTTTTGGCCCGAGTGGAAAAGCAACGACGGTCAAAAGGAGCGAAAGCCAACAAAGGGGAAAGAAAGAGTCAAGGACGGAGAGAAAGAGAAGGAGAAAGAGCCACGCGTTCGAAATGTCCTCAGGCGACGTCCAAGTGCTGGTTTCAAAGTTTCTGGACCCCGGCCTCGCGGATCTACTTCGCCCACTCTCTCTCGCGCAACTTCTATGACTTCCTTAGTCAAGCAAGGGATTCTTGCTACTCCTGCTCCTGCTCACCGCCCATCCACTGCCCATGGTGCCTTGTCTCCCCCCAAACCTTCCACACCATATCAGTCACCCCCTGCCAGTCCTTCAGGGCCTCGGCCCCCGGCCGTTCACGACAAGGGCAACGATCAAGGTGCGCTGAACTTGCTTCGGCGGCTTTTTCCTTGAATTACTGATTGTTCGCGGAATGCAATATTCACAGGCGCTCCTCGTTCACGTGCTTACACCACTCGATCTAGCACAGCTCCGGGACCAGGTGCGGGCGTCAGCAGGGATGTGCCTAGCTCCAGCTCCACCAGCTCCTCGATCGTCGTCGCACGGGTATCCACGCAGGGTCCATCCTCTTCTACCATTGCCGCCCTCGCCGCTCCCGGCCCTGGTCAGTTTTACAAGGTGCAAGATAGCGCGGGTATGCAAAGTGCTGCTTCGTCAGCGTCCTGTAAGTTGTGTAATCAGCTGAGACATTGATTTCAATTGAGTTTTTTTTTCTTTTACGCTCCCTAGCAACGTCGCGGCGGGGTTACTCTAAGGATAGAGCCCTATCACCCGCCGGCGCTGTTGCGGACGCTTACAAACGTGAACAACTTGCAAAGGGGTTTCCTCCATCTAGCCCATACCGCCCACATCCGCCTGACCCTCCATCAATTATTATTGATACCGGTGACATACGTGGGGTGCAAGATACTACCAATCGACATTTCAGTGCCCAACCGGAAAGTAAGAATTCCAGCCGAAGTGACCTAAGCTATGCCGAGCTTGGGTCGGAGGTGAGAAGTCTGGGTGCGGTTGAGCAGGTGTTGAGCGTACCCAGAGAGTATGCGAAACTTTATCAAGGGGCCTCTTCGCCTGGCACCCCGGAATCCGCTGCACGCGACAGTCCTAAGGGATACAGATATACTCTTGATCCCAAACTTAGTCCTTCAACCCCTCCTCATCCACCACCGCCGCTGCCGCCACTGCCATCACCTGCCAACCCATCGCCTCCCCTCACTTCACCACCTCCTCGAACATCGAGCTCGARGGAACATATGCGTCATCGCCCCAAGGCTATTGGGCATAGCGGCGATGGAGGTGRTGATGCGTCATCACACACACCGTACTATACTGTTTTTGGTGGCCCAACTGACCAAGTGGTGACGGTTGGGGGTCCACGCGATTCCTACGGTGCAAACTACTCACCACTTGACCAATCGTTGTGGGGGGTTCAGACGACGATCACAACTGGAAAAGCGACTGAGGCAGAGCGGGAGAGACGGTCGTTGAGGCGGTCTCTGTCAAGAACGTTATCAGGCAAGTTCAAACGTGATCGATCGGCCGGAGCAGGTGAAGAGGGCTTGAGTGGCCAGAGAGGAAGATCAGGATGGCAGGATAGACAGGGGTTGCCAACATCTCCACGGACGAGTTTCTTAAAGTCGGGTTCGGAGAAGGAGGAGGAGCGTTGTCTACCGCCCATTCTTTCTCCCGCGAAGCACGCCCCGAAAGAGATAGGTGGGGGGACGAAAGAGAARTCTGGGAGGCTGCTCAAGTTTTGGCGGTTTAAGGTCGGATCGAAGGAGGGAAATGAGAGTTTCAAAGTGGAAGATCCTCCACCGTTACCGACATTGCCAAAGCATTATCACCCACGTAATGCCTCACAGCCCGGCGATATATACACACCGATTAATCCGCGACGCGCCCACAGTCGAGATCCATCGCCACTCACGAAGAGCCCGCGTTCGCCGAATTCGAACATGCGCACCAAGAACTCCCGTTCTGGACGACCAAGCACTGCCCCATCYACACCAATGTCCTTTGATGCTGCCTCGAAATTTTGGAATCGAACACATTCTGCTCGGTCCTCATATTCTTCAATCGACGACCGGTCGGTTCCAARTCCACGACGACACATACTCGCCAAAATGGCCTCGACGGAGGATACTGMCATACAAAAAGTCAAGCCTGGTACTTTTACTRGGAAACCAAWTAATGCACCCCGAAAGGCGCAYACCGATACCGAGGGTGAGCCATACAAGCTCATGACTGACGCAGAGAGATCCAACTCTCCACCTATACCCCTTTTCTCCAATGCAGACGTTATTAATTCGTTTCCTCCACGGCGGTCCAGCGACCGTTCAAAGAATAGTCCAACGTCACCCTCGTCCTCATCTGGTGCAACACCGCCGGTGTTGTCACCTGCACCCGCATCTTCGCCCCCGCCCCCACGACCCCAACGAAGCAGCCGACGACCGAAAGGGCTATCGCGCCCGACTTCGCCCAATGACGAGCCGCTCTACCCGCCTGTCATGAAACAGGCCGCTAGCGCTGTTCCCAARATGACGTTCCGGGAGATAGACTCCCCGAAGCGGATAGTACTGACAGAACAAGAGAAAGCGGATCGGTGGAATGCGTTGTTGGAGAGGAGTGAAGCTGCAGGTGGGACCCTTCATTTTGGAGGGGACGATGATAAGCTTCCTTCTGATGAACTACGATTTTCTCGTACATTGTCCGAGCTGGCTCGAGACGACGACTAAACACTTAGTGTACATTTGTAATTGAATTGAAATGTGTGGTGTTTGTGTTTGGCACGTGCAACTATCGACCACGTCAGAGTCCCTGTACAGCAGCATTCCCACTGCATAAACATTACACTCCTTATCCTCCTCGCTATTTATCATGGGCTCTTCACAGTCGTATTTATCCTCGGAAACCACGCTCACTGCACTTGTAATTGCCGGCGCACTCGGAATTGGATACCACCACTATAACAACACCAACAACCCCCGCAGCGATGTGGCTAGCAGCACCGAGACTAGTAGCTCGAAGAAGGCCAAGAAGAAACGAAAGGCACCAGAAGACAACGACACACCATCACAGTCCTCGCCATCGACATTGCAGCCACAGGCCGCGGACCTCTCAAATACTATACCCGGACAGTTCGAGGCCCCCCCTCCGCCCCCTTCCAAAACTAAGAAGCCAAAGAAGAAGAAGACAAAACCTACGGCCGAGTCTACCCCAACCCCACCCAGACACCCATCTCCGCCCCCCTCGTCCACCCAGCCCCCACGTCCGCAGCAACCCTCGACGACGTCCATCGACACCGACGGCTCTTGGACACGCGTCGAATCTCGACGCCGGGCGGGACCCGCGGACGCACCTGTATCCCCAGATATCACAACAACGAGCGATGCGGGGATAACAACCCCTGTCACCGGGGGCTCTTCCCCTGTCGATGATGGAACGGGCGACGACCACCGGAAAACGCTCGCCGAAAAGCTGGTTCCGAAACCTACCAAAACAAAAGTAGACGAGTTGCGTCCCTAGAACTTCGATGCCTTCTGCGTGGGCGCTCATTGATGTTCTTTTTGTGTTATAGTTTACTTGAGACACCCGCCGGTCCGAGCCTTGCACGTGTGATACGTGTTCAGCCTCTGCCGACTGAGAGGCCTGCCCCGGGCTTTTCGTGGCATGACTATGAGGACGTGCATGTTGCTGATGGTGGCGGGAATGATGCTGACGGTGAAGATGACGGCTGGGGCGTTGTTAAGAGTAAACGCACACGTAGGTGTTTTCTGCCAACTGGATAAGGTATAGAATCTCATGTTATTCGTTTAAACAGGTCCTAAGCGCGAACTTCCTGTCGCGGAAAAGGCTCCAGAAACTCTGACCAAGAAGCAAAGGCAGAATGCACAAAAGCGCGAGTCACAGAAAGCCGCCAAGGCTGCAGCAGAAGAGGAACGACTGGCAACATTGGCCAAGCACAAGCGCGAACTCGAACGCACTCGGATCCTCGAGCAGACCAGTAAGAAAGGCAAGACAAGCGGAGGCATGACCCCTGTTGTGGATGAACGCGGGAAGCTGGTATGGGAGTAGGATCATTATCACATTATGTAGCCTGAATTATTATAATAATCGTCCATAAGGAGTGGCTAATGGGTATAAAATGTCCGGCAAGGAGTGTCTCAATTACGTCTGGGGGGATCAAGGGACTATCAGCACTAGAGACGAAATTATAATGGGGGAGGGTGGGGGGAAGGGCTCACAGGTAGAATATCGGATGATTAGTGCAGTGCAAATCGGCAGATAAAAGCTACAATACGCACGAATTCGAATTGCACAATATAATTTTGAAGCCGAAAATAACATGATGGAAGGTTACAAGGGGCAGAAGAGAACTATGGGCCGCAAGCCTTCAAGAGACGCACAGATGCGGATGGCATCGGAGCCATGTGCGCAGGGCATATGATTTACAACCGGAGAAATGGGATGTTCAATGTTTCAACGGTCACGGCCACTATGTGAGCCCATACGATCTCTGTCCTCGTCCCGTGATGATGCGAGCGGGCGATGGGGTGGGTCACTGTACTTGCGGGAGGAAGAAGAATGCATTTGGAAGGGCGGCAGTGGATCCCTATCAGCGTACATTTCCGGAGAGTCCGATGACGGTGGACCGCCGCCCGCCTCGCGCAGGTACGAATCACTGGGTCTCCGAGAACCTGAGATCCGGGGCGCAGACGCTCGCCCAGTATAAGCGTCTGCGCGTCCCAGTTTTTTGACTGCGACGCGTGCTCTGGGGGTGTGAAGGGACTCGTAATGGCTGCGAGAGATAACGGTGAGCTTCTGGGAACAGTGGCCGCGGTTGTCGGGGACCTGTTTATCGGGGGTGGTGGGCGGGTGCTGCTAGACAGCGATGGGCTGACGACGGCCGCTGATGATGCCGCCGGAGATGAAGTGAGTCCATGAGTGGCAGATGGTCGTGTTTCCTCAGGTTTAGCGTATCGATGAGACTGTACCTGGGCGGCTGAAGACTCGGCAGGATGCGGTTGGGGATAAGTCTGCGGTGGCGGCATCAGTGGATGATAAACAATTGAACCTGGTGACACTCCGGGGGTGTAGGTCGACACAGCCTCTGCAGGCGCCCCTGATGAGGCAGTTGGCTGGCTCCCCATTGGGACGTAGGGCAGGATGCGGTGGACAAGRGCGTAGAGCTGGTCGAAACGCGCCTTGAGCTCGTCGTATTCAGCTCTGGTTACATATTTTTCGCTAAGTTTGGGGAGGAAAGGTTATATATATAGATTTATACATATGAGGTAAAGGGACGGGATAGAGGCTCAAACTCACATGGGTTCCACGATATGCCACTGGCATTTGGCCTGTTCTCCTCGGCGCGTACAAGGCGCACACGGCTGAGATCTGGTACGTCAAGTCAATGTCGGAAACGACCTCAAGTAGGTATCAATCAGTTTCCAAGTACCTATCACATTTGATCTTGCGTCGCTTGCACTCTGGAACCACCCCGCGTGATATATATCACAAGACCCAGTGTAAATGTGGTGCAATGGCAGGAATAGGTTGTGAAGAGAGAGCGAAATAACGCCAGTCAGTTTAAGGCAGGGAGCGGGGAGGAGCACAGCGTGGGGCTACCCACCGGTGCAGCTGAGAGCCTGCCGTCGTCTTTTCTTCTTTGGAGGACCTGAGTGATCGAGGTCATCTGGCTCTGATTCTGGACCACCGGCATAAGAGTCTGCCTCAGCACGCTGGAGTGAGAGAGTAGAGTGGGGCAGGGGTGGATAAGGCAGGGGTGGGGGTGGGTAGGGGTAGGAGGAAACATCGGGGTGTACCGAAGGGGGGAGGTAGGGATGAAGCTGACGGATAGAGGGGAGGGAAGTGTGGGATGAGGGTGGGGGTTGGGTAGGCGGGGCAGGCGTCGATGCACGACGGGGCTGGGCACGAGAGGGACCCGGGCTGAGCGGATGCCTGGAAGGATGCATTTACGGGCCCACCACAGGGGAGCTGAGGAGGGGCATGGGACAAAGCGGTGGCACGGACTAAAGCAAGCGAGGTCTCTTATTTCAACTTAATTGCCCTCTCTCCGAAAAAGGTACCAACTTAAAGCTGACTAGCGGCCTTTCGTTAGCCAACACTATGTAATCCCGGATAACCAACTGACTAACGTGTATCCCCTCCGGTGATATATACCAGCGCCCAATCACTTCCCTTGCCAGTTTTGCCAGGATTTCATAGAGCTTTCGGCGAAATATCTGAAAAGAAAACATTCACCTTGCGGCCAGGTCGCCCATATGGACCAAATACGAACGTTGAACATGACACATATCCTTAAAATAGCGGAAATTCAGTTCCCCAGATCCCAACCCGTGCTATGTCCGGTTCACAAGTTTCATACAAGGCCCTTTTCGTCATCTGTTGTCTCCGCGTCTCTGCCCCCCTGCCTAACAGAACTTATCATATGTCACCTGTCATTTCCTAACGGTGGGTGTCCGACGGCTTCCAGCCTGGTTGAACCGCAAGATTCGGAGTTCACAAGGCGTTGCACGGATTTTCCTGAATTGATGCCATGTCGCCGACAAAGAACACCTTCGCCCTTCGTCACGAGAAGCCATCTAGCTACGGACCGCAATCTCCGCAGCTTCTCCAAGTTCGAAGCTAACGACCGTATGTATCCTCATTTCTTTTCCAGGGTCACAAAATATTCATCACATCCCTGTCATCATCCATTCTGAAAATAAATAAAAATAAAAAATGAAACGACACCAAAAATGTTGATACATTGCATATGTACGCGTGTCTCTGAATCTGATTAGCCACTCTATCAGTAGTGTATCAGGCGATGAACGGCATGCCCAGATTCAGAATTACCCTCTTCTCGCCCCTACAACATGCAGATCGAATAAAGCCAAAAGCCAAACGAGATGCATCATGGTTGATTGGGGGACGAGTTGACTGTTACATTTCCCAAAAATTTCAGTCTCCGCCTAAGTACCCTTCTTACATGGTCCGTGCACGTTRTTATCCAAATATAACCAACCCATTTTTGGGCCTGATGGGGCTTCTTTTCTTTACGAAAGTTGCACCTCGACTGTCTGATATTTGGGTTTTCCTACTGCCCCCCACAGAGGAAAACTTGAACATGACGAGGGAGAGCGATATCCTCTTTTCCCAAGATCGCAYGAAAATAACCCTTGTTCGGAAGCGACCCGTGATGGAGGGATATCTGGCTGCCATACAGTAATAATAATTATGTACATACTCTTTAGTGAGCGGACATAGACTTGTCGACTCAGGAATCCGGGCCTTCGGACATGTTTTGAAATTCTGTCCTCTTTGAGCGGTAACGGTTCCCTATTGATATGAAAACATTTCACCATTCATTTGTCCTTTTATGTGGTTTCCAACAAATAAATACCATTGATACCGGCTTGTCGCGTCTCGCGGGCAAAGGGTGGACGTCATCACCAAGTATGAAGAGAGCTGTCAACTGTTGTACACATTACCCGAACAAGCCATATACTAAATCCAGCCGACAAGTACATGGACATAAACATCGCGTACGAGAACGAACAAGGCCCTACGGTCATACTTAATCAAACGAGCTAGAAGCAACTCTCCGCGATAGTTGATCTGGCGTTCATGGCATGGTGTACTACATACATTCCTGCAGCACTGCGCGAGGCCCATAGTCCCCGCAAATCTAGAGCAAGGGCCGGTCTGGAAATGCCAGCTCACAAGATCTTTTCCACGCGGCAATCGTCCCTTCACCCTCCCCCCACCCCATATCAGGGTGACATAGACGTCTTGCGTATCATTAAGCCCGTTTGTCCAATTGAATTGGATGCGCGCTGCCGGGAATCCATCCACTTGAACTGATCACCGACCCCGTTGCATGTCGATGGCCGAGAACTATCTGAATACGGCTTAGGGCGAGTCATTCAACTGGGATGAACCCCAATTTACCATTCGTGGTCACTTTCGGGCGTGTTGAGCTACTTACTTGCTCCCCCTCCGTCATGTTGCTTACGCAGGGTGGCGGAGAGATTAACCGCCACCTCACCTACAGAATTCTTCTAGCCTCTCCGCTCCAACGCACAATTTAAAACAAAATCCCGCTCTCGGAGACATTTACACATTCGTGGACCAAAAAAAACATTAGTACCGTGGATTCAGGAACAATACTATCTCCGGGCAGCCCGCAGTCTCCGCGTAGCCTATAGAACTTCTAACTTCAAAGCTCAGAATCTGGATGGACAATCAATGTCCGCGAGCGCCTCGTTTCTTGCTTCTTCCCCCTTCCTCGCTGCGGGTGTGTGGTATTCTTATTTTTCCCAGGTCCATTTATCCTCGGGGCTTATAACCGAGTTAATCTCAGACAAACCCAAGCCAATCTTTCACATTTCTGTTCCGATTCTCGTTCTAGGAAGAAAAGGGACTGCCAGCCGCATGTCAGTTGTCGCACTAAGATCGATATCATTCCAATCACAAGCAAATCCGATGATGACCTTCACGCGTACGGTTGGCACATTGACACCGGAGCTTGAGGCGATAACGATGGCAGGGGAGGGGTGTGTGTGGAGACTAAACCTGTTTCCGTTATCTCCCTTTCGTATAACCAATCGTAGGCAGGGGTGGGACAGGACACGTTCATGAGGACAGGGACCTAGACGCTAAGCGGGGYCTTCCCCCCCCGTATGTAAAGTTGAGTCTGGGTGCTTGGCCTAGTGATGAATGCGCCAGAATAGTGGCTGATGGACCTCTCCCGGTTTAAGCAGGTAGGCGAGTGGCCGGGTAGGCAGGTGACGCGGAACGAAGGTATAGATATAGATGCAGATTGATGAACGATTGAGCACAAGGTGGGTTGCACTGCGCGGTGGTCCAGAACGCACACCCTTGCTGTGTCCCATATACAGTGTAGCAGGTCATGGTGAATTTAGTGTTAGGGCCGTGTGATTCGGTTAATTGGTGTGGTGTTATTGGTTTGAGGGGGTTGGGGGGGAAGCGTGGTGGTTGAGAGATGAAGCTAAGGCGGTTGCTTCCCTCCCTTCTCAGACCTATCTCGGAGGTCGTGGCCCCGTTGCGTGAAACTCGGTTTCAGGTCTGTTCAGAAGCGGATATGAAGGAGGTGGGCGGCGCGCTCCTTGCGTGCCAAGTCGTCTCTGGGGGGGTTCCAGATGGCGAGATGCCCATGCGCAGCTCTATGAAGAAATATGGGCCAAATTTTGCGTTTTAATGTAGGACATTGTCTCAGTGTTTATCGCAGCGCTGCATGTGGCACAGTGATAAATAATAGTCCTGATGGAACTGCTAGAATGTGTTCTGCGGAGGATTGGACTTCTAGCCGGATCAGGAACCTGCGGATAAGGACAGCATCGCGGCAGAGTCACGGGACAGCGTGATTAGACCAGCGTTCCCGTAAATATTTGATGTCGAGTTTGGGGCCTCAGGGTCGGGGGTGGAAATTACGTCGGCCACAGCAGCCGTGCAGGGCATGCTGCGGATGATGAATGCCCACAGAACGGCCGTAAGTCGGAGACGAGCTGAAAGGATGGGCGATATGTCGAAGGCTGCGACGACGGTTTGGGTTAGGGGAGAGGGCCAATTGTGCGGCAAGGGACATGTTGCGGGGTGTCCCGTGACGTGATTACCTCAGCAGACCGGGTTATTGTGGATATGTTTTCTGATTTCCGTCGATGTGTCGTCTGCTGAACACCATGCTCTTCCTCGAGTCCATCCCCGCAGACATATGGATAACCGTCTTCGAGTACATAGAAGAGCCAGCGCAGCTCTCCCAGGTCATCCTTGTCTGTTCAAAGTTCCGCCAGCTCGCAACAAAAATCCTCCTCAAGTACCTTGTCTGGACCAAGGAAGACCCCACTCGGCGGAGTCTCGCAGACTGGGAAACAGTCCACCGTGACATTTACTGCCTTCCCCGTCGCCTCAAGCTTGGGATACCATTTGAAGGCCTCTTCACGTCTTATCTTAACACCGAAGTAGGCAACAGCTTTCATTTCCTTATTTCACCATCCTTACCGCCCGTTAGATTCACCCTTCGAACAGGCTCTATGACGCAGTCATACAACAAATTTCCAAATTCACCATGCTTGAGGAACTCTTCCTCTCAAGGACGACCATTACGCCCATCGTATACCAGCTCATTGCCTCATTCCCCAAGCTCCGTCTCCTTGACATCACCGCTTGCACCTTTGTGAACCAGGACCCACTCGGACTTTCCCCTTTGCCGGAGCTTGAGCAGCAATCTACCCTCACACACCTTGTCCTTCAAAACAACACACCTTCGCGCGATCAGCCTTCGGCCGACATTGGAGACCACCCCCTGCACCGCCTTGCCGGTCACTCCCTTCGTTCGCTCACTATCACTTGGTCACCCACATCCTCTCTCCTTTTCGGTACCCAGCGCTGGCGCCTCCCCAATCTCACTGAACTCAACCTTCATATTGCTCTCCTCACCCGCGACCTTATGGACTCGGCCGTCGAATTCGTCAATAATTGTGCCGCGGGTCCGCGGGTCTCCCTTCGGGTCAATAAACACAATGTCCCTGACAACCAAATCTCTTCGACCAGCGTTCCGATGCCCGGTCTTCAATCCTTCTGGGGTCCCCTTCCTGTTGTCGGTATGTTTGCAGGCTCGGCGAGCGAAGTTGAATATGTCACCGTGACCGAATCCCTTGAAATTACCCCGTTGCTTGCTGGCCTTGAACGTCTTTCCAAAAACGTTCGTACTCTGGACCTCCAATTACGAAAGTACGACAATGAGGTGCTCTTTGCCATTCGCCAACTGTTTCCCCTTGTGGAATCGGTCTCGATCCGTTTTGGTAAAGGTGGCCTGCCAGAGGTACGGAACAGTTTATTTGCACCAATTGTTGATGCTCAATGTTTGGGTTGTTAACAGAACATCATGGTTATGCTTGGCTCTGATATCCTACCTGATCTTCAGCAATTGCGTACCCTTAGAGTTTCTATGGATTTCAACTGCATCCCTCCCCAGCCCCCTGTTGATTACAATGCCTACTTCCTCATGCATGCCCTCAACCAACCTCCACCAGATGAAGAGCCTCAGGGCCCTTGTGATGCTGTGTCTACGGCATTTGACCCTGCTGATCTCAAAGACTACCTTGTTGGGTGGAACAGATATTGCCCAAAGTTGCGCACTGTGCAGCTCACTTCTGTTTCTGTTTGGAACCGACGTTTTGAAGGAGACCCATGGATCGAGAAGACATGTGAACCTCCTACAGTGAACAGAACCAGCGTCCCCCGACAGGGTTATCGGCGTGGCTCGGACCCTTTCTTCGTGTGAGACTGTCGGCAGACGCCTGGTTCCGTCAGCCTAGCGGGTTAGATTAGCCATGCAGATCTGGACCTGTAGAAGTTCGTCCCAGAACCTCTAGGTTCTGTCGCGACATCATTCCTCACACGAAATGCCGGGTACTTCTATACCAACTTTCAATCCTCTGGCTGGATCCCCCTCTGGTTCTCATTGTTCTTCCGCTCTCTGTCTGGCTGAAATACCAATAAATGCGCGATATCTGTTTGTATTTTTATATCCTAATGGACTGATGGGATGTATGTACAATATTATCGGTACTATTTTTCTCTGTAACATGGAAGGCGGTTATTCTTATTTCACTTTCGACCTCGATGTTCGGACCTGTGTAAAACCAGTCGCCCGCGTGTTGCCGCAGTGTGTTGTGCTTTGCCATAAAACGACTCAATCTGGAAAGCTTCAGTTCACGGCATATCAAAATAGGCGACCCATCATTCCATGGCGCAACGGTCTGATTCAATTGCTGATAACTTCCACATGTTGGACGCTGTCCTACACTTTTACCGACTTGCTCTGTATTCAAGCTTCAAGTGGAAAACACGACGCGGTTGTCCCTTCGAAAACTTGTTTGTCTTGTATCGGAGTTACCGACTTGTATGCTAGGACCGCCTCAGGCACGGCCAATGTACGCACGCACCGGCCACAATTGGTTCTAGCCATGGACAACGTCTTCCAGGCTCCTTGGCCGGGCTCGCAAAAAACAAAAAAAAAAACATCCGAGCGACAATTGAAAGATGCTTGAATCCCACGCCACATGGGTGTTGCCTTTCCAACACGAAACCCGAATGGCCCCTTGTCTGATGTATCCTGGGAGATTCAACCCTTCTCGGTACTGGGCCTAGGCCAGTGTCCCTATTTTTCTTTTTTACGTGCATTTGATTCTGAATATTCTGGTATTGCCACCCACTCGACAGTGTTGACAGCTTCCCAGCTCATGATCTCGGCCTTTTTACCCATTTGGCACTTACAAAGTGCCGCTGTTGCTTCGCGCATCAGTCCCATCTGGAAAATCCGTATCATAGGCCAGGGAAGTGAAGGGTGAATATTTCTGCTAATCCACTTTCCCAGAATTCCACTCGAGTTCATGATTGAGCTCTTGACAAGTGAAGGAACCACCTTCAATTCTCATCTCTATTGTGCCCCATCACGATTTTGGTCAGACTTATTATGCCTTGGAGTGTCGTCGAGAACTGCCATGTGGAATGTCAAGATAATACCTTGGAACCTTTGGAACAATGTAATACTTGAGTGACTTGCCGTTCAGATATTAAAGAGCATGGATTGAGGCATGTAAGTCATGCAGGGGAACATGACATTGTGATTTATCTTGCTTTTGGTAAGAACGAATAAGATTTTATAGGATGCCTGGCTGTGTTATGTAGATGGATGGGGAATCTACAACCCACTGGACTCATTGAGCGGAATGAACACACTGCCATCCCAGGTCTAGTGAACTTTACTGACGTCTCCTCCTGTTCAAAAATCAACCGCAGATGGTGTGATGACCTTCGACTGAATCTATATGCTCATTTGCGCTTCGCTCGCGAGCCCAAGCCTGACTTAGTTATTTAGGGCCCATTTCGGATTAAGGCGAACATGTATTGTCCTCATGTACTCTATACATCGTTGTCCGCCCTCTTCGAGTCCCTCAACATCCTGGCCTAACGGTGATGATAATGCGGCTGATGCCGAGGTGAGCGTGCAGAAGGCGGTGGGCAGGAAGGTTCGAGCTGGGACTACTTCGACTATGATAGTGAAACCCAAGGTACATGCGGAGTATAGTGCATACCATTTTTCTGTCCCTTCTAGAAGTGCAGAACCCAAAAATCACACGTGGTTTATGTCACTGACTTCGGTATTGTCCTTGACGTGGAAGACCTCCTAATATTGATCAACCGTTCTCGTGGTTTCCCTGTTAAGAGGACAAAGGATTCTGCCAAGATCTCGTGGCTAGCGGGCTCAACTAAAGGCCTGTTGCTGAGTTCCCCCTGACGGTACCTTCAGGGGTGGTCCGCCCCTGGACGTTCTGAACGAGGACCAACCCTTTTGCTGCCCATTGAGGCCGCTCAGCCATACAAAGTGTTGTTGGCAGAGCGATACTCCGCACCCACGACAGACAATCCATGGTACAATACTACAGAAACGTGTTATTCGACCCAGTTGGCCATGTCTCGTAGGCGGTATCTCCGGATCCTTCCTAAGCGATTGGGTATATATAACTCGGTAATCTAGAGTGTTGTATATGGGTTTTTCATGAATCTGATCTATTGCAGGCGCTGGATGATGTCGCGGTCATCTGATCATCATCTTGTTCCTGCGTCAACGCGTTCCGCAAGACCGATTGGGTGCCTCGTACTTATGTACTGAATCATTCATCTGTTCATGATGATGAAGCGGGATCAGCCCCATATTGGCAGCTGCATTTTCCCGACCAGGGGCTGGATAAACTAATTCAGCAGCTAGTGATGGTAGTCGCCAAAATCAAAGATGTCAGGGCTAACCACTTGATCTGCGAAAGAATAAATTTGGATCGGCAGTATTTGTTGTAATTGAGCTGCATCAATTGTGAATCAAACATTCCAAAGGTTTTTTGGTTCAGCCGTCGAACTGAAAGGTCGGCTCACCATGTTGTCGCCTACGGTGTCACCGCATTATTCTTAAAGATTATCTTATTGTAAATCTAATTCTGTCTGACGAAGACTGGGCATAGTAGTTTCCAAAAAATCTTGGAATAGAGCAGATAAGCATGAACTGTGAGAATATCATCGGGGGTGATGAAGCCCTACCCCGGCCTCTCTCTCCATCATCTTCCCCCAAAGCCCTCCTGTGGCGACAACAACATTCTACGCTCCACTGGAATCGAGCCGTTCTGCGAGGATGTCGCTCCACCTGGGCTCGTTGAATTTATTCTCGTCCGTAAGGGAGACAAAGCATTAGTCCCAGTAATATTTATGTTAATTAATTTTTTCCCCTGAATGATGGTCGAAGCTTCGCGGCAAATGGACGCCATTGTACTGTACTTCCATTAATCTTCTCCCCGGCCTTGGTTACTTTCCTTTCAATATGCGAATGAGGTGATCCTTTACTTCCTGCCATATATGATCAGAGGACTTTCATTTATTCCTTGTCTCCGACTCACACTAGTTCAGTCGGCATTGGGAGGAGCAGGTTTCAGCTGATGATCAAACCCTGACCCTGCTGTTTTCTGAAAGCGATGGGTCCTGCAACCCGGAAATCACCTTGGTTTGTTAAGAGACCTCTAGTGGCACGGAGTTAAGTGCGTCAAAAATTTGGGGGTGTGATGGGGTGAAGCTCACTGATGAGGAGCAATTAGACCAACTTTCGCCAAGGAGATTCGGGTCGGCTTCGTGACGGTTTGACAAGCCCGCTGTTCCAAGTATGCAAATTTTTTGGACAGCACTGGGAACTTGAGATGAGGAATAGATACTAAATGTTTGTGAGATCAGTAACCGAGTGCAACATATAAATATATAATGACAAAGATGAGTATGGCAAAATACGACTACAAGGATAAAAAGTACAGAGCCAAACCCACACCCAAAGTTAAAGTCCCCCGCAAACCAGGCCTTCACCCTTCTAATGCTCGCTAACGAATACAGCAGCCATACCCATACCAGAGCCAATGCACATCGAGGTGACAAACAGGCGTTGACCGGTCTGCTTGGCAATATTAAAGCCCGTGGCGACCTGACGAGCACCAGTGCAGCCGAGTGGATGTCCAAGGGCGATGGCACCGCCATTGATGTTGACTTTCTCGAACGGAATCTTCAAATGCTGAGCGGAAAAGACTGCTTGACTGGCAAAGGCCTCGTTGATCTCGTAAAAGTCAACCTCATCCTTGTTGAGGCCGACTAGCTCGAGAACTTTTGGAATAGCGAGCGCGGGGCCAACGCCCATGATACGCGGGGGAACGCCAACAACGGCAGAGGTGACGAATTTGCCAACAATTGGGAGGCCAAGCTTCCTGGCAACGGAGCGGCGGGCAAGGAGGACGGCTGCAGCACCATCGGAAACTTGAGAAGCGTTACCGGCGTGAGTGCTGCCCTCCTTAGTGAAGGCAGGCTTGAGTTTCGCAAGGCTCTGAGCGGTAACACCATCTCGGATACCATCATCAACATCGACGACAATGTCAACCTCCTTTTCGGTCTTTGGGTCGATAATTTTGGTCTTGATGGGTACAATTTCATCCTTGAACTTGCCAGCCTTGTTGGCAGCGGCAGCTTTTTGGAAAGAGTTGGCGGCAAATTCGTCTTGAGTCTGACGGGTAATGCGGAAGTCCTTGGCAACATTTTCAGAGGTGATACCCATGGGAATAAGACAATCTTCTGATTCCTGGTTCTGTAGAATCTCGTCAGAGATATCTGGCGCGGCGCGAGAGCCGTAGCCGTGAGTCATGGATTCGACCCCGGCACCTGGGGTGCGAGTTAGCGCCCATCAGTGAAATGGAGAAAGTGGAGCGTACCGATCCCTATGCTTATCTGTCCAGCCTTGATCTCATTGGCAATTTGGGTGATAGCAGTGAGCCCCGAAGAGCACTGGCGGTTGACGGTGTTGACGGCGGTGGTATTAGGGATGCCAGCATGGAGGGCGGCCATGCGGGCCTGGGAAGCGCCGCCGCCAGGTGGAAGAACGTTGCCAACAGCGACGTCCTCGATGAGCCGAGGATCTAGGTGGGCGCGGGTGTAGACGGCACGAAGGACATTGGATAGGATAATATCGGGCTTTGTGTCTTTGAAACCACCTTTCTTAGCTTTGGTGATGGCGGAACGGATGGCAGAGACAACAACGATATCATCGTTGTGCTTCTCCAGAAGGCGCTGGCGGGCGGGAGTTGTCGAAGTGTGCGTGGCCATGGTGGAAGTCGTGGAAGAAGGCGTGGAAATGACACTTGAGACCTTCGCTGCGATTTTAAGCGAGGTCAGCTCGCGGACGGTAATCACATGTCATGAATATTTCACCGGCAACTCTCTCAGCATTCCCGTACATACTTCCCCTCACCCCGCCACAAGCAGCCTTTCCTGCTCTTTGAATGTCGACCATTCCTATGGCTATCACATGCATGGTGCTTTGATTTGTCTTTCTCAATTACCCTGGCCTATAAGGTGTTCCTTCCCACCTGAAAAAAAGCTTCGTTCTAGTTGGCCTCGCACTCTCTATCGAACAAGAGGGATGAGCAAGCATCCTGGGTTTAGTGTAACAGAATATTTGGGTGTTATTATCCGGAAGGCTGTTCCGCCTGTGCCAGGGGCCGATGGCCTTCTACCTGTAGCAACCAATGGAACCACTTCTCGTAAGCCTCCGCAGCTTGTCGAAGGCCCAATAACACTGCACAGAAATGTGTGGCTATGCTATAAGTCTGGCAAGGACTCGGGGGGTAGATACGCTTAGTATGTGTGCGCTTTATTACTCCCGAGCAATGTAAAGGACATAACCAGCGTCAGTAAAATGTCCTAACAAATACGTGCTCATGTCCTTGTTGGTTCTGTATACATGAGATTTATTCATATATGTCTGTACGTGCTGAAAGGCTACCGAGGGGA
The DNA here is from genome assembly GCA_023014305.1 of Lepiota subincarnata. NCBI lineage: Eukaryota > Fungi > Basidiomycota > Agaricomycetes > Agaricales > Agaricaceae > Lepiota > Lepiota subincarnata. The sequence goes on along the minus strand of JAECYV010000014.1, from coordinate 156,962 downwards.
GGTAGCCTCACTAGAGAAGAAAAGAGGGTTCACACGAAAAGGTACAGTGGACTCGAGATAGTATTAGAAGAAGGAAAAGAAGGAAATTACTCTTATGTACCCAACCTACGGTATATATACCTATCTATACTTGTCTTTCGTATTATCACATAATTCAGGTGGCTCTACTGTAGGTGTTGCACTTGATTATTGTCAAATGCTACCCGGACATTTGACATACGTTAATTCAAATGCACTCACTCATATGCAATATTCACTTGGTTTTACTGACAAGGGTTTGCGGTTCCCTAGGGTTTCTCTAATTTGGTTCGTGTACATTTAACACTTCGATAGCCACTTCGCATCCTCTGCAATACTCGACGTCCAGTCGTCAATAAATCCCGACGCCAGTTTCCCAATGGGCTAATGGTCGTGTGGTAAGAGTTGCGTTTTAAAGACTTCTGAGTAGACGTTTTCCTTCCGACTCTGCTGGATCGCCAGAAAATCGTCTCCACTACCACATGTCGATTGGGCGCTTGAGGATAAAATGATCCGCCAATGAATGTTCACACCTGAGGATACAAAACGACTTCCGAGATCATTGGTTGTCTGATGGATGGGGATATACCCGAGCACGTTGGACTAATGGACTTGCAACACGGACTTGCAGCCCCGAGCAGCTTTCAGCCCCTCGACATCAGCATCGGCTGACTAGACTGTTTCAAACGCTCATTGGCAGAAGGCCCGCACATCCACGAACGTTGGAATTTAAATTCAACCCAGCCAAGTCGGTAATTTGGCACGATGTCGTATACACGAGCAATGAAGGGTGGTTGGTTTCCCCCCTTCTGTCCTGCCACTATCCAACACTCACAGACTGGAGATGGTTTGGTGGCGCCGCAGCACACGCACAATAGCCCCGAGCACATCACGCCATACATCGGCAAGCCTCTTTCTTCATGACGTCGACAGAGCGAAATTTGTTCAAACTCCTGGACAAGCGGATATGCCGTTGGTGTGAAAGCCGATCCAATCTCTCCTAAGGATCCATGCGCAGCAAGATTGATAACACCAGTAGAAACCAATTACCAGAGCTCCCCTCGCTCGATGGGGGTTCAAAATGGGCTTCATAAGCTTTTCGGTCGGGTTTGCGGTATAGAAGCGGCTATTGGCATTTCCTGGTATGGCACGCCCCCCCAAGTTCGAGACGAACTGACTCGTGGGCTGCAGGGCTTAAGCACATAGACGCGGATCGTCACTTCTCCCTTCACATAGACGATACGTAGGAGAGACGAGTCCAACCAGAGCCTAGACTCCAAGCGATCCTCGCTAAGGATCAGATAGTTGTCACCGTTGCGGATCATTGTGAAGAACGGAGGGGAAAAAGGGATCAGAATTTTCCAGTGGCCGAACCCTGCGTCAATGTGGTATAGAACAAGCATCGAAAACAGCGTGTTCCTTCGTCATGGCTCAAATTCTGGGGTTGAATCCAGTTTTGTTCTGGTTGGGCTGAGATTGATGATGCCAAGCCCAACCGTGAGTTCCAAGTTGGGCTTTGGCGGAGTTGACCAGAATGGATTTGGTTATCGGGCCTAAGAAGGGAGCGATATCAGTCTAAGGGCCTTCTTATTGGGTATACATCCAAGGGAGAGCCAAGTCCCCGGTACACTATTCGCGAGGCTGCTCCTGTCGCCGGCGTCATCGATTGGTGCAAGTGACGAGAGTGCTGTGTGAAGGTAATCCACCAGTCACCCCTCCGTCCAATTACAGAGCCGTCGTTCGTATTTGTTGGGATAGAAATTGAGCCTATCAACCATCCACCAGAGACGACAATCTGCTGGCCAGGGTGAGGACTTCACACTGGAAACGAACAGCTGGTGCCAAAATCGCCCAATTTCATATCGCCAATGTTTGTGACTGGAAGCGACGGATGAGCGTTAAAGATCCGGTCAAGGTGAGAATGGAAGAGTCCCAGGTTCCCTGGGCCTGAGGCCTAGGTTCTGGGAAGCCTCTCGATGAGATAACGGCCGAGGAGGCGGGGAGGAGAGGGACAGAACATCACCGATGAAGCTCAATGAAGCTGTTTACCCAACTGATGGCGTGCCTACCGTGCACTCGATTAGCTGGCGAGACAATGTAACCTGTCGTGATATCCTCGTATAGTATCTGAGTTCACACACCCAACACTGCCTGGCACCCACTAGATTTTTACTTCAGGTCAATTTCGGTGCGAGGGGTTTGCTAGGCGGCCCTTCCAAGCTGTCATACCTGGAGCCAATGCGTGTAAATAACCCATGGTCAACAAAGTAGCCTGAGGGAGTTGAGGGGCCTACGTAGTGCCACACCCTTCTATTAAGCCACGGGGATCGGCCCAACCCGACCCGGAAAATGAGCGTCTGCCACCACATGGCGTACACGCCATCGAGTGGGTAAAAGTCGTCTTTCGACCTCTCCTTATTCCGCATAGTGTACTGAAAGAGAACGTTCAAAAGCTATCGAAAGAGACATGGTTCATTGACGCTACCTCGAGTTCCATTCAGGGGCGCCCGCCACTGATCCAGGGACAATCAGAATGAGAACTCGATGATTATACCTCCCTGAAGCGGCTCCCCACTTGCTCTACGGGAGCGGTCCTCGAGCCTTGAATTCACAAGGATAGCGACTCCAACGGGCTTTGTGAGCACCTATCAGATATTGTCTCATACGAGTCCAATCCATGGCATCGTGAACTGCTTGGAGTCATGAGGCCAATCGTATGACAACCCCATGTCTAACGAACGCATCGTATCAATCTAGCGATCGGGATGTTAATAACTGGAGTTTCCTTTCTAGACGTGGCTATTTCTTTCTGGCCGCCCTGTATCCAGGCATCCCGACGACACAACATGGAAGATGGCCTTGGAAAACGCACAAGTTTGGGCATGAGCTCCCCAGCAACCAGCTCATGCGCAGCAGGTATTGACCTATTTAGAATTTCCCTGTCGCGCCCGTCAGAGTGACAAGGAATACCCAAAGAAAGGATGGCGCAGAAGCTGCAGAGAAATTGTTCAACCGTTGTCACCGAATTGACATGATAGTACATCAATTGGGCATATCACCGGCCATTAGACCACCAAAGATACTCGATGCTGGGTTTTGTACCAAATGAAAAATGTAAGACAGTGCTAATACTTATGCCCCGGTGCGTCCTGTGCGCTCGGACACTCCTGACTCGGAAATATTCGGGAAGGACAGTACCACTGTATGACTAGGATTCTTAGATTTCCAAAAGAAATTTCTAGGTTCATCTTTTAGCCCACCCGGGTATGTCTTCCATAGGACAAAGCATTAGCACAGCGAATACGGTCAGCACACTAGGGATAACCTTCGGGCCAATGTGGGCTACCTACTCAAAAAGGCATTGTCCATACACGAGTGTCCTTCCCGACATCAAGAAGATTCTCATCGCAAGCGTCCTTCATAGACGGTCCTGCCAGTCTCTGGCACGCGCTTAGACTATTACCAGTCTCAGGGCTACCGTGCAAGGCTTGTTCAGCCGGTCTATTGGCGCTCTTGACCAGCAACAGACTCGGAGTTAATACACCCCGTTCGAAGGTGCTGCTTTCTTTAGAATAGATCTGGATTGAGGTAAACTCCAAGCTTGGAGGGGTATTCACTTCGCAGCTGACATCGGTATGGAATAGCCTCCTGCGGGGAAATTGGAACCACACTGTTTCGCTGTACTAAGCTCATAATGAGCCGGCTGTGCGGCGCAAAAGAGGATATGAGTCCTATGGTGGTGCAATAATAGCACTTTGGACGTTTCCTGTGGCCTTTCGTGCTCGCGAACTTGAAACCGAACCTTGCTTGACATATATGTGATATAGACTCCGGAACACGGAGTGTTATTTGGCAATAAGATGTACCGCTGAGCGCCGATAGCGTTTCTCAGTGGTCTGAACACCCTCGGTCGAGTTACTGCACTTCCGCCCATTCAGTTCAGTTCCGGTGTGTATTGAACGATAGTCACTGCCTGTAGCCAGAAGCCCTCAACAAATGGTGATCCATCATCAACAACACAGTTTCCCATCACATAACAATATTCTTCCGGAACAACCACCACCTCGACGGCGTGTATCGCCCACACCAAATCTGATCGGGAGCGTGCCTATATCGTACCATCACCAGTCCAGTACCCACGGAGGTATTCCTCATCAAACTAAACCACATCAACCTCATCATCAATCATCGATGCATCATCAGGAGTTCTTGCCATGTCCACTTTTATCGATTCTTCGGTGCTGCCTATAGTGGGATCACACATATCAGTTCATCATTCCATCATATCAGAGCTCAATGGCCAAAGAAGGCTAGCAACTTTCCACGGGGTGGCCTGCGACTCGGAATAGGTGAGGTCATCTCGAAGCCATGTTGTGTGGTGCGACTAATACAAGTATACACACCCGGACCAAACGAGTCCGGCATATAGGTAACGACGCATCTGATGGAGTGATTGATTTGATAACTCCACGCCCTCCCCGATTGGACTGGATTGGCGACCCAAATACCAATGTAACGCATATATCACCGCGACCCTTGCTGTACACTTGTCTTCCCCGGCTCCCCTGGGTCCTGAGTACATATGTCGTACCTGTAATTTGTACGGGGATCAAATTTATATCGAAAAAGGATATGAGATTTTTTCCGGAGTTGAAGCGAAATACCCACTCTTGGGTAGCTCGGAGCTCGTGCGGAGGGGAGGGCACAGCATGGTAATACCAGATACTGTTCTTATTATTTCTCAAACCTTGGATGTCCACTTTGTTTATTCATACTCGGTGTCTTTAAAACGTTTGATATTGATGATGTTGTTCAGTGATAGGTGGCATCGATCACACGCCCCCGTATTGAATTATGAATGAGCGAATAAATCAATGAATTCAACGTGGTTCGGTGATTTGGTATCACTCGCGCGCGATCGCTGGGTTCTAATGGAGCGAATGGGCCACCTTGCAGGCATTCGCATCTCCCTATCCATTTTTGACGGGGTTCGTATCACTTCAAGCGATAATATGTCGACACATGTGTACAGCGTTATATCAAGGGTGCACATCATCATTTCATTTAACAGCATGCTAGGTGCAGTTGAGCCCACCCAGGAATATCGCCCCGGTATAGCAAATTCAGCCACATTCGAAACCATCATTTTTTAACATCATGAATCACACGGGAACAACATCAGCCGCGATTAGAATTCCCACTTCTGTGTGTGGGGGTGACCATATCAATTTACACACCATTCAAGTCTTCCTGTTGATTTCTTCTTTACTAGCTTCCCTCAGGGCCAAGACTGAATGGCAATGAACCAGCTGATGATGGTGCTGCAGATGTTGATGATATATCACTCGAGCTGTGCAGTTGCCCATCATCAATTGACGACCTGATTGAGCACGAAACCAAAAACGGGAGGGGGGGATCATACAGCTTTGTACCATTGTTACGCAAATTCAAACCATTCTCGAGAACCCCTTCCCCATTTCCTTCCCTTTCACACACGTGCTTCACTCCCAAAAAAAAATGAGAATGAGCGTCCCCAACTCTCATCGGGAGTTTCGAGTTTCGAGCCAACTCGACTTGCGATGAGGGAGGGTGAGTATTAAACATAGAAATGAGTTTGCCCCCCCTCCGGACCAGGCGTTTTCAGTCGGAGTTAGTATCGGACTCTCAGCGCTTCATTCCCTCCGACTCGGCAGCGGCTCAAACCCCTCGCGCGTCATTAAAAGTAGCAGCGAGCTCATCATCGATGATAGCAAAAGGATGTGTGTCGTAGCGTTAATAAGTGTGTCATACATGTGTGATAAGCTCCCTTGCTCTCGTCACAAAAAAGCTCAGAAGTGAGAGCAAGTCCAGCAGACCGTCTTACGTCGATCCTTCAGCCTGTACGCAACTTCGAATTACTCAACTCGTACGGTTATTATGCTTTTTCATTCGCCCACCCTCTTCCCCCCTTCTCCCTCCCCCCCCCTAAATAGGATGATGGACGCAATTATCGCGATATTTCCGTGGGCGGGGGAAGAGGACCGTGACGATAACGTTATCCCCAATCGCACACACACTTTTACCCCTTGACCTGCCACTTGTCTAATGGAATGAGGAAGCCTTTACCCGGCGTTCGAATTCCGGCTGCTCGGAACCCCCATTGCTCTCGAAAAAAAGCCAAAAGAGTTGGCTTTTTTACGCAGTAACCCTTTGTACGTGTACACAGCGCCAATAGCTTTTTTGTCCCTGTGCCAGTAATGTACACCCTGAGCCTCGGAGCGTAAAGGATGGGGGAGAGACCCTTTTAGTTTTTCATATGCGTCTAAGTAAGCTTGGGGGGGCTTTTTTTTTTTTGTGGTAATATCGCGCGTTCCAAAACGAAATAAGCGAAAGACCGTAATTGTTGTTGTTATGGTTAACTCTGGCCCCCCCCCCCTCTCTCCAAGCAACCCGACCTATCAACGCCCCTGGAGCCCACATTGACGACAAGGCTGGGAACTTGAATCATCCCATGAATCTGAATGAGGGAGGGGCGGGGAGGAGCATTGGATATAAGGGGTGATAGAGGAAAAATAAAAAATAAAAACAGACGCGAGGTCGCATCGGCGGATCATGATGGCGAGCCGCGAATTTCAATTCATTCCCCCCCTTTCCTTCTTTGTTCATTCATTCAGAAAGCTCATTCCTCGCGGGTTCTATGGGCGGCTCCTCTCGCCCGAGCGTATGGAACGTGTGTGCTATGTGTGTGTGTACAATACATGTATCCCAGGGTAGTGGATACGTAGACCTCTCTCCGCGGGTAGTGGGGTGGAAGGGGGAAGGGGAGGGGAGGGGGAGCGAGCAAGACAGAAGTCACACAAGTGGGCCTTAATGGGGGCAAAGCGGGGATCCAAGTAGCCCCAAAGGCGTTTTGGTATTTGTGGTCGGGCATGTGTGCCATGGGTATACCAACTAACCAGGAGTTTGGGCCACCCCAACTCAGGGTGCTTTGGCTTTGGTTGTGCACTCTCTCCCCCACCTTCGCTCCTTCAGTTCGTCCTTCCGGTTGCGGCGTTGGCCATGCCGTCCGGGCCGGTCGGGGTAGTTATGTCAGCAATCAATTTTCGCTGATGGGCCATCGATCAACCTTGATCGATGATCGCAGAATTACATTATTCCTCTTTATTCCCCTCCCCAACGATACAATAAAAAGAAAGAAGAAAAAAAAAAAAGCACAAAAAAAGGGGCGAGTGAGCGCGCAGAGTGTTGTGGATGTATGTTGTGGATGTATATGTACTTGCGTATATACGGCGTTTGGATATAGATAGGATAGTCAAGGGGAATCAGATCGACTGAATCAACGGCGAGAGCAAGAACTACAGCCGACACAGACAGAGGAACAATAATAAAAAAACAGAGGAGAAAAAAGGACAGTTAAATAGATAGAGGCAGAAGACAGAAGTTATGACGGAAGGGGGAAGAGAATGTCTGATACGAACAACGGATCAGGTATAAGGAATATTAAGGCGGGTGGCGAAAGCGATCATCATCCAAGGAAAGCTTTTGGTGGGGTTTTGACAGAGCATCAATACAAAGGATTAGATTCAGACGAGGGAGTAAAGAAGCAACAGGAATCCGTCATCCACCCTCTCTTTCGTTTTGGTCTAGTAGGAAAAAGGGAAGACAGGTCGAAAGAAAAAGAACCAATCCACGCCTCAGGCCACATTCTCGTTAGCCGATTGCTCTCGGGCATTGGAGTCTTGAATATTCTGCGCCCTGAGATGGGGTGAAGGAGAGGCCTGCCTGCTCTGGCTGGTGCTATGGCTCTGGCTGTCACCCGTCGGCTTCCTCGAGGGTGGCGGTGGCATATGGGGAGAACCACCAGGGGCCGAATCTGTGCCAGCTGCAGCGCCGCCACCGGAGGGGGCGTTGCCGCCGTTATGCCACTGGAGCGCGGGGAGACTATGGCTATTGGGGTTGCCATTGGATGGCGGATACTGGTTCGCTGAGGGGGCAGCGGACTGGGACAAGCTGCTAGGCCCCATATCGCGTCTGGTGTCTGGAAGAGGGGCAATGGAAGGATGGGCATAGTAGGAGTTGGCGGGGGGCGAGATGGGAGGGAGCTGGGTGGAGGGCGGAGTGCGCCCTCGAAGCGTCGAGGCTGCGAGAGGGCCGCGCTTGTGAGGGAACTGCTCCGGTCGGGGGCGGGAATGCGTGCGCTCAAAGAGGCCACACTTGTTGCAGAGCTGCGGAGCGAAGAGTTTTGGGTGAGCTCGCGGAAAAAAAAAAAAAGAGAGGGAAACTTACGACTTTGCCTGGGCTGAGGTTGGACCTGCGCCAGGTGGAGGTATCAGTGGTACAGCAGTTGAAGCACCTGCGGCGGACCCGGTCGCTGAGCTTGGTTGCAGCATCGTCTGTGTGGACGATGGTGACGGGGGCAGAGCCTGGGACGGGGTAGGGATGGTAAGGGTCACGGTGGGGCGGGGGAGGCTGGTGCATGGTAGGGATGGTAAACTGGGGAGGAGGGGGGTGGTATGGGCTATGGTGGGGGTCCTGGTCGTAGCGGTGGTGGTCAAAGTGGGGGTAAGGCATGTAGCCTGGGTGTTGGATGTGCTGGTAGGGAGGGGGGTAGAGGTGGGGAGAGCGGCGGACGGGAGGGGTGGAGATGGAGGAGCGGTCTTGAGATGCGTCGGAGGGTGCGGGCGAGTGGGAGTGGGAGTGAGGGTGAGAGTGGGGGTGGGGGTGGGAGAGGGTGGTGATTGGAGGCGGCGAGGGCAGACGCTGGTTGGGGCCCTGGTCGTAGCGCGAGTGAAGGCGGGAGTTTGTGTTCATTGGATGAACGTTGACGGACATTTGGTGGTGGTCAGTCTTATCAGAGGACTAGCGAGAGAGGGACGTAAGCAAAGGGGATTCGGGTGAAAGGCTGGTGGAAGAGCTTACTTCTGCGCGGAGAGCTGGGTCGATGACTTCCTCCTTTGTATCTCTGGAGGTGTCTGTGTTTTCTGGGGAGTTTTGTTGCCTGAGGGGGAGGGTCAGGAGAGAACAAGGGGGGTATAAAAACGAACTGACCAGCCCAAAGAGGCCATCGCCAATGTTCTCTTGCGTCAGTTCACAATCAAACCAGTTCTCCACCAGGCCATCACCAACCCACCGACTCAGATTCAGGCGCCGACTCTCGGCTCCCCGGCACCAGCCCTCTCCGCTGTCGGCGATTCAAGTGGATCACCGCCCCAGATCCCCGATCGTCTACCTTATCACGCTGACCCTGCATCCCTGCATCTCAGATGCAACCACACACGGCCCCGAAATCGCGATCCGCCGACTCCTCCCACCGCGCTCGATGCCACTGCCTATTCTTGCCGCGATGCTCCTTCCTGCGCAGCATCGTAGTACCGTCACTACCGGGCATTCTGTACTTTTGTCCTCCTGCACGCACTTGGTTTTTCTCTCAACGTACTCCCAAGCACACGTGTTCGTCGTGCCTTGCGGGTCAACTGCCCAGATCATGTGAATCTCCCCAAACCGAGCCATTTGGCGGGTCACTGATGTCGATAGGCTCCTCCCAAAAGTGACCCCCCCTTACTTACCCTCATTCATCTCGAATGAGAAAGGAACAGCACAGGCCATGTGCTCCCATCATCGCACGGAACAAGGGTTTCATTGGCTCTTTCAAAAGTGCACCATGCGGAAGGAAAGTTCAAGAAGGCCCAGGGACTTGTGTGGGAGCGTGGGGAGGGCAGGGAGATTCGTCTCCCCAGTCCAGAAGCCCTCCCCCCCCTCTCTTCCACAGCCAATGGGACGGCAGGTTCACGTTTCTGGGTCCTTGTAGTATCCTGCCACTCTACACAGCACCTAAGCGCGTTTTTTTACAGTGTTTTTTTTTTTGTATTCTCTGTAACGGCGGCATTTCGGCGCTGTTGCCTCGTTCAAAGAAACTTTCTGGACATGGACAATAACACCCGATGGAGAAGCCGCGGTCACAAGAAACGAAAGAGAAATCTGTAAACACTTCTCTGGACCTAAAGAACGCTGGCCGCTCTTCGCAGACCATCCTAGCTACAAACGTAAACACACCATACCCATCCACACCTACTTAGACCGCATCAATTTAGTAGACCCAGGGACAATGTATCCATATATGCTCAAGCCCTCTCCTCCTCGGATAGCATACCTCTTCTGCCCATTACGCAACCCCATTCCCTCTGTCCGGACGCCTACAGCCCGTCTGCATTACCTGTGTCTGCGAAGCCCCAGCCCATGGTCCACGAATGAGCTATTTTTGTGCGATGGGTCTGATGAGCGATCACATCGTGGCGCCGGTCTTTCGGCGCTTGCCGAAGATAGCCTGATTACCGGAAACAGCAGACAGACAGACAGCAAGCCAGCGAGCCAAGATGCCCAGAACACCGTGGACAAAGAATGCGTCTGTTCCGTCCGACAGAATCCGCCCAAAAAACACACACCAGCAGCAGAAGAGCAGATCACCCAGCGTGCAGGGCGGAACAGAGCCCGCAAAATCAAACGCAGTTGGGCTGCTCGAGAATCTCATCTCCAATCTCCAGTCCCTCAACAGCCTTCATCCACATCGTGATCTCAAGCGCGCGTGTTTCTGCCTAGGTGCGCCGCCCTCGCCCGTTCCACCCGCAATCCCGGTGACGATGTGAAAGGCTAGCGAGAGAACATCCGGTGTCGCCGTACACTCCCATCTGCACTTCTTGCGGCCTTGTTGTCTGCCAGATCAATAAACCACATCATGCCTGCCCCCACTGTGCCTCCGCATTACTCAGTGCACATCAACGCACATCACTCCTCGATCGTCTCCAGGGAGAGCTATCTCAGACTCTCGTGAACGAACAGGCAGAGCGTGATCGCCAGATCGAGGAAGCGAGAAAGGCTGCAGGCGCCTTTCCCTCCCTCCCCTCCAACGCCGGGTTTTTATCCACGTCTATACAAGCACCCGCCCCACGCCCAGCGGCGGCAGACACGCACAAGGTCCTCTCCCTCAACTCCAAGACAAAGCGCGTCGTAGTGTCCTCGTACACCTCTACTCCTGCCCACTCTAGACCCGTTTCCCGAACCTCGCAGTCCGAAGCCACGACAAACCCGGAGGAAGACCCCCATCTTGTCAGAGTGCCTCCCCCCTTGCCCGATGTCGATCACGCCAGCGGTCGTGTGGACCCTTCTCGCCCTTGGCAGAACCTCGCCTATGACTCTGTCAAGTATATCCCCCTTCCCAAATCCAAACATGTAGATCTTCGCCCAGAGTAGCACACCTTGAGTAGGCGACCTAGGGGCCAGGGAACGTGAAAATTTACCCGCGAAGAGCGGGCTCGATTCATAATCCCTTGCCCTTTCGTTCACAGATGAAATCGTATCCTGTGATTTGCTATTCGTTGTAGTTACATGATTCTGTCGACGCCTTATCGTCATCCTGTCTATCCTGAACTAGAAACCGGATTATCCAATCCCCTGTGTCAACGGACACGCGAAAAAAAAAAAATTTACAATAGCTGTAAAATTACACGCGCGACATGATGTACACACATACACACCCAAAGAGAAAGGGAAAGCCAAAAGAAAAAAAAAAAAAGAAGAGAACAAGAAACACGGTGATGGCGCGCGCGGCCCGTCAAGGAGTGAGGTCACCCTGCAATGCGAGCGCAGTCTCTACTTCCCGAAGTGCATTGTCGCTCTGCTCCAGCAACTCCTGAGTAACTGCGAGCTCCCTCTCCGCTCTCGCCAACTCTAAGCTGACATCGTCCTCAGCCGAGGGGAGAGAGACGAGTGTGCCAGGTGGTGGCGTCATACTCGTTCCATTTGCGCCACCTCGTGCAGGCATCATCAATGTAGCTGCCTCCGAGTCATCACCTCTCTCCTCCCAAACTTCATAACCTCCATCGCCATCGCCATCGCCATCATCATCATCATTATCATCATTATCGCCGTTGTCGCCGTCAATATCATCAGATGTTTCCGCTGGAGGTGATGGAGGCAGAGGCATAGTCGGGGGATCAACCATCACCTCTTCCATTGTTCCATCAAGTCTCTCCGCACAGTCCTCCTCTTCCTGAGAGGCGCCTCCCATTGCATTAGACCGCACGCTGTGCTCCGAGTCGGTTGAACGAAATTCGAAAGACTGGTCCAAAATCGACTCGTCGCGCTGATAATGATATTCAATGTGTTCTGGGTGAATCAATGTACTTGAGGGCAGCAGGGGCGTGGCCAACTCCATTGATATCTCTCCCTCTATCGTGTCGAGTAGAGTATCATGGGGCAGATTTACCTCGGTTGTGGGACCATCATCCTCCCGTGTAGTTGCCTGGAAATGATCGTCCTCTATCACATCCAGCGCCAGTCCTGGAGTCGGATCGTGAATTAAGAAGGGACGTAATTGTTGGTGACTATGGTTGAGTTGTGATGATGGTTGGTATGATGAGGGCGGAGTTGATGCCCGCTTCGACCGCCATTGTGAGTTCAAATCGTCCACCTGATTTTGCAACGTTTGAACTCGGTCCAATAGCTCGTCTTCCCGAGCTTGTGCGAATAATTTGTGATGTTCGAACTCGTGTCGTAATCTGCCAGAAAAATAAATCATCAACGCCAGAACACCGATTAGGAACCCGGAGGCCGTGGATTACCGGAGACAGTCTTTTTCAACAATTCGTAGGCGGTGTTCGAGCTTGTCAAACACAGGCCTTCTCGTATCCTCTACATCATTATCCCGACAGTCCCCATCTTTGACCTGTTAGCAGTAACGTTTCAGACATTTTTGATCATCGAATGTTCTTTCARGAAAGAAAAGAGCACTGACCTCAGCCTTGGCTCGTCCTACATTTTCTGATTGATGAGTATCTCGTGAGATAGAGCCTTCCCGCTGCGTAGCAACAACCTTCATTCCTAGTTCCCTTTCCCGACCCAAGGCATCGATCTGAGCCGAAAGCGCCTGGATCTCGTTGTGTAATCCTAGGATGGCGGAGTTGGAGATTGTGTGACCGAGTATCACACTTTCCTGCGGTGGGAGACGCGTATTCTTTGAACCAGACGCTCCCCAATCAAGGTCATCAATATCCTCCGATCCCCGAKTCAATTCGAGTTGACTTGCACTTTGGCTCCGCTTTAACTCTTTTGGCTTTCTCGCCCGTTGTCTGTTGTCACGTTCGTTGTCGTGTGGTAGTTGACCCAGACTAGATGGAGCATGCGCAGGCGCGCGATTCCCTGAGGCAAGGTTAGCATTCGACGCAATGAGTCATGAAGTGGAAGGAAGCAACGTCGGGAATAAACGGGAAGCGGGTCTCGGCCCGAAAGCTTGCTCTATCGTGCTCCTTCCACTGGATTGAAAGGTAAAAGTGAAGGTGCAAAAGGTGCTCACCTCTGTTGCGAGTAACGTTGCGGGAGCGCCGCTGTTGGTCAYCATCGGTTGCTCGATCACCAGAATCACGACCATCTCCATTTCTGCCATTTGCAATCACGCCACTRGCCGTAGTGTTATCGTAGGGGGCACCACTTAAACGTGGCGATGTCTTTGATGCTGATGCGGCTGTGGGCGAGGAAGGTAGGGAACAAAACTATTCATAATGAAGAATGATTGATGAGTTTACGTCCCCAGAAAATGAACCAAGGCAGGCTGGAGTAGACTTACCCGCTTATACAAGGTTTTAATCTCGACCTCCAGGGCTCGGTTCCTTGCCGCGGTCCTGTCGAGGTTCTTAAGAATCTGCTCATCRGTCAGGGCGGGCATTGACCGAGTAGTTGGCTCAGAATGTTCGTCTTGCTGGTCACGTTGTTCTTCGAAGCCTGTACCATGGCTGGCTAATGAACCAGTTCTAGTGGAACGCTTTGGTTTGCCGTGTTCAGAGTTAGATCCGATGTTGCCATCATTACGTCTCAATAGCAGGCTAGGAGTATCAACCATACGAGTGGCGCGGTACTCAAGTTCAGCTTCGCGTCTTGCCAGTTGCGCTTCGAGCATTTCAATTTTGGCTCGTGATTCCTCGTATGTAAGGGTGTGCGCCGCCCGCTCGTCGTCGCGTTCCCGACGCAACCGCTTAATAATAGTCCCCGCATATGCGAGCTTGTCCTCGTTAGAATGTTGCTGGAGTTTGGAAGCGGACCGTTGTGGATGGCCTATAAATGTACAGAGTCAGTACTTTAGGCAGCGTGCTCGATTCGAAATTGGAACGGACTAATGAAGCGGGTAAGCTGGAGACGGTTACATGGCCATGAATGGATGGCATTTGACTCTTCCACTATGGTGGCAGATGTGAGGGACTGTTTAGCGATGGCGAGCGATCAACAAACCTTTTTCAACTATCTCTAAAACAGAGTCTCTGAGATTGTCCCTTTCACTCTCTGAAGCACTCACAGCGGCCATGGCTTCCTGCAATTGTCGTTCAAGTCGAGCATACCTTCGCTCTGCATCCTGTAGCTCTAGGACGTGGGTGTGTTGACATTCATCGAGGGTGTCGAGGGCTTGCAGGAGCCTATTTTGTGAATGAGATGAATTCGTCATATGGGCCAGGAGCTGAGTATTCATACGTGCGACCTAAGGGTGCGGCGAGTTCAAATAATCTGAAGCAGGGACCTTGGAGGAAACGATACCTCGTCAGTCTTTCGTTCCAGCAGGGAATTCAGGAGGTCATGATTGCTTCCGCTCATGATACATCGGAAATACAAGGCTCTTTAATTTCCGGAAGCACTTTGTTCTGAGCAGTGCGCCTTGTGCACTCCGAAGTTCAAACGTGCAAAGTAAGGTAGATCACTCTCAGAAACGATTTAATCACGTGGGCCGCGTGACACGGGGTACGGTAAAGGTAGAAACGGGGGACTATCACATGACTGAAGCGTGACATTTTCAAGAAAACATAAAATCGCAATCTTCGGGATTCCAGGCATACTTACACCAAATCGGCTACCGAGGGCCGACTGGTATTGCCTTCACCAAAAATCCCTCGGAGCTTGATTGAGAATATAACATTTACTCAGGAGTAGATTCCAAATTAGTCAAAATAATGCCATTCTCTACCAATCTCTGGGGTTGGCAAGACATCCATGGCAGGATTTCACACTTGATGTCATGCCAGCCATGTCACACACCCTCATCAGCAGTCATTTGACTGGGCTCCCTGCATTACAAGGACATACACATGCAAATTCCAACATATTGACAAATGAATACCAATCTATGTTAGGGCAACCTGGGGGAGCTCTAACCACTCAGGAGGTCAAAGCAAACCTGCAGGGGAATCCTAAGAGAATAGGATGAGAAAACCCCTAA